>JAZKJV010006773.1:600000-942500 GCA_037367405.1 Ottelia alismoides
AAAGACTGGATTGGAAAATGCACGTTGAACTTGCAAGGCGGAACGCGTTCCCGCTTCTTTTTATCGGAGTCACATGTTCTCATATTATTGGGATGTGACAAAGATAAGGAAGGAGATCCCAGATCTCGCTGAGATATAATGGTAAGTATATCTCTTACATTGAAAATGATTAAGGGAATGAACTTTCAATGTTTACAAGGCAAGACAACTTTGATATAAAACTCCTGAATCAAAGTAAAATATGTATATAAAATATACACACATGCAAATTTCTTATTTCAGATAGTCCTTCATTAAACCCATTTAATGTTATACTCAATAATAACCAATATACTATCATGGATTGGATCCATGATCACGATATTGTACTTGCAGTTGGATACATAATGTATGTGGTTGCAATGTGCAAGCTTCCTCATAAGAATGAGGAATGACAATTAAATAGACAATAAGACTACAACCCTAGGATTTGTATGTTGATATAGTCTTGATCTCTCATCGAATGTACTTTGGAAGTGACATGTCGATGATGATCACAATTGTCAAATAATCCTTAAAAAAATTAAGAAGATGTTCATGCATACATATGTGCTCTCAACATTTAATCATGAATGAGATGGTTCACTGCATCATGCAGAATGATGGCTCCATAGGAGATGATGTATTCAAAAAATGTTTGAGTGCCTTCCTTAACCAAAAGTCTTTAAGAGTTAAGATGTATGCAAATATGATGAATGTCATCATTCTAATGTCTATACTCAAGTCATTCATGAAGCTTCATACTATTCATATTATATGAATTGAATAATGCATGTATAAATGTTGAAATACTCTTACATTGAATTCTTTTGAGTTCAATATAAGAGATCCTCAGTCTTATGCAATAGTTGTTTATAGATAAAGGGAGCGTAGTGGAAGCATTGGTCAGACCCAAGATGAGAAGGATAGTCAAAGAATTGATTGTACTTATAGGACTTCCATATGACATCCAAAGAGTTGGATGAATGCCAATACTGCAATAAGATGATGTGTTGATGGTATGACCGTCAAGACTATCTAAAAATCCTTAAAGAAGGACTCAGATAGTGCATTGGAATAATCTACATAAATCATTGATATTGACTTGCTCATTGAATAAGATAAAGTCTTATAATTGTATCTCAATCTTCTAACAACACTTGCAATGGGTTGCATATGTTTTAGAAGACTGGAAAAACTGATCTTAAGGTTTATAGTCATCCAAATGGATATTGATGCAATTGTTGCAACGATCTCTGTTGGATTGATAGAATTCTAAATTTCAGTGGGAGAGCCGTAGTATTAGAGAATGTCTCTATAACCTAGATATAAGAATACACTCATAGTTTATTTCTAATTTTTGGAAATAAACATGAATTCTGGAATGAATCTATCATAAAGAGGTATGATGGATATATTTTAGATAGTAATCTGACATTTAGTGGACTCTACTAAAATTAGAAAATTAATGAATGGTCCATTAAGATTTCTAATATTGAAAATTAAACCTTTAAAGATCAATAGGAGGATGAATATCATTTGACAATGATTTGGCATCAAGTTTTGGACATATGTCTGTTGATGAGATCAATAGACAAGTAAGAGAGAAACTTTAGAATGTCTAAAATTTCAAAACTTACATACTTATGAATATTGTATTCAAAGTAAAATGTCCAATAAACCCTTCTTTGGGAAAGGTGTAAGATGTCAAGGTATTCAGGATCTAATACATATTGATGTATGTGAATCAACTATATCAGAATAAACATTATGGGTATGTGATATCTATTAATGATTATTTGTGATATAAGATTTCTTCCCTTCACCTTAGAAACCTTTGAAATGTTCAAAGATTTCATAATTTTGATTTAGAACCAAAGTTTGAAGGAAGATAAAATGAAATTGATCTAACCTAGGTAGCAAGTACCTATTAGATGAATTCAATGAATACCTTATGAAGATATGAATATCAGTTCTATCTCAATCCTCCTAACACACCTAAACTCAATAGAGTTGTAGGGAGATACAATTGGATCATGAGTGACATGATTTAATCAATGATGATTTTTAGCTCAATTACCTCTTAGTTTCCAGATATATATGTGTAGTAGAGACTACAATATATATCCTTAATATGGTTCCATGCATGCGAGCTGGAATCTAGCACTAGAGAGTGCTACTTCATTAGGAAAATAAAGGGTGGTATTGAATACCTACTTTATGACCTTAAGGTTCTTCAAATATCTCATCTCTGAGAATGTAATTCTCAGAGGTTGAGACTCTTGAGAATCAAGATGAAAATAAGTGAAGGAATTCATTTAATATTAAGAAGATAATGAGGCTCCTGAAATCGGAAACTAAAAGAATAATTAAAGATGAAACACTAACACTTCTTCAAATGAGTTTGAGGATGTATTCCATGTGTTAGTTAAGTCTGGCAATGATCAAATTTCATGCGATGAAACTCCTGAGGATCATGACATGGAAAGATGGATTTTAGCAATAAAGGTCTAAGGTAGACTTCATATACAAGTGTTGTATACGGACCCTCGAGGATCCACCTATAAGGGTAAGACCCGTTAAGGTGTAAATGGATCTTAGGATAAAGAGGGAACCTGATGAGAAGGTAGAGACCTTCAAAGCATGGTTCGTAGCCATGAGCTATACATTCGAAGAGAAGACATTGCTTGCAATGAGACTTGATCTTCAATGACCATGCTTGAACTCATTAGAATATTGCTAACTATAGATACACAACTTGACTTTGACATCTTCTAGATGGAAGTCAATATTGTATTCCTCTATGAATAACTCTTTGAGGATATTCACATGAAGTAGCCCCAGGGCTTCAAGTTTTATACAAATATACATAGAAAAAATTACAAATTATTTTTTTATTTTTGAATTAAAGATCGTATCTCCCCCTACTTTATTCCTGGTCGATCAGGTCAGGTCTTGACTTCTCTTGGGGTTCGGGTCAGTCTGCATTTATTTCATAAATTCATCATTCATTTTTCTTTTCTTTTTCTTTTCAATTCTTCTTTATTCTTTTGTTTTGAATACAAAAAGTGTTAAAAATGTATATTTAACAAATGCATGCAAAATGGTAATTTCATGGAATTAGTGGGTATTTACAGGTGTTTGACTAAGGAAATGAAGTTAAAATAAAAGAATAAAGGCGATGAATCATGGATTCATTACTCACCTTGTGAGGGTCATTAAGGTAAGCAACCTCAAAGGAGTCAGATCCATCAGACGAATCAACAGAAGCGCTCTCGGTAGGCAACAGATCGTCTACTAGTAGAGAAGACCGATAGATCAAGAGAATGTGGCAGTGTCCCGCAGACAACCCTCAGGGAACGTACTACTAACTAAGCATCGAATAATCAGAGAAATGTGGTTCATCCTTGCGAGGACCGTCAAGGAGAGTAGACTCAAAGGAGTCTAATCACATGGGTCCCAAGGTGAGAAGATTGGATAATCAACAAAGGAGATGGGACTAGAGCATAAGTCAGACGACTCGATTCCATGCTCCACCAGATCGGAGCCGTATTCAGCAAGGAGAACTGAGTGTAAAGAAAATGTTGCATTTCCCCACAAATAGTCCTTGGGTAACAATGCAAGATAATCAATCAATAACATATCAGATCTCGTCCTTGCGAGGGTCGTCAAAGATAGAGGACTCACCATCTCCAGTCGTCAAATCTGTTGTTGAGGTTCATCTCTTATCTCCAGCCAATTGAGGTAACCTTTTATTGCATTCTTAGCTTAGTTTCACTCGTAGGTTTAATCCCATCAGTTATTTTGCAATTTGATCGTGTGTTTTAGTGTTAAATCACTTCCCCGTAGTTCGTTGGAGCTAGTCTTTGGCGAACCCCTGTCCACTATGTTCTGTCGTTATCCGACTCGCCAAACCCCCACCTCTCCTTCCCTAATCGTTCCACTATGAAATCACCCGCTTCATTCAATATTATCCTTCGGCGATCAGGATGTAGGTGCTCCACCTCCCCCGCCATCGTCGGAGGGCCTCCTCTAGACCCACTTCACTCCATTCCACCCCCAGGAGCTCTTCTGAGCTCTGCATTTTTGTTCTAACATCTCCCCTGCACGAAACAACAGGAAAATGCACATTTGCAGGGCTTCTCATGGATAGAACAAGACATCCAGGTTCAAGGCTTCGTCCGAGATCTTGGTGAGTTCCCTGACCATTTGGGGAGGTCTATTGTTGGAGGAGGATGTTAGGAGGCTCAGAAGTACATCAGCAACGTCAAAGGAGGCGAGGGGAGAATGCTAGGCCCGATCAAAGCTTGCCCTCACTTGGTTCTTGGCTGGTTCTTCTAGGCCCCTTCTCTATCGTCAGATCAGACTGCGTGCTCCAGATTCCCTATCTATCGTCCGATTTTTGAGGGCTTCATCTTTTGATTCCCCTGAAGATTATATAATTTTTGGATGGTGAACCGGTATCGACACACCAGGTCGTGCCACGTGACTATGTGACCACTTATTCGCCATTAGATCCACGCCAATGTTGGGTATTTGCATTTTTAACCCAGCACAATTTTGTATTTAACTATTAGTATCGAAAGTTTGTTTTGCAGCTCATATAATTTTGTAATATTTATAATTATGCTCCCTTACTTTCTGGAATTACAATTCAGTCCTTGGCCACGTCACCTCATGTGTCCGCGCACGTGAGGTGCATGCATTTTGCGAGGGGTCCTCATATTTTTTGTTATTTGTGATTGGTCCATACAATATTTTATTCAGTTTAATTTTGTTACGAAAATTAGAGTTTAGACCCTTAACTTTCTGTTATTTACATTAATGCCCCTGATAGTATAACATTTTTTCTTTGTTGTCTCTATTTATTGTAAATAGCAATTTTAATTGAAAAATCCCAAAAAATATATGTAGCTTTCAGATTACACACTCTTTCATGCACATAATTTATTTTTGTAAACATGGCTTTATATTATTTATGAAAATAAAAAAGTGTCCTTTTTATTCATGTTTCCACTAGAAAATAAATAAAAATTATAAAACATTCCTGACAAATTCCCAAAAAACAAATTTTATATTTATTTACTTATTTTACAACTCTAAACCATAAATCACTAAAAATTATAACAAAAAAATTAAAAATAGAAAAACCCTAAAAACCTTTATAAAAATATATAAAATTCAAAAAATCCTACAAATCATATTTTTTGGTTTTAGATTGTAGTTACATTATTCTTATTATTTTGGAGAAATTTTGATTCTATTTCATGTTTTAATCTTCATTTTAATTTTGGATGTTAATTTTATCCATGTTTTAGGGTATTTTTGATTTTAAAAATATATAAAAATTAGCAAAAATTCTTAAAAATAACAAAATTTAAAAAATTATCTAAAAACCAAAAATATTTTATTTCCCTAATTTTGATTATTTTTATTACTATTTATATCTATATTAGTACTTATTGTATTCATGCTTTATATATATAGCCTTATATATTATATCTATATTAAAAGAAAAAGAAAATAAAAAATATAAATATAAAAAAGAAAATATAAAATCAAAACATAAAAAAATAAAAAAATAAAAATATTATATCAAAAATAAAATAATTTTTTTTAAATATTAAAATCCACAAAAAAGACATATAGGCACATACATGACAATCTCTTTTATGTAATTTTTGCCCGATCCATCTTGCATGCTCCCTGTTTTTGATACTCTACACATACTAGCACTCTATACACATCTTTGTTGTACAGTTAAATAAAATAAACTTTAACTCCACACTTTCTTTTCATTGTTTGATCATTATTGTGGGTTAATTATTGTTTTAATCCAGATATGTGTGGTCAACTCGATGAGTGTGTTCCCAACATGTATAGAACATAAGACCATTTGATTTTTGGGTTAAACAAATGGCACCATTGCTGGAGAGCAAAAACACATAGATTGGCTTGTTGATTTATTGTGATAATTTGTCTATTTTTATGATTTTTATATTTGCTCTTTTATTTGATATAATTATCTGACTTGTCTAATCACCCTCCCTTATTGACTTTTTGTGAGGTACCACAGATCAAGGGAGGCGCTTTACTTAAGGTGCCTACGTACCCACATGAAGACAGTGCGAGATTTCTGACCTAGCATCAAAGGAGTCTTGGAGGACTTGAGAAGACAGTTACATTTTGAGCATTTTTTGTATTTATTTATTTGTGTAATTTAAGTAAGAGTGAAACCACAGTTATTTTAATAATTCAGGACTCTTAGGACATTTCACACTTCTCGAGATTCAGTGCCCGAGGGATTGCCTTGGGGGCCTCGTCGGTTTTACCGTGATTTTCTTCACATTTTTTCATTTGTTTCCCAGTTTTGTTTTACTTATTTTGTGCGATTGAGCCTTTAGCTTTAGGATTGTTTGTCAATAGACTAAGGCCAACCACTTGATATCTTTGCATGCTCCTATAGAATACATTTGGACTTGTCAAATCTAAACTGCTTCTTACTTAGTCTCGGAGCCCTACACTATGAGAGTCCTCCATACAATGCTTGTAGGATTTACTGTTGTGGGAACCAAGGAGACTCCAAGACCAGACTCTTAGGTTCCATTCTAAGTCATTAGCATTGGTTCTTCACGATAATAACAATTTCTGAACTTAGGGCGATTTCATCGGCTTGCGTTTGCATTTAGTACAGAGTTCAATTCTGCTAAGCATCTTTGCATGTAGAGTGTTGGAGGCAAGGTGAGCATTTATGCTTTAGCATTCATCATCGTTTTGCCTCTTGCATTGCTTTTCTGACTCTCCCTCTTATTTTGATAACCTAGGTGCTAAGTTAAAGGCAAGTATAGGGGGGTGATGAATCTCCATTTCATCACCTTTGTTCTATCATTTTGGCCTTAAAAAAACTAGCTAACGCATGTAAATACCATCAATTTGTACAAATTAACCTGCGTTCTTTGTTGTTTATTGTTGTATGAAATATTGATATTAATGTTATGATTATAGAATAAACAAAAGAAAAGAATATAAAGAATAAAATGTCAAAGGTATTTTATGACCCTAAACCTTGAGACCAAGTCAAGAATTGAGTTGGGTCGACAAGGAATAAAGTAGGGGGAGATAATGACCAATAAATCCATTTAAAGCCCCATTTACTAATTCATTTTTTATTCATTTTTTGGGACATATTTTATTCTTTATTATTTATTCATAAAATAAATAAACTTTGCACATAACACTGTAGATAATAAAATATAGAAAAATACAAAATTGATTTCATACAAAAATAATATATAGTGTAAAGTTATACTTTGAATAACATTTAAAAATCCCAACTTCCCAGACTGATATATCGCAAATAAAAACTCAAAATATATATAAAAATACCTTTATTTATATATAAATTTTAATAAGCTATTTAATGAAGGTGGTTTCATATTTTTTTGGAGTTAAGGTGTGAAAGTTAGGTTTTGGATCCCCATTGTATAATATATCCGAATAAAATATTCATTTTATTTACTCTTAATCATTTTTATATATTTCTATTTTTATAATTTTGTAAATATTATTTATATTAGATGTACATAATAAAACTAAAATAAAACCATAAATAAACTATTAAAATAAAAAAATACAAAAATTTATAGATGAATATACAATAACTATACATATATAATAAGTATATCTATTTACTTAAGTATATAAATTATATCATAAAAATATAATAAAAATATTTCTATACAACTAAAAATAAGTTATAAATATATAAAATAAGAGAATAAAAATATTAGAATCAAAAATATAAAATTAAAACATCCATCCTTCCCTCCCATTTTTGATCACATTCCAACTCCTAAAACCCCTAAGACGCGGCCTAGGAAGCATCCTCTTGACATGGGGAGATCCCCTGATGTATGTTGGTGGCTGAAGGATGTGGAGGTGTAACCATGGTGGCTTGCCAGCCGCCCAACTCCCTACCCTCTCCAGTCAGATATAAGATCTGTTTCCTGTTCTTTTGAAGTAGTTCTTAAGTTTTTATTAGCTACTATTAGTTTTGATTTTTATTGATTGAATTAGTGCAACAAATCTCCTTCGTAGTTCGCCAGAGCTCAGCTCTAGTGAACCCCTCTGCTTGTGCCTTATAGTTTTCTGCCGCTCCTATCACCCCTACTTTGCTCCTTATTGCTTCTTCGTCATCGTGGACCTCTCCACTCCCCTAGATCTTGAACAGATCTAGAGATAAGAGGCCCCATACCACCGTCGCCTAAGTACTCTCTGTCACACCATATTCCACTTTGTTGACCCCCTAAAGCACCTCTCGTCCCTTCGTTTTTTCTTGCCTATGATAGCCATGCAAGTTCTAGAGTGTAAGATCCTTGATTGAGTCATTTCTGGGTCGCAAGGACACTATCTAGGTCGTGTTTCTTCTTCAATCATTCAGAGGCCTATCGATGGCCTCCAGATCTTTCTGAGGTATCTGGGACCTTCGCCAACCATGCAAGGACGTAAAGAGCTAGCCGGAGGTGCTCAAGGAGGTCGAGGGAATGAGTAATGCTCGATCAAAACTCGCTAAGGGCGAGCTCTTCCCTTGTTCTTCCAATGTCCTCAGGAGTCGTCGGATCATCAGTTTTTCTCCAAATCATAAAGTGGACATCAGATCTAGAGCAGTACAGATGTTCGATTGCAGCAAGCGATCTAATCTCAGACGTTTAGGGCGAAGGGGTATAACTTGTCTAGAAGGCGATATGTGGATTAGTGAGCAACATCCAGGTTTATGCTCCCATGCATTATGGGGTAAATTGCATATTCTGTCCTAAATGTTTTTCTATTTATTAATTAACCCTATAATAAAATATATAATGTAAATAAATGTGGAAATTTTACATTTTGATCCTTGTACTCCCAGCATATTGCATTCAGGTCCATGCTAGGTCACCTCACGTGTCATCCCACGTGAGGTGTTCATTTTGCACGTAAGCCCCTTCTATTGTCTATATTTACTTTTGGTCCAAGAAAGTTTAATATAAATTGCAGAGTTCTGGGAAAATTGTAGGTACGTTCCTGATGTTTATTTTATTTGCACATATGCCCTTCCCAGTTATGTCTTTTTGGTGCTTGAATTTCATCTATTAAAAATAGCACCCATGTTTAAAACTAATGAAAAAATAGGGTTAGATGTATGCTAACATGTACATTAACGTCACATTTTTATTTTTAGCATTTTTGGCATTTTAACTATTTACTAAAATAAAAATAAGATTTTTTTTCCAATTTCTATTTTATAAAATACCAAAAAATAGAAAACATTTTCAAAAATTCCAAAAAAATATATGTTATAAATTTTATTATATTTTAACACAGAACAAAAACCCCTAAAATAAAAAGGGAAAATACTAAAAATAAAAAATCTCCAAAATCCAACAAAAAATATAAAAATTCCACAAAAATTTCAAAAATATTCCTTTCTATTTTATAATTTTATTTGTATAATTATCAATATATAAAAATTTATTTGGATAGTTTGGACTCGATTTCCTAGTTTTAATATGCAAATCAATTTCAACCTATTATTAAATCTCTGATTTGGGATATTTCTTATTTTAAAAATCATAAAAATTAGAAAAAAATCCAAAAAAATGAATAAAAACATTAGAAAAATATATAAAGCTAAAAAAAATTCTTTATTTTATATCTCTTTGCCATTATATATATATATATTATCTATTATGGCATATATAACCTTATATCTTCTATCATATATTAAAAAGAAAAGGAAATATAAAAAATACATATAAAATATAAAAAGAAAATAAGAAATTATAAATTAAAATAAACAAAATAAAAAAATAAAATTTTAAATTAAAAACCCACAAAAATATAAAATGAAGGACATATTTATACATAATACGCTTTGATTAAAAATAATTGTAGGATATTGATTTTGCTCTCCGTGGTTCGACATCTGCATACTTACTTGTTATACATTTAGTTGTAGAGAATAATAATTTTTTACTCACATTTTGTATTATTCATTGCTTGAGTTATATTATTTTGTGAGCGGTCATATCAGTAATGCTAATCGAGTTTGACTAGCCGACCCTTGCTAGATCTATGTCATCAAGAACCAAGAGGAGGGGAGCCCAAGCTGACCCACAAGGAGACTTACAACCATGTTGCAGGACAACTAACCGAGTGGACACATATACCAGTTATCCATGCTCATTTTGAGTTGAGACAACTCTTAAAGCTTCTTCCCACATTCTATGGGAATTCAAATGAAAAATCATACATCCACCAACAATTTTGGTGCATCTGTGGAACAACACACTATCCTAACATCTCACCAATAGTAGTGAAGATAACAACATTTCCATTCAGCTTGCAAGATAAAGCACTCCATTGGATTAATAAACTTGGGGAAAGTCATCACAACTTGGGAAAATTTGAAGTCTGCCTTTTTGCACAACTTCTACCCTTTGGGCCGATTCAACTAAATGTGTGCATGCATTGCTAACTTCACCCATGTTGCCCACAAATCCATTCATGATGCTTCAGAGAGGTTCATTGAGCCGTAAGAGAAGTGTCCACATCATGACATCCCTCGAACCAGTCTGGTTCAACATGTCTAGAGGACTCATTATTGAGAGCCAAAAGCCCGTGGGTTTCACATGTCTCAAATCGCACTTCAATAAAGATGAGGATGTCATGTGATAGATATTCGAAGAAATGGTTGAATGAGAGGCCGCTTTTTCATCATCCAGAGCATAACAGCGACAGCCATACATCCAATAGAAGCCAGTACATATGGCAGCATCCCACGATTTGGACATTGATGAGACCTCTAATCTGAACATTGTTGGGAGCCACTTGTACATGTGGATATCATTAAAAAATGATCACAAGATCTTGAAAAACTTACTTTGATCGAATAAAGGACTCAAAACTCAGACAAACTAGATCAGATTATAAAGAAACTAGAGTTATTGGTAAGCACAATCAGAACCTACAATTTCATGACTACGTCAGTCGCAATTCCAGCTGAGATGAAGGAGCAGGCATTGCCATATACTCTTCATCAGAGTTCTCTCAGCCAGCAGTTCAATGCATCTACTACGTGCAAGACCCAGGGCCTCCATCACTACAATAGTAGTTGTTTGTATACCAGCCAGAGGCCTAGATTCTTCCCAATCAATACTCCCCTCTGCCACCACAAATTCCGGAGGTGAATGGAATCTAGTCCAATGTTGCGCAACTGGCCAGTCCAAGAGAACCTTAGTGGGGCCAGACTGCACATTCTCATCCATTCCCTCAACAATGAGGAGGGAGGTTTGTCCAAGGTCAACATCCGCCTCACCAGCAACAGTCTCAACCATATCAACATGGATGAAGACAAAATCAATATCAACAACTACAATACAGGTCATATCAACAGAACCAAAAGTATGTTGTTGTACCATATCAACTTCCATCCCCTCATCACCAAGAATCTCAGTCTCCTTATCAGTATTCTTCACAATAGTCATATCAGCAACCTCAGCACCATATCACTCTCAATATGGCCAACACATTGAACCATCCGAGGCACCTCCTATGAACCCCGCTCTCGACTTCTTGGCTCAGCATGTCAAGAGCCTCATAGAAATGAGTCAAAAAATTGATGACCTCACCATTTCCAAGACCTCAAAACCGGCACAGGTGGATGCAAACCTAACAACTTCAGAAAGCATGAGCAGGTAGTTTGTGATGTTCTTCTCAAACTTATAGAGTCAGATGTGCATGATGCTTTATTATCTAATGTTGTTACTCTCCCGAGCAATAGGACATTGCATCCATAGGCAACAATGAAGGGCAATAATAAACCCTAAACTTACTACATTAAGTAAATTGATTTGATGCATACTTCACTACTAAAAGAATTTGGGTTAGGGCCACTCAAGTCAACCAAAATGATTCTGTAATTTGTAGATACTTTAGTTAAGCAGACTCGAGGAATTGTGGAAGATGTTGTCGTCACCATTCATGGAATACATTTTTGCATGGACTTAATTGTATTAGATATGGACATATCAACTCCTCTTCTGTATACCTCGATAATACTTGGACGATTGTTCCTACGAATAGCGGAAGCAATGGTAGACTACGACATTGGACAGATCACCTTCTACTCAAACAACGACAATTTACCGATTCAAATGATCTAGGTGCCCAAACCGACACAATCTGCATCAAATGTGAGTGAGCGACAGGACAGACAAAAGATTGTGCTTTCTTGAAGAGATTAGAAACACCAACCTGTTCATGGATGACATCAAAACCCTCGAGTTACTCTCTATAGAGGAAGGAGTTTATAGCACAGTCGACTTCCTCTCTATCTTGGGAGACGAAATCATTACTGATCTGCCAGATGAGTTGATTGATGGTCACCTGCCTGTAGGAGAGGCATAAGAGAACATTGCAGAATTCTTAGAACAAGTACATAGCATTGAAATTATTTGTGCATAAATAAATTCAGAGCTCATACAGTTAAATATGGACAACTTATATATACAAGATCTGACCCCACCAATGCCATGAATAGTTCATGAGGTTACCACCGAGAAGATACAGACATCACCAGTGCTCAAGCACTTCCAATGAATATGAAATATGCATTCCACATGGGTGAACCGAATATGTTTTCTGTAATCATTAACTCCTAGTTGACTCAGGAACAAGAATCTCATCTGCTTGAGGTTCTATAAAGAAACCACTAGGTGATTGGCTATAAAACTTTTGATCTATGAGGGATTAATCCTTCATTGTGATACCAACGCATTTACTTGGAAGAAGATAGCAAGTCATCTCGTGAATTCCAGCGAAGAGTAAATCTGAATCTCCAAGAGGTTGATATGAATGAGATCATGAAATAGTGTGATGTGAGTTTCATTTATGACATCTCTGACTTGAAGCAGGTAAGTCCCTTACATGTTGTACTGAAAAAGTCAGGGATCATCATCATAAAGAACGACAATGGAGAGGAGATCGCAACTAGAGTTCCTACTTCATGGCACGTTTGTGTATATTACCAATACTTAAACTTAGCAACTAAGAACGACCATTTCCCGCTTCCCTTCATTGACTAGATCGTTGAGAGATTAGCCGCAAAGGAGTACTTCTACTTCTTGGATGAACACTCTAGGTACAATTAGGCTGCAATCGCCCTACAAGATCAAGAGAAAACCACATTTACTTATCCATTCGGGATGTATGCCTTCCCATGATGCCATTTGATTTATGTAATTCTCCAGTGACATTTTAGCGATGCATATTGGTAATGTTTTCATATAAGGTCGGTAGCTTTCTTGAGTTCTTTATGGATGATTTCTCGGTCTAATATATAGATTTTATCATTGTTAGCCTCTTTATACTGAATTCTGAAAAGATGCTGCGAAGTCAACTTGGTTCTTCCGTGGGAAAAGGGCCATTTTATGGTAATCTAAGGGATGGTGCTAGGCCGTGTCATATCCAAATGTGTCATGGAAATTGATCCCATGAAGGTGGAAGTCATATCTGAGATGGAGCCACCTACAAACTTGAAGCAAGTTTGGTCATCCTTGGGCATGTGTACTATTATAGAAAATTCATCAAAGATTTCAGTAAAATTACAGATCGGTGACTAAGCTTCTAAGAAAGGAGGTAGATTCTGTTGAAGATGCAAGAGTCCTCCAAGCCTTTAATCGGTTGAAAGAGATAATCAATCATACCCCTATCCTTACAATCACCAGATTGGTCTCTTCTATTCGAGATCATGATAGATGCTTCAGACTATGCCATTGGAGCGGTCAGAGAGATTATATTCAATTTTCTATTCACTTTTCCAATAGAACTCTTTATAAGTATTATAAGAATTACACCATGATAGAGAAAGAGTTGCTGGCAGTCATCTTTTACCTTGAGAAGTTCATATCTCATTTGCTTGGATCCAAAGTAATTGTGTACATATACTATTCTTCCATCAGGTACTTGCTAGCCAAGAATGATGCCAAACCATGGATGATCAGATGGATCCTTCTGCTCTAGGAATTCTATCTAGAAATTTGCGATAAACCTGGAGTTAAGAATGTGGTGGTCGAACACTTATCGAGATTGCTATAGCTAGACACTCTTGAGTAGGACCTAATTCTGATCACTGAAAACTTTCTAGATGAGAAAATTATGTTAGTCACCACTCTCCCCTGGTTCGCTGATATTGTGAACTATCTTGTGTCCAAGAGAACTCCATAAGATTGGTTGAAGTTGAAGTTCGCTAAATTCTTGTCATATATTCGTTTCTATTAGTGGGAGGATTTGTGTCTCTTTCGTGAGGGGGCATATTGCATTTGGTCGAGGTGCATTCCTTAGGAGGAAGTTCATATTTTCCTACGCCCGTAAATCAAGAGGACACCACTCTGGAACATGTACAATAACAAAAGTATTACATTGTGGCCTTTGGCGACCATCCTTATTCAAAGATGCAGATGACTTTGTGATGAGATGCACCGACTGTCAGAAAATGGGTGGAACAATTATAATGAGAGACACAATACCCCTGAAATATAATCAGATTTCACATGTGTTCAATTTATGGATGATGGACTTCATATTTTTCTCTTTAAAAATGAGGAATAGACACATCATAGGAGCAAAGTAGGTTTAGCAAAAACCACAATCTTTGAATATTGTGGAGTATTTTTACTTGGCAAGCATACCAAGGTCTAACATAGGGACACAAGCCTCTTTAATATATTTATCAAATTTGTCATTTATATGTGATTATTTCTAAGTGTTTTAGGTCTTCACGGAGATATAGAATAAAAATGCAGATTGGACAATGCAGTTATATGGTGCTAGACTCACGAATCATGATACATGTAGTTTTTATGTTCTTATTGCAATGCAATGATAAAATTATGCATGAGAATAATGCATGATTAAATTCAAAGAATATGCATGCAAATGATTAATTACAAAAATGCCTTACAAAATATGATAACATATTAGGATTCTGATTCAGAGCCAAATTGAGCATAAGATTCACGAGCAACCATCCATTACTGACAAAGATTTATAGAACATAAGACACTTTATGTCATCAAAATTTATCACATTCAATTAAGTTCCAAATCACAGATTAGAATATGTCATAAAAAGATAATAAAATAATCAACAAAATGAAACTGAAATTACTCAATTCAGACTTAATATGCTCAAGATATGAAGTGAACAATGCAAGCGACATAATTGTAATAAAATGCATAAAAAATAAAGGATAAACAAGTACAAATAGATCCTAGAGGGACCTATTTGCAATTTTGCAAAATCGGCAGGGGCCGTAGTATCTTTTCCATTGCGCGGAGGGGCCTAGAGTAAATTTTCCATTGCGCGGAGGGGTTTTTTTACAAATTTATTAAGTGGCAAGCTCCTCCTTGAAAATACCCAGTAGCACATATAAGGCATGCACCTAGGGATGAAATTATAATATCATAGAGTTCTACGTCTTCGATGCAAATTTCCCACCCCCACTCGTGTTTGGCACAAACGAGGGCTAGGTTCGGGAGGAAGCCTAGGCTCGGGCCACGTGGTTAGATCGTGGTACTTTGGTGTTCGATTTGGGTCACTCGAGCCTATAGGATTGGTACGAGGCTCGTGCGGACCACGTGGCATTATCTGGATCATCTGATCGGGATGATCGGACAGTAATTGTATCTTCATCTTCCATTGTAGGTCACCAGAGGAGGTTGCATTCTGATGACCTTTGTGTGGCTCCTTCATGCTACAGTTGCTCACTTGAGGGTCGAGAAAGCTTTCTGAGGTCTTGATAAAGAGGTTGGAGGTGCGGCAAGGCTTCGAGGGTGATTAGAGTGGCCGGTCAACATGACGCCATGGTGTCAGATCTTGAGATAGCAGTTGAAGCGCGACATCTGTCCATTGAAGATGGGGGTTACCTGCAAGCTAGAGAATAGTCGAGGCATGTGCAAAGTGAGTGCTAGTGAGTTGAAGGTGAGTCGAGGCCTGATCGAGTGAAGGAGGCGGAGGCCAATATCTTCTTCTCCGACGGAGCATAGAAGAAGGGAGTAGGGTGAAGGAGGTTTAGGAGAAGGGAAAAAAGGTGATCAGAGAGGTTGGAGATGGTGTTTAATGGTTGGCAGAGCTGGTTGAGTGGACGGTAGTCGATGAATTAAAGTATGTGTAAAGGAGTAATACGGAGAAAGTCTTGCAAAATAAAGATGAAGTTACCTGGTCATATTTAAGGAGGAAGAAAGGGGCGGAGGAGAGGCTTGTGTTGAGCTTCATTCGAATATCGAGGTCGTTGCTCAGACTCGGTCAGCGGTGTCGAGGAGCTCAGCTGTCACCATTGAGGTAGATCTCACATGGTTGATGCCATGGATCAAACCTAGGGAATCGGGCCGTTATCGCCTCAACACTGCCCTCCATTGTCACCGGAGGGCATAGGAGGCTGGACTGCAGCCCCATTTAGTGGTGGATTGGGGTGAATCAAGGTGGAGGGTGAGCTTTCATAGGTGAAGGTCGGATATTGCGGGTGAAGTTCGTGCGGAGTTGTAACGGGTGTCTTGATGGCATAGAGTGATGGACGGGGTTAGTGAAGCCTGCACTAGGAGAAAGGAGGAATGGGCTACGTGTAGGTGGCGTTATGAAGGAAGAGGGTGATCGGAGCAGTAGCCTAAAAAGGAATGGGGCATAGTGGTTGTGAGTCGTAACACAAGGGTAAGGGGTGCACCAAAGGTTGACGAATAGGTTTGGATTGTTGGATCATGCAATCCAACAACCTAGGTGGAAGTGCGGGTAGAGGTCTATGATCTAATCAATTAGATCAGATATGGCAGTGAGGGTAGTAGTGGGGGTGAATCGTCAAGATCGGAGTTAGGGCTGCATCCAATAGTAGTGGGAGTAAGGGTGATATGGAGGATGGTGGGCTATATGATAGAATGAGGATCCTACAGCTGAAATTGAGGTGCGAAGGAGTGGCGGGGATCTAGAGATCGAATGGCTATGGGCAAGGAGGTAATGAATGGCGGAGATGGAGCTGATCCAAGGAAGATCTAATGCCAGGATTAATGTCGGGTGGCGAGAAGAGGGGCAGCCGTGTGGCAGCTCCAGTGGTCGTTCTAGAAAAATTAATAAATAGAAAAATAAATAAAAATCCAAAAGAAATAGTTTGAGGCAAAATTTAAAAAAAGTCAAAATAAGAAAGTCGTAGATCTCAATGAGATATACATGTTTTATGTTGGACAAAAAATCAAAAGAGGTCACTTATACAAAAAATGTATTTTTAGTTGTATTTTTAATGTGATAAAAACACCGCTTTTAGTCTTTAAGACTTTTTGTATTTTTTATCTCTTTTAAAGGCTAAAAGAATTATAGAAAATTAATTAACCTAATTTTTACGGGTTCTACTAAGATTGAAAATAAAGAAGGAGGTTAGTAATTAAATAAAATAGAGTTAGAATATTGGTTAATTATACACAGTTTATACAAAATATTACAAGATAATAATAATGAATTTTCAGTGATTTTTATTGAATTATTTAAGCGAGGAGATTAATATGTGGATTTTAATATGACTTATTTGAACTTCATCATACCTCTATACTTAAACTATGCTCGTCCTTGAGCATCTAAAGAATGAAAGGGTAGGATTAACTCCTGACAATGCATATGAAAATGTCAAGGCTCAATTCGTCGAAGACCATTAATTTAAGTGATCCAAAAATTCTTGGCTCAACCATACTCTAGTTAGAAGGAATCAACTTCTCTAATTATCAGACTCTCTATTGTACATAAAATATAAGGATATGAAATATAGTATACTGCAATCACGAGAGTCAAGTCCAAACATCACCTAAAGTTCTAGTCCAGAAGACTCCCCTCTAGATCTAATCATCAACACTAGGTAATAAGTCTATTCTTGCTTCAGTCAACTGTCTCATTAGATTGCCAAACTTGAAAACATATATGGACAACCAGATGATGGAGGGCATATGATTGTTTCTATTTTTCTTCTCTCATTGGAACAAGTGTCCTCTCGAGTGCCTTATTATTGAACATATGTAGATTTTTAGTTTGTTGATCAATTTGTCCGTCAAGAGAAATTGGAGTCGTCTGCACTTCTTTTTGGGACATACTAGGGTATGCCTCTTTTGAGTAGCTAAGATACCTTCGACACCCAGACTTGTATCACTATACGATGCAGAGCCCTTTTATGGTGCTAGCTCGAATCCTTGGTCCTAACAGCATTTGGTCCAAGTGGACACTTTGAAAATGGTTGGGAGCACTCGCCATCGGTGGAAGCTCTTTGTAACTTGACTTGTAAGGATAGAGCTTTTACTTGATATATTTCTTTGTTTTTCTTTTCTTTTTGGCTAGCTTCACTGCTTTCAAAAGTTGATGCACACTGATCATTAATTATTTATGTTTCTTCACTCATGGCACATAAGAAGACATCAAACTATAGCATATGAACTTTTTCACATATTATCTAGGGTTTTGCTGACACTTTGGTTTCTTAAATCCTTTTATTAAATTTATCCCATCCTCAAGCATCATCATATCGAGTCTAGACTCAAATCACCAGTCCTAATTCCTCAAGTGATAACTCAACTCATTTCATCAAACATGCAGTTGTGAATGTGTTGTGTTGATCACATTATTTAGAAGGTAGAGATGAAGAGTGCAATATAGCTCTCGAATCTTTGAAACAATGTAGACTATTAAGTTCAAAACCCTAATAATTAAGGCCGACCAGCTCAGACTCTCAAGATCTCATAAATCAAGTGTCATCAAATCCTCGAGCCTTGAGTGATAGTGAATGTGTCCGGAATACACCAACTCCTTAGTTAGTGATTTTTTTTCTAATTTTTAGCTTTTTGTATTATGGAATTTATTTTTGATTTTTTATTCTTTGGAGAGATAATGACTAGCTCAAGCTCATATGAATAGTTGCATCTACTTCCAGCCAATATTGGTGTAAGTACGAACCGCTAGAAGAACCCGTGTTACTTAAGGATGGGGTCTTACACAGTGTCCTCTAAACCACCACTATGCTAAGGGAGACCGAAGTTCCCTTACTGAAGAGTATCTACTCATTTTTAGGCTAGGAGTCAGAGCCTCTACCAAAGAAAATTTTTTAATTTTTCAAAATTTTAATGACTTTTTGAAAACTATTAATTTTAATTACAGTTAATCCCTCAAATTTAAAATGATTTTTACCAAAAAATACAAAACTCGGTTCACAAGTTAACTTAAACCAAGCCCAAAATGATTTTCAAAAACTTTTAAAAAAATACGAGCTATGGCTAAAGTAGATATACAATACTATACGGTATACCCTCCTATTTTGAACTTTTAATATTCCTCATAGCACAAGTGATATTAAGCCATAACTCTTGTCAAATATAGGATTATATAGCAGAACTAAGGATGAGGGACCCCTTATAGTTAGGTCAAAAATGACCTAAGTATAAAAAGACAGATCGAAGGATGGATGGATGAGTCATGTTCCTGTTATACTTTGGATAAATATAACCTAAGTAAAATATCTGGAATTAGGTTGTGGGTCATGTGGTTTTTAGGGTTAGAAGGTGAATTATAAAGATTGTTGCTTGCAGATGGAAGGGGATGAGTGGGGTGAATTTCTACATATGAGAATTAAGAAGAAGAAGCGAGGGTATGTATGTGTGTGTATAGATATGGGGTGGAATTGATGAATAGAAATGAGGTGAGTATGTGTGAGGGGGTGCATATCATCTAGTGATCTACTTTTTTTCTTTATTTTTTTACACACACGAACCCTCGGACGAGGGCTGTTACAAATGCACTAATACATTTTTTTTCAAGAAAATGCATGAAGAGCTGACTAATTTTCCTTTAATTCTTCATCTTTTCTTTTGTGGCTCCTCACTGCAGGAGCACCCAACTCCATGTCTCCATGTAGATCAAGCATCCTCGATCTTCATGGACCCTACCACAAAAGAAAAATGTTAGAAAAATATCATGAAAAATAATCAACAAAAATGATGCAAAAATACATGATGAGAAGATGACAAATTTTGAAAAAAAATTCACAACAAATATATTTCAAAATTTGACAAATAATAAAGGTGAATTGTGCCCCAGGCAATGGTGCCATTTGATGAACATCAAAATGTAAGGTAAGGAATTGTCGTAACATAGGAGCAAATTTGGTTTAGCAAAAACCACAATCTTTGAATGTTGTGGAGTATTTTTACTTGGCAAGCGTTCCAAGGTCGAGCATAGGGACACGAGCCTCTTCAATATATTTATCAAATTTTGTCATTGATGTGTGATTATTTCCAAGTCTTTTAGGTCTTCATGGAGATGCAGAATAAAAAAACGGATTGAACAATGCAATTATATGATGTTAGACTCACAAATCATGATGTATGTAGTTTTCATGTGCTTTTATCAATTCAATGATAAGATTATGCATGATCATAATGCCTGATTAAATGCAAATGATATGCATGCAGAAGACTAATTACAAAAATGCCTACAATGAGCACATATTAGTATTTCGATTCGGAGTAAAAGTAAGCATAAGAATTACGAGCAAGCATCTATTAATGGCAAAGAATTATAGAGCATGGGACACTTTATGTCATCAAAATTTATTACAATAAATTAAGTACTAAATATTTGATTAAAATATGCCATAAAATAAGGAATCAAATAACCATCAAAATGAAACTGAAATTACTCAATTCAGACTTAATATGCACAAGATATGAAGTAAAAAATGCAAGGGACATAATTGCAATAAAATGCATAAAAATAAAGGATAAATAATTACAAATAGGTCCCTAGTGGATCTATTTGCAATTTAGCAAAACTGATAGGGGCTCAGAGTAAATTTTCCGTTGCACGGAGGGGCCTTTTTTGTAATTTTATAAAGTGGTAAGGTCCTCCCTGTAAAATACCTAGGAGTGTACCTCACATGCACTCCTTGGGACCAAATTTCAATATTAGATAGTTTTAGGGTCTTTGATGCACATTACTTATCCCAACACGTGCTAGGCACGCACGAGGGTTAGGTTCAGGGGGCGGGCTAGGCTCGGGCCACGTGGCTGGATCGTAGTGTTGTAGTGTTCAATTCGGGTTGCCCGAGCCTATAGAATTGGTGTGGGGCTTGTGCAGACCACGTGGCATTACCTGGACTATCCGATCGTGAGGATCGGATGGTAATTGTGTCTTTGTCTTCCACCATAGGTCACCAAATGAGGTTGCGCTCGGACGACCTCCGTGTTGGACATGTGAGCCCACGACGAGCCATAATGCAATAAATGTTATTGCAAATATCATTCCCTGATCTGAAATGAAGAATAAATAATTTGCATAATAGGTCCCTCTGTACAATTAGGGTTATGTACCATGGCTATCTTATCATACAGCTGTTGATTCAATTATTGAATCATAGAGGCTGGTGCTTGGATGAAATCTAAAGAGTTAGGTTGAGGACTCATCAAGCACCGTCAAATGATTGTTAAAGATGTGGTCTCCAGC
Organism: Ottelia alismoides; assembly: GCA_037367405.1. Lineage (NCBI taxonomy): Eukaryota > Viridiplantae > Streptophyta > Magnoliopsida > Alismatales > Hydrocharitaceae > Ottelia > Ottelia alismoides. The sequence continues at coordinate 621,574 of JAZKJV010006773.1, forward strand.
CTGAGTAGGAGATGGCAATCTTTTCTCACATAGGCTGATATCTGACCGACCACTTGATGCAGGTCCTCTGCATAGGAATAAGAGTTTCGGAGGTGTCAGATTAGTTAAGTCAAAGAGTGACTAAACGAGATCGAGATAACCTAAGTCCTATGTTGGATGCTGTCACAGCATAGGCACGCATCCTCTGACCAGAGACAGATGTGTTACTATATATCTGAGTGTGTACATTTGGCAGACCAATAGGTTGATGACCTAACCAAGGTCTATACAACCGGCGCGCTGGTGTACATGTAAGGGCATATGAGTAATACGATCTCTCAAAGGGATCATACAGGTTCATTACTGAACCGGAAGACATGAGCTCACTCATGAGATATTGGGAAGAATCAAATTCCGTGCACGGTTGTCTCGCTTTGGAAGCTTGACTGAATTTGTAGGTTTGTATATATACTTTTGGAAAGTATATGATCAAGACCTAGGTATGATATATGCTTTTGGAAAGCATATGATCGATACCAAATCCCAATGATCAAATGAGAAACTTAGTGATCAAACACCCGAAGAAGACAGTGTAAAATAGATCTTGATCTTCGGGTTGACCATGGGTCTTCCAGTATGCAGGATGTACAGGTATTGGGTAATACCTGAGGGTGATGTGATCATAAACGATTGTATATCCATGACGCTTCCATTCCGAGGGAGTGATGAAACATGTCTGGATTTTAGTGACTCCTTTCAGTAGAGAAGCAATCCGATCTTAGTCCAAGTGTTGGACATTGATCTGAATGAGATTCAGATTCAATGAGAAGATTGGATTTGCGGTCTTGATTTAATCAAGCAGCTATGGGAGTTCGTAAGATCTGGATTTGAGATAAGATCTCAACATTCAAGTCACTTATATTGTGGAATAATACAATCGCCCTGTCCTCATCTCCAAGTATCTGCGGAGAAAGCACCATTATTCTTGAAGGGTTCAAGAATAATTCATTTTGATGAACTTTCATATCCAAGCAAGAAAAACTTGATGATTAAATGAGATTTAATTATCAAGCATAATATGAAATATGATTCATATTATTATCCAAGATAATTAAATGAGATTTAATTATCAAGGATTAGAGAATGTGGATAATACTATCCATGATATATGTGTATTATAAATGTGATTTATAATAAGTATATATAAGAGAGAGAATTTATGTAAATAGCATTTGTTAATAAATAATGTGAATTGGATTCACATTTATTAATTAATTGGAAATGCAATTTACAAATTAGTTTGGGTTGTAAATATGATTCACATAATGTTCAATGGCATGATTGAAATATTCACAAATTAATTGGAATAAATTTGGTGGATATTTTTGTGATAATTGAGAGATAATGTAATATAATAAAAAGGAGAAATAGAGCCACCAAATTTAGAGGTGGCGTCACCCATGAAAGAGTCATGGGTGACGCCCCTTAATTTTAGGAGGCTATATTGACTCCATTTTATTATGATGATTAATCTCTCAACTAATTTATTTATGTTAAATTAAAAATGTGTTGATAATGTTGCAACATATATTTAATTTAATCATTAAATAAATGTTGTTGGTTTTAACCAACAACAATCATAACCATTGATCTTACATAAGACCAAGCCTAGCCGTTGGATCTATGACTCCATGGATTGAGATCCAATGGATCCTAAACTAATATAAAAGGAGGGCTAGGGTAGCCTTCCATGGTACATCATTAAGAGTTGTACAAGGTGACAACTCTCTCTCCTCTCTCTCTCTCTCCTCTTTCTCGATTCTCGCCCTCTCTCTCTTTCTCTTCTCCATTAAGTGGCCGTCCACTTTGTGTTGAGAAAGGAGAGACTCGGCTTCTTCTTCGACGACTCGAGGATCTCCTTCTTCTTTGAGTTTCTTACTCTAAAGAAAGACGACGGATTTCGTTTGACGAAATCGGGGGAGCCATCGCTTGGATCTTCATCGAGGATTGCGGGAAGGAACGTGACTCATCATCGCGCCCCGCAAGTGCGTTCTTCGTGGATCGGACTTAAGATAGGGGGATCTCTACTTTAGAATCTCGCGATCACAACCACGCTCCAAGAGGTATTCTTATACTTGGTGGTTTCATGAAACGATCGGAAGTGTTCTCGTGATCATGTGGTTTCATCTTTAGTTTAAAATATTTTAATTCCGCTGCATCTAGCATCAGTGCGACTAGTTGCCTCCGATTGCTACGATGCGATCAACACGCTTCCGTGATGCGTTGAGGATACTCAATATCCATCAAGTGGTATCAGAGCCAGGTTGAATAAGGTTTTGGATATGACTCCATAGACCTTAGACGATTTGGTTCTTGAAAGGGTTGCGAAATTTTTACTGCATTTCAATTTTCGCACCTCTGTTATTAATTTTTCTGTACTGTTTAAAATGTTTTAACACGAAATTTTCAATTGGATTTTGTTCTCCATTAAACAAGGAAACCATAGGACTTGAGTTTACTAAATTTGGACTTTATTTGCTCAAGATAATGGCTTTTTGAATATGACTATATTCACTGTTACGGGAACAACGGATTTAAACATAATTAATGAGATAATTACGGTTTTATCCGCCTCGAAATGCGTGAATTATCACTTGGGTTCTTTAATAAATCAAATAGGAAATCTTTGGAAACTGAGTTTGCATTTTTTGGATTTAAATTGATCAAGATAATGTTAATTTTAGTGATTTGGGGTCACTGCTGGAAATTGACATCTTTGATCTTGACCTAGTGATATGTCATTCAATTATCATGATGAAAATTAATTGTTAATTTTCTGGAATAATTAGTTATAAATATTTGTGAAATATTTAAAGAGATAATTATTTATTGAATGACATTTGCCTAAACCACAATGATGAGATAATAGATCTTGATCATTGGTTCATCAATAAACCTTGATTTCATGAAAACCTTAGTTCATCCTACAATAGTTATAGGACAACAATTTACATGAAAAACCCTCTTGCTTGAATAGGATTGGGGATTTGTCTAGCAAATCTCCTTATAAATATAATCAATAATGTTTTGATGTATATTATTATGGTATAATTTCGGTTGAAAAACCGATGAGCATCTCAAAATACATATGATCTATCTGGTATTATCCTTTCCCGAGGCAGATGTGGTGCCATAGTCGGAGAGCATTGGGTCACGGGTTGCAACGTATGTGGTCCGTCCCACTCTCGTCGGTACTGGCCATGACAGCGGGTAGGGATTGTATAATGCCGGAGAAAGTCAATGTGTATTTTTCTAATTATTAAAATTCGAATAAATACGTATTTTGAGAATTTACATACTATTCAAGTAAAAGACATGTTTGTTGATGATTGGATTAATGATTAATTTAATATGATTAAATTAATTATATCCAATGAACACTCGATTTTGAATAGATGTGTATTTCCCTTGAAAGAATTAATTATGTGAATATGATTCATGATAATTAATTACAATTTGAATATGAGGTGGGAGGATCACATAAGTGACATCCATGGTCTCCCGTCAGGCGAAGGGTTCCGTCGCCAGGGATTGTATGTAGGAGACGCATGCCGAAGTGACAGATCATATATGCAAGCGCATCCTGGATCGGGCTCTTTGCTTCTCGAAAGAGTAAGGCCGTATGCGTAGTGACCCCAATATCGAGTCCTCATATTATTGGGGCCATATTGGATTGCGCATAGCGAGTGCTAATCTGTTGACGGTTTGGTTCAATTAGCAACGGGTCAACATCATCTTAGGGGTGGTGGGCTCGGGTGTTAAAGACCGAATTGGGAATGCAAGTTGGACTTGCAAGGCGGAATGAGTTCCCGCTTCTTTTTATCGGAGTCGTAAGTTCTCATATTATTGGGATGCGACAAGATAGGAAAGAAGATCCCAGATCTTGCTAGAGATATAATGGTAAGAATACTCACTTACATTGAAAGTGATTGAGGGAATGAACTTTCAGTGTTGACAAGGCAAGACAACTTTGATATAAAAATTCCTAAATCAAAGTAAAATATGTATATATATAATATATATACCCTTATGCAAATTTCTTATTTCAGATAACCCTTCATTAAATCCACTCAAAATTATACTCAATATAACCAGTAAAATATCTTGGATTGGACTCATGATCCAGATATTGTACTTGCAATTGGACACATAATGTATGTGGTTGCAATGTGCAAGTTTCCTCAACATAATGAGGAATGACAATTAAATAAGACAATAAGACATCACCTTAGGGTTTGTAATGTCTCTATAGTCTTCATCTTTCATCGAGTGTACTTTGGAAGTGACATGTCGATGGTGATCGTAATTGTCTAATAATCCTTATAAAATAAAAGAAGATATTTTGGCATACATATGTGCTCTATACATTTAATCATGATTGACATGGTTCTCTGCATTATGCAGAATGGTGGCTCGAAAGAGATGATGTATTCAAAATGTTTGAATATCTACCTAAACCTAAGTCTCTAAGAGTTAAGATGTATGTAGATATGATGAGTGTCATCATTCTACTGTCTATACTCTAGTCATTCATGAAGCTTCATATTAATCATTTTGAATGAATTTAATAAAGCATGTATAAATGTTGAAATGCTCTTGTATTGAAATCCTTTTGAATTCAACATAAGAGATTCTTTGTCTTGAACAATGGTTGTTTATAGATGAAGAGAGGCACAGTGGAAGCATGGGTCGGACCCGAATAAGAAGGAAAGTCAAAGAGTTGACCTACTTCTGGGACTTCCATATGACATCCAAATAGTTGGATGAATGCCAATACTGCAATAAGTTGATGGTTGATAATATGACTATCAAGTCCATCTAAAATCCTTAGTAAAGGACTCAGATAGAGCATCAGAATAATCTACATATATCCATTGACTCTGACTTTCTTATTTCATAAGATAAAGTCTGACAATTGTATCCCAATCTTCTAATGACATTTGCAATTGGTTGCATATACATATTAGAAGATTAGAAATTTGATCTTAAGGTTTAGTAGTCATCTACATGGATATTGCTGTAATTGTTGCAACAGTCTCTGTTGGATAGATGGACTTCATACTCTCAGTGGGAGATCCCTTAGTCTTGGAGAATGTCTACTATGACTTAGATAGTAGAATACACTCATTGTTTGTTTCTAAATGTTGGAAATAAACATGAATTCTGAGATAGAACTATCATAAAAGGTTATGATGGATATATTTCAGATAGTAATCTAACATCTAGTGGACTCCACAAAATTAGAAAATTAATGAATGGTTCATTAAGATTTCTAATACTGAAAATTAAACCTTGATAGATCAATAGGAGGATGAAGATCATTTGACGATGATCTGGCATCAAGCCTTGGACATTTTTCTGTTGTTTTGATCAATAGACTAGTAAGATATGAAACTTTAGAATGTCTAAAATTCAAATCTAACATACTTGTGAATATTGTATTCAAAGTAAAATGTCCAATACACCCTTCTCTGGGAATGGTGTTAGATGTCGAGGTATTCAATATCTCATACATACTGATGTATGTAGATCATCTATATCATAGTAAACATTATGGATATGTGATATCTATTGATGATTATGTATGATATGAGATTTCTTCTCTTCACCTGAGAAAACCTTTGAAATGTTCAAAGATTTCACAATTTTGGTTTAGAACCAAAGTTTTGAAGAAAGATGAAATGAATTTTATCTAACCTAGGTAGCTTGTACCTGTTAGATAATTCAAAGAATGCCTTATGGAGATATGAATATCATTTCTTTCTCACTCCTCCTGATACACCTAAACTCAATGGAGTTGTAGGGAGATACAATTGGATCATGTGTGACATGATTTGATCAATGATGAATTTTAGCATAATTATCCCTTAGTTTCCAGGTATATATGTGCAGTAGAGACTACACTGTATATCCTTAATAAGATTCCATGCAAGTAAGCTGGAATTAAGCACTAGAGAGTGCAACTTCATTAGGAAAATAAAGGATGGTACTAGATACCTACTTTATGACCTTGAGATTCTTAAAAGATATCATCTCTGAGAATGTGATTCTTAGAGGATGACTCTCTTGAGAATCAAGATGATAATGAAGTGAAGGAACTCATTTAATCTTGAGATAATAATGAAGTTCCTGAAATCGAAAACTAAAAGGATAATTAAAGATGAAAGCACTAATACCTCTTCAAATGAGTTTGAGGATGTATTCCATGTGTCAGTTAAGTCTGACAATGATCGGACTTCATGTGATGAAGCTCCTGAATATCATGACATGGAAAGATGGATATTAGCAATAAAGTCTAAAGTAGACTTCATATACAAAGCATTGTATATGGACCCTCGAGGATCCACCTATAAGGGTAAGAACCCATAAAGGTGAAATGGATCTTCAAGAGAAGAGGGAACCTGATGAGAAGGTAGGGACCTTCAAAGCACGGTTCGTGTAGCCATAAGCTACACATCAGAAGAGAAGACATTGCTAGCAATGAGACTTGCTCTTCGGTAACCATGCTTAAAATCATCAGAATATTGCTAACCTTAGCTACACAACTTGACTATTGCATCTTCAAGATGTAATTCAAGATTGCATTTCCTATAAAGAATACCTCTTTGAGGATTATTCACATGAAGTAGCCCAGGGCTTCATGTTTGGGGAAAGTAAGGTGTGAAAGCTAAAGAAAGTCCATCTATGGACTCAAATAAGCTTCTTGTAGTTGGAACATAAGATTTGATGATATTAAAATGTTATGATTTCAAATAAAATCTTGATGTACCATGTGAAGCTTAGTGGGAGTGCCATCGTATTCATCATGTTAATTGTAGATAATATCCAAATCATTTGGAATGATATAAGGATGATAATAAGTGTTTTCTAGACTGGCTATTCTATACCTTGAGATATGATCTCAAGAATACCTCTTAGATCTTAATTCTGAAGGTGTTCAGAAGTAAAGAGGGTGTTGGGACTGTCACATTTGTAGTACACCTTGGACATATTCCATTCTTGGAAATTCCAAGAAAGGCTTCCTTCCCTTGAGATTTGGTACTGACCTATCTAAAGGGATAGCACCTCAAGAGTTGAGGAAGTGAATGCTAGAACTGCTTGCACTTATGCATCAGTTACGAGAAGCTAAGTGTATGCTAGATGTGTACAAAAGCCAGATATCTACCATGCAGTGGGAGTAGTAAACTGTTACTAATCCTACTATGGAGAAAGAACACTTGATTGCAGTAATAACAAAATCTTCACAGATGACAAGATTTTTGAGATAGTGATCTCAAAGTCATATCTTCAAAAGCTTAAGACTTTATAGATAGAGATCTAAAAGGTCTTAACCGTGGATACCTTGAGAGATAGTGATCTCCCGGAATAAGGGTATTCTGATAAGGATTATGAAAAATACTGGTTATAATAATTGAGCAATAGTGTCAAGGACACTATAACTGCTTTGACTAGATTGAGTAATAGGTTGCATTAGATGCAACATTCGCATTGGATGCGAGCACTGTTACCTAGGGATATGCAAGTGCCGTAAAAGGACTTGGCATAGTCTTTTGGGAACAGAGTGACTGATCAGCTTATGATTGTCACATGAGTGTGGATTTATATGATTAGCCCATTAATGGCTCTTTGGGCTAGTGGGAGATTGTTGGACATGTGAGCCCACGGCGAGCCATTATGCAATAGATGTTATTGCAAATATCATTCCCTGATCTGAAGTGAAGAATAAATAATTTGCATAATAGGTCCCTCTATACAATTAGGTTTATGTACCATGGCTATCTTAATGATCATACAACTGTTGATTCAATTACTGAATCATAGAGGCTGGTGCTTGGATGAATATCTAAAGAGTTATGTTGAGGACTCATCAAGCACCGTCAAATGATTGTTAATATGTGATCTCCAGCCTGAGTAGGAGATGGCAATCTTTTCTCACATAGGCTGATATCTGACCGACCTCTTGATGCAGGTCCTCTACATAGGAATAGAGATTCGGAGGTGTCAAATTACTTAAGTCAAAGAGTTGACTTAACGAGATCGAGATAAACTAAGTCCTATGTTGAATGCTGTCACAGCATAGGCACGCATCCTCTGACCGGAGACAGATGTGTTACTATATATCTGAGTGTGTACATTTGGCAGACCAATAGGTTGACGACCTAACCAAGGTCTATACACCGGCGCGCTGGTGTGCATGTAAGGGCATATGAGTAATACGATCTCTCAAAGGGATCATACAGGTTCATTACTGAACCGGAAGACATGAGCTCACTCATGAGATATTGGGAAGAATCAAATTCCGTGCACGGTTGTCTCGCTTTGGAAGCTTGACTGAATTTTTAGGTTTGATATATACTTTTGGAAAGTATATGATCAAGATCTAGGTATGATATATGCTTTTGGAAAGCATATGATCGATACCAAATCTCAATGATCAAATGAGAAACTTAGTGATCAAACCCTGAAGAAGACAATGTAAAATAGATCTTGATCTTCGGGTTGACCATGGGTCTTCCAGTATGTAGGATGTACAGGTATTGGGAATACCTGAGGGTGATGTGATCATAAACGATTGTATATCCATGACGCTTCCATTCCGAGGGAGTGATGAAACAGGTCAGGATTTTAGTGACTCCTTTTAGTAGAGAAGCAATCCGATCTTAGTCCAAGTGTTGGACATTGATCTGAATGAGATTCAGATTCAATGAGAAGATTGGATTTGCGATCTTGATTTAATCAAGCATCTGTGGGAGGTTCGTAAGATCTGGATTTTGAGATAATATCTCAACATCCAAGTCACTATACGTGGAATAATACAATCACCCTGTCCTTATCTCCAAGTATCTGCGGAGAAAGCACATTATTCTTGAAGGGGTTCAAGAATAATTAATTTGATGAACTTCATATCCAAGCAAGAAAAACTTGATGATTAAGTGAGATTTAATTATCAAGCATAATATGAATATGATTCATATTATTATCCAAGATAATTAAATGAGATTTAATTATCAAGGATTAGAGAATGTGGATAATACTATCCATGATATATGTGTATTATAAATGTGATTTATAATATGTATATATAAGAGAGAGAATTTATGTAAATAGCATTTGTTAATTAATAATGTGAATTGGATTCACATTTGTTAATTAATTGGAAATGCAATTTACAAATTAGTTTGGGTTGTGAATATGATTCACATAATGTTCAATGGCATGATTGAAATATTCACAAATTAATTTGGAATTAATTTGGTGGATATTTTTGTGATAATTGAGAGATAATGTAATATAATAAAAAGGAGAAATAGAGCCACCAAATTTAGAGGTGGCGTCACCCATGAAAGAGTCATGGGTGACGCCCCTTAATTTTAGGAGGCTATATTGACTCCATTTTATTATGATGATTAATCTCTCAACTAATTTATTTATGTTAAATTAAAAATGTGTTGATAATGTTGAAACATATATTTAATTTAATCATAAATAAATGTTGTTGGTTTTAACCAACAACAATCATAACCATTGATCTTACATAGACCAAGCCTAGCCGTTGGATCTATGAGTCCATGGATTGAGATCCAATGGATCCTAAACTAATATAAAAGGATGGCAAGGGTAGCCTTCCATGGTACATCATTAAGAGTTGTACAAGGTGACAACTCTCTCTCTCTCTCTTTCTCATTCTCGCCCTCTCTCTCTTTCTCTTCTCCATTAAGTGGCCGTCCACTTTGTGTTGAGAAAGGAGAGACTCTAGGCTTCTTCTTCGACGACTCGAGGATCTCCTTCTTCTTTGGAGTTTCTTACTCTAAAGAAAGACAACGGATTTCGTTTGACGAAATCGGGGGAGCCATCGCTTGGATCTTCATCGAGGATTGAGGGAAGGAACGTGACTCATCATCGCGCCCGCAAGTGCGTTCTTCGTGGATCGGACTTAAGATAGGAGGATCTCTACTTTGGGATCTCACGATCACAACCACGCTCCAAGAGTTATTCCTTATACTCGGTGGTTTGATGAAACGATCCGAGAAGTGTTCTCGTGATCATGTGGTTTCATCTTTAGTTTACAAAATTTTAATTTCCGCTGCATCTTGCATCTAGTGCGACTAGTTGCTCCGATTGCATACGATGCGATCAACACGCTTCCGTGATGCGCTTGAGGATACTCAAAATCCATCACTCCGTATGTCTCCTCTATGCTACATTTGCTCGCCTGAGGGTCAAGGAAGCTTTTTAAGGTCCTGACGAAGAGGTTGGAGGTATGACGAGGCTTCGGGAGAGAATAGAGTGGCTGGTTGACGTGAAGCCACGGGTGGCGAAACTTGAGATCGGAGATGAAGCATGACATCCGACCATTGAAGATGGAGGGTACCTGCAACCATTAGAGAGTAGTTGAGGCATGCGTAAAGTGGGTGCGAGTGAGGTGAAGGTGAGTGGAGGATTGATCAGACGAAGGAGGCATAGGCCAATAACTTCTTCTCCGACGGAGCGGGGAAGAAGGGGGTGGGGTGGCAGAGGTTTTGGAGAAGGGAGAGAGGTGATTGGAGGGGCTAGCGAGGGTGTTTGATGGTTGGCGGAGCTATTGAGATATACTATGGTCGGTGAATTAAAGTGTGTGCGGACGAGTAATTTAGAGAAACCGAAGGAAAATAAAGATGAAGTTACCTGGTCGGATTCAAGGAGGAAGAAAGGGATGTAGGAAAGGCTTGTGTGGAGCTTTATTCGAAGCTCGAGGTCATCGCTTGGACTCGATCAGCCTTGCCGAGTAGCTCGGATGCCACCGTTGATGTGGAGCTCACATGGTTGATGCCATGGATCACACCTAAGAAGAATTGAGTCGTTATCATCTCAACACCACCATCTGTTGTCACTGAGGTGGTTGGATCGCTGCCCCATTGAGTGGTGGATGGGGGGTGAACGGAGAAGGAAGGTGAGTTTTTATAGGAGGAGGTTGGATGTTGTAGGTGGCGGTCGAGCATAGTTATAATGGGTGTCTTAATGACACGGAGTGATGGAGGGGGTCAGCGAAGTCTGTGCAAAGAAGGAGGAATGGGCTACGTGGAAGTGGCGTTACAAAGTAAGAGGTGATTGGAGCGATAGACAAAACGGAAGGGGTGTGCTGGCTACGAGTCATAACGCCAAGGGAAGGGGTGTGTTGGAGGTTAACGAAGTGGTTTGGACTGTTGGATCATGCGATCCAATGACCCAAACGGAAGCGTAGATGGAGGGCTATGATCTGATCAATAAGATCAGATCTGGCAGTGAGCGTAATGCGTAGTTGTGGGGATAAACGGTCTAGATGGGAGTTAGGGTCCCATCCAATGGCAGCGGGAGTAAGGGTGACGTGGAGGACGGTGGGCCATAGGATAGAATGAGGATCCTGCGGCTGAAATTGAGGTGTGAAGGAGATGCGGGGATCTCATCTAGTGGGAGATCGGACGTTTGTGGGTAAGGGAGTGATGAATGGATGAGTTGGAGCTGATCCAAGTAAGATCTAATGTCCAGGAATAACATCGGGTGGCGAGAAGAGGGGGCTACCGCATGGCAGCTCAAGAGAGCACCATGTGGTTACTCCAGAAAAATCAATCAATATAAAAATAAATAAAAATCCAAAAAAAAATAGTTAGAGTTAAAATTAGGAAAGTGAAAACATGGAAGTTGTAGATCTCGATGATATCTACAAGTTTCATGTTGGAAAAAAAACCAAAAGGTCATTTAGACAGAAGTGTGGTTTCAGAGGTTTTTATAATGGGATAAAAACACTGCTTTTAGTCTTTAAGATTTTTTTATCTCTTTTAAATTCCAAAACAATTATAGACAATTAATTAACCTAACTTTTATGGGTTTTAATAAGATAGAAAATAAAGAAGGAAGTTAGTATATAAATAAAATAGAGTTATAATATTGGTTAATTATACACAATTTATACCATGTAATATAAGATAAGAATAATGAATTATCAATGACATTTATTGAATTATTTAAGCAAGGAGATTAATTTGTGGATTTTAATATGATGAATCTGAGATTCATGAATGTGGCATTGACTTCATGGACCCATTTCCAAATGGTAAGGACTATGAATATATTTTTCTTATTGTCAACTATGTGAGACGTCGGGTAGAGTCTATCCCTACCTAAGATGCCGACAGTCGCACCGTCTACTGATTTCTGAAAGAAAGCATCATTGCATAGTTTGGGATCCCCAAAGTTCTCATATCATATAGGGGTAGCCATTTCATAATTAGAGAGATGAAAAAGCTGACTCAAGAATACGTCATTGGACATCGAGTGGCCACTCCCAACCACCCACAATATAATGGCTTGGTAGAATGTTCGAATAGGGAAATCAAAATGATTCTCTAGAAACTTGTACGTCGAGTCAGAAAGAATTGGTCTCAACTACTTGACTCGGTTCTCAGGGCCTATCAAACTATGTATAAGTCTCCTCTAGGAATGTCTCCCTACCTCTTGTATATTGTCATTTGCCTGTCAAGCTGATTCACAAATCTTAATGGGAGATTATCATCTACAATTTGGATCGAAGTAAAGATTAGAAGAATAGAAACCAATATCTGAACAGAATTCTCGAATTTTGTGACTATGCATATGATAACAATCTTATGTACAAGGAGAAGATCAAGGAGTGGCATAAAAAGCCCATTCCCCACAATACCTTCGAGTCGGTTCAGAAAGGCTGGTTGTTTAATGAAAAGTTAAAACTCTTCCAAGGGAAGTAGAAAAAGCAAGTTGATAGGGTAGTTTGTAGTGAAGCATGTGTGTGAGAATGGAAAGCATAGTTATATATGGATTGTTATCTGACGCACAACCTTTCCTCATCAACAGATAGCTTCTAAAGCCTTACCTCAAGCATGATACTTTCCCGTTCGTGGTTGTCTCCATTCTGGTGGACTACGATGTAGAACTTCCAGCCGCATGATCGATATTTCAAACAAAGCAATCATAAACATTTTTGTGTAGTTAATCGTTTTTCGTCTTTTCTTCTTTTCTTTTTCAATTCTTTCATTATTCAGAATGATTCGATCATCCCATCATCATTGCTATACTTAGGATATGCTTTATCCTACGTAAAAGGGGGACAAGTGCATACAAGTGCTCATTATTCAGTCCCCTAGTCTATCTCCCCAATTTTTGACATTCTATCTATACTTAGGGATATTTAACCCTAAGTATAGGGGGAGATAGGTCGATCCACTGATTTGTTTATTCCCATCCTTGACCCTACCTGCCTTGTGTACATTATGCTATACTTTAGATTATCTCATCCTAAGTATAGCGAAGATGGTTGACTGATCATTCTTTCATTTCTTTAGTCGTTGTAGTATAGGCTCCTCTATACTCAGTATAAGTTATGTATTCTCTTTTTCTCTTTGATCTATGAGGACATAGCTTAATCAAATATATGGGGGTCGTATGTACATTTTATATACTTTAGTCATAACCCGTACTTTCATAATTTAATAATATGGTTAATTAATAAAATTTGATATACAAACATCTAATTTTTATATATATACTAATTAATAATCTAGGTCAAAAATATTTTGCAAAACATTTTAAAACTAATTGAAAAAACTCTTCGAAAATATTTCAAAATTGATTGAAAAATGTATTGTAAAATGTTTTCAACTTTCGTAAAAATGTTTATTTGTAAAAATTCTTTCTGTGTTTGAATAAAGTAATTTGAAAATATGTTTATAAATGGTTGTAAAATTAGTTTCAAAAAACGATACATACTGTTTGAAAAATCTTTACAAAAAGATTTTCAAATTTTTTAATACTTGCAAAAATTATTTTATCAAAATAAAACTTTCAAATGTTTCTCAAGACCTTCGCAAATTATTTTGAGAACTATAGAAATTCTTGACAAACCCTATAAACAAAACTTATGAATGCCCTGTGGAAATCCTTAACATAAATTCTTGTAAATAGGAGATGCACTCTATTGTAAATATATGCACATAATTATTTTCAAAACTCTTTTGTTTTGAAATACTCCTAAAATTATGCGAATTTAAAATCCCAAAAACATTTGCAAAATCTTTTCATAAGTTGCATAAAAAGTTCAAAAAATAGAAAATTGTATCACAAAAATATTTTCCTTTAGTTATGCATAGCATTTGTATTTTTTGGATTGATAATGATGATTTAACTAGTCTAAAAATTATTTGAAGATTAGAACTTGATTATAGCTTAATCCACTTAATCACAGAAACCTTATAGGAACAGGAATTGAGCTACTTTAGGCCTGCTAGACTTAATTCTTTGAGACCGTGAGACTTGGTTCAATGTCATCTTTACTGCCTATGTAGAATATCTAGAAACACATGTCTGAATCTTGCTGATAATGACCTAGCTTGCATCCCAGCACCTTACATTTTGCTCACCTCAGTTGAAGTGGTAGAGGACTAGATTTTCCGGCACGAGACACATGAAAATGGAAACATCAGAAGTCACACATTTGTGGTTGTTGTACCATAACTCGTTCCAGTAGCCATGAGGTCTAATGATATAAGTTGTGGATTGCAATAGTGATTCAAAAGAGGGATAGTCTACTAAATCAAGAGGAAAAAGTCCATATGTAAATTCTGCTATATATAGTATTGAAAAATTGAAAAACCATAAAATCCAAAAAGAAAAGACGGGAAAAATTCCAAGACTAAGCAATTCCCATTGAAGTGTGTATATATTTGTATAATCAATAAGTAAGCTTGAACTTCAAAGTCATTTCTATGTGAACTTGCAGTCGGATGACTTGGCTACACTTGTCAAACATCATAGGATAGGTAGCTACACTGGCTACCATCTATTCTTCTTTCCATCTCCTTTTTTAAGTCAGTTGCACTTCAACTTACAAGGGAATACCATACTTATCGAGGAAAGAGTTGTTAGATTGGGGAATTAGGGCCACCATGTTGGATAAGATTGACTTATACCACTTTAATCGAGGAGAGATAC
This sequence comes from Ottelia alismoides, assembly GCA_037367405.1. Lineage (NCBI taxonomy): Eukaryota > Viridiplantae > Streptophyta > Magnoliopsida > Alismatales > Hydrocharitaceae > Ottelia > Ottelia alismoides. The sequence goes on from JAZKJV010006773.1 coordinate 636,592, forward strand.
ATATCATTATGACTATACAAGATAGCTTCATAGACATAAGGGATTACGTATGACATTCACATGTTTTGTCCTGCCTTTTGAGGAAACTCGGCAAGGTCTTGTGGGTCTTAAAGGTTGTTGTGTTTCAAATCCATTTCCCAATAAGGTTCTGATCAAACCTTATTGCTAAAGGTCTGACTAAGCTCCAAACTTTGAGTTTTTGAAGGCAATTTTAATAGTTAAAATCAATCCAAGTTCTTTCTTTTTTTATTTTACTTTTTTCACTTTGAGGCATAAGTCTTTGCTAAGGACCAACAAAGGCAAGTATAGGGGGGTGATGGGTCCCCATTTCATCACCATTATTCTTTCATTTTGTCCTTTAAATCCTAGCTAAATGCATGTAAATATCATTATTTTACATAAATTAAGATCTAATATTTATTTTGTAAATATTGTATAAAACAATGTATTTAAAGTCAAAATAAAAGAATAAAGAAAAGAAAAATATATAAAATGCCAAAGGTATTTTATCACCATGAACCTCGAGACCTAGGCATCACGATGACTGGGTCGACAAGAAATAAAGGGGAGATAAGGAACAAAAACACCAATAAAATCTTCATTTTTATTATTCAATAATTCATTTTGGGGGACAATTTTATTTAATTATTTTTAAACATCAAAATTTATCATGAAATTTGTAGATAAAAATACTTTGAAATAAAAAAAAATTATTTCACATAAAATTAGTGCATATTGTACATTCTACACTCAAAATAAAAATCCAAAATCCAAAGTTCCAAATCCATTTTTTTCCATATAAACTCAAAATGCACTAGAATCACCTTTATTATTTATAAATTTTTATATGTTTTTTTATGAAGGCGGTTTCATTTAATTTGGAATTAAGATGCAAAAGTTAGATTTTGGACCCTTTTGTATAATATACCTGAATAAAATATTCATTTTATTTATTATTTATTCTTTATAATTATATATATAATATTGTAAGTATTGTTTATAGTATATTAATTATAATAAAATAAACCATTAAGAATAAATCAAAATAAACAAATTATATAGAATACATAGATGAATTACCTATATATACCATTATAATAAATACATCTATTTACTTAATTACGCAAAAACTTCAGAAAAGATAAAATAAAAATACATTTAAGTTTATCTAAATAAAAAAAGTTATAAATATATAAGTTAATGTTAATAAAATACAAAATAAAAATAAAATATACAACATATAGGTAAGTATACCAATAGTTTACTTGTAAATATTATCTTATAATAAATAAACTCGAAAAAATAAATAAAATAGAAATTAGATATTACATAAAATAAGAAACATTTTTTTATGTTTTCACCAAAAAATATGAAAACCATTTATTATTTTATACCAATTTAGTAGAATTTCAGTCTTGGATTTTTCTGTTTGGTCCTCGTGGGCCAACTAGAATCAAACCATAGTTGACCTGGGGACAACTAGCCCCTTTCTCCTTCTCATGCTTTAAACTCGTTAGAATATGGTTTTCCTCTTTTTTCCACACTTGACTCTATCATGACATGCTGTAGAGTGTTGTGCGAATTGTGGAGATTTGATCTCCTTATTTCATGTCAGGGCTTGAGATCTTGTCAATCCTTATCGATTCGAGCATAATCCATGCCACAACATCCATCCTCGTTCTCCTCTAACATAAACCTCCTCTTCCATTTGTTGAGTTTTTATACCTTTAATCTCATGCTTAGCCCCTCGGATCAACCCTGGAGCTTAACATTGGCGATGGCAAGGCATAGCTGGTGGTCTACAACTAGGGGTGGAGGAGGAGGAGATCCGAGTATCGCAATAACTCCACCCGGTGATTCAGCCTCCCATAGTTCCAGGCGTGGTCGAGGCCATTTCTTGTTGATTTTAGGCAATATCCCTAGCGTAGAATTCATTTTCGTTCTTAGTTTTAGGTTTATTTGATAGGATTTAGCTTGAATCATAACTTTTCGTAAAACTAGAGCTCAATCTCCAAGGCTTTTCCTATGTGAATCGATCAGTGTTCGGACCCGTTGACCACCCCATTCTGTTCTTGATCCATTTCTTCACACGATCCACATAATTCCACCTTGAATCCTTCATAAAATTGAGGACCTCTAACTCCTTCCATCACTGCCACGCCATAGTCATAACTGATGAATATGTGATTCATCACTCTTAAAGTTGAAAATAGAGCCTTGTTCCCGAGTAATTAGGAACATATTTCCACAAAAATTGCATAATTAGCATTCATGTATGCATTGATAACACTTGCATTTTAGCATTTGCATATGCACTAAATAGGAAGCCTATATCACTTATAAAAATCACTCATATATTTTACACTAACTATAAATTCCATATTGTATATATTACTAACAATATAAGAAAAATACCAAAAATTGCTAACTTAAATAATTGACCCATAAAACCCCAAACCAAGTTAGAGACCCTTGACCTTAGAATGCACATATCTCTCATATAAAGCCTCCGATCTAGATCTACTCACTTAATACACATTCAGAGACCTTCAAAATAAGATCAATTTCATTTAAATCGGAGCTCGTATGCAAAACTTGGGTTTTGGGATGCTATTGTATATTGTATGTATGTATAATTTTACGTTTGTATTTTAGTACTTTATTTGACCTCATTTACGATTTTGATCAACATGAAACATGTAGATCTCATCGAGATCTACAACTTTCATGTTTTGAGTTTTTCCAAATTCGGCCATATTCTCACTGTTATCTCACCTTCTCTTTCAGCCAACCAGATTGGGCCACGTGGCGCCCTCTAGTTGCGCCACACGGCCCGCTCCTTCACCTACCACCCACCTGCATTGGTCGTCGTCGGATCATTCTCTTCTTTACCAGATCTCAACCGCTCATCCCTGTTATTCTCCGACAACCATCCGATTAATTCCTCCACCCCATCTCAGTCGCTCGTCTCCGCCTTCACATTAGTTTGCCATGTGTCACACTTCACAGCCGCACGATCATGGTCTAGACACCTCCATCCGCGTCGTTCATTCGCACCCATATCCTGATCATCCGATCTAAATCCATATGCCATCAAGGCCATCCACCTGTGCCGCTTCCCCAGCTCGCATGTGGCTTCCCCATAGACACTCGATACACCTCACGCACCTCCATCTCGCCGACCTCCATGACCTCCATGAAACTCGCCCGCGTCGCTCCACACGCTCCATGAACACTGTCACCCCATCACCTGCACCTCACCTTCTCCCTTTAAATGCTCCACCACCAGCCCCTTTCCATGGCATCCGCCATAGCGAGAGGTGTCCTAGAGCTCAGAGCTTCTCATTGTTGATAGCAATTGAGTGTGTAAGCGAGAGACGATAGTTCTCCACCTCCCGCGAGATCCACGGTGATTCTTCACCGTGTCGTAACTCCTCCAGCGAGTTGCTTGAGCTCAGGTCCGCTACTGGCCTTCGAGCGATGACTGGAGCCGCTTCAGCGAGCCTCCAACCCCAGGGAGCTTCATCCATTACCCTTTTGATCTTCATCCTCTTTCCTTTGAGTTTTATCGCAATTTCTCCGCCGTCTCCAACCTCAGGTAGCTTCATCCATTGCCTCGCTCCCAGGTCTCACCGCATGCGCAGGCATTCCCACAGTCACGAGCACCATTTGTTTTTGGCATGATCAAACCCTGCAGAAGATCCCTCTTCACTGGACGGAGCTTCACCAGAGCTACGTTCGAGCTTCGACGTCTCTGGCCTCCGGACTGCCTTCGCTTCCTCCAGACATCCCAACGGCTTCCTGACACTTCCGTGAATGATCCGAGCGAACTAGGAGCCACCGACGAGCTTCATCGAGCACAAGGGAGGGCGGCAGAGTAGATCTACCTCGCCGGAGTCCCGCCAAGTCCGTCATAGGAGGAGGCAGATCGGAGAAGATGGCATACAGTTGCCATCGGAGGACCTTGATCTAACGGTCCTCGTCGCGACATGTCTTCCTCGCCTTCGAGCTTCAACCATCGTTGGATTAGGAGGATCTAACAGCCTGCATCGAGCCACATGGAGCCTCTGAGCCTCTTCCCGACCTTCGACTCGGAGCATCCAAAGCTGATTCGAAGCCAGCCCGAACCGCCGGAGCCATCCAAGCCTCTGCCCGAGCCTCCAACACCGTCCGAGCCTATCCCCCTCATGCATCTCTCACGTGTGGGCTGGGTAATTTGCACAGAGGCCCTAGAACATTTCAGAAATTGCACTTTGGTCCTTGTCAAGCACGTCATAAGACAAACACGTGTTCCAGTAGGAATTTTGCATCCACCCCCTCCCCCGTGCATTATAGGTAATTGCATTTAACTCTCGGTCAACACATTTTGTTTAAGAAATTTTATTTTCTATATTTGCATTTTGGCCCCTGTCTTTACATGCATATTTCGGTGTCCATCTTGTATGACACGTGTCGTATTTTGTGAGCCAACTTGAATTTAATAATATTATTTTGGTGAAATTTGCTATAGTTTGACTTTGTGAGCCTTTTAATTAATATTGATTTCCTTGTTGATCTAAAAATCACCATAAAATCACATTAGACCTAGGATAGGTTACTTTACACTGTGTCCAAAAATCATTGAATTTACACGCATCCCAGGCCTAAATAAAAAAATAATAATTTTTCTATTTATTTTTTAATAGGTCCATTCTCCTAGATTGTTAGGTTTATTAATTTTTCTAGATTCCTATTACTAAGGCCTATCTAAGATAATTTTTATATCTGGAAGTAATGTGCTTTGGTATTTATTGAAATTAATTTTGCAAAAAATCACCATGTATTCATCTTCAATTCATAGTAATCTCATTTAGAGTCGAAAAATTCCAAAAAAAATTATAGTATCTTAATTTCATTGGCATTTCATATTCTGGACAAGTTTCATAATTTTTGGACTTAATTTGTCCATGTTTCAAATTTAACCTTAAAATTTGGCTTGAAATTGCATTGTCTTTCTCTTAAATTGCATAAAAAATTTCCCTTGAAAATCTATTCTCAAAATTAACTAAATATTTGTCTAAGGAGACAACTGCCTCCCTGAGTTCAACCTTGATCTTGCCCAAACAAATAAAAATCTACCGCTCACATTTAGTTAAATATTAATTGAAGTGGTTTTTGATAAGTCTCAATTTACCTGACTTCAACGAACGACAACATTTAATTAATCATTAACCCAGTTGAATTAGGTAGGGTGTGTCGAGGCTCGTCAAATGGCGTTGTTGCCGATGAGGCACTGCTTCGGTTAATTTTTAGAGAAATTTTGAATATAGATTTCCATCCCCGGGTAGTCTGATTCCCTACTTTTCTTGTGAATATTTCTCTGTCATTTATTTTTGTCTATTTTGTGTTGTCCATTATCTGACCTCTATTTATTTCCGTGAGAGGAAAACGAGGAGTCAAAGGTGCTTCGCCAGGCAAACTGAGGATCTTGCAAGTGAATAATTTGAGTGATTGTGAGGATTTCTAATTTTTTGTTGTTTTCGCTATTTTTGCATCTTTCCAACGGTTCTCGTTTGGGTTCTCGCGTGTGTAAGTATAGTGGAAACGTGTCCCCGTATGTTATGTGGATTTCTTTTACGTAGAATATGCTTGCACTTGCGGTACTTAGAGTTACTTTAGGACTTGCCCGTGCTCGTAAAATTCTAGGACCACACTTCGCACTTAAAAGACACACTTAGATCGCAGTTCTATCCAAATTCAATATATGCTTCACTTGCTAATAGAACTGCCTGTCTAGGAGCGGCTTTTATCGCGTGCATTGCATATAGTATAAAGTTTTCAATTCTGTTTTGCATCCTGAATAAAAAGCGAAGGGATCACAGTAAGTCTTCTCTACATAGAATTTCATCATAGTTTCATATTACATCAGCTTTTCTTGACTCCTTTTCCCTTGGTTTTCAAACTTAGGATAAAAAGGAAATTGTATAGGATATGGTTAGATCCTCAAGCGCATCACGGAAGCGTGATCGTCGTATCAAATACGACGAAGAACGACTAGTCGCACTAGTTGTTCTATGCAGCGGAAATTAAAAAATTTTCATGTGACGAAACCACATGATCCAAGAACACTTCTCGGATCGTTTCGTCTAAACCACAACCAAGTATTAGGTTTACCTCTTGAAGCGTAGTTGCGATCAAGTCTCTAAACGAAGAGACCTCCTGTCTCAAGTCCGATCCGTCGGAGGAGACGCTTGCGAGCGCGGGGATGAACCGCGTGCTTCTCGCAATACAAGTTGATGATGCAAGCGGTGGATCTCCTGATCTCGACACACGAGATCCGACGTCTTCTTCACGAGCAAGGCATGCCGAAGTTGACGGAGTTCCACGAGCAAAACATCGGGCAACATAACGACGGTGTCGCGGCGATGGAGAGCCTCTCTAGGGCATCCATGGTGGACGACCATGAGAGGGAGAGAAAGAGAAAGAGAGAGAGAGAGAGAGAGAGAGAGAGAGAGAGAGACTTGTTGTCTCACTTATGTGCCTAGAAGAGCAATGGGGTGCCTCTCCTTTTATAGGGTTTTGGGATCCATGGATCTCAATCCATGTGTCAACACAAATCCCATGGTCCACATTAATTTGTGTTTCTTTCAATGACCATGATTTGTTGCTAAAAACACAACAACAATTAATTTAATAAAAATCAAATATATATATTAAATATAATTTGATTTATATCAAATCAATCTCCATTGGAGAGATAGGAAAGGAGGCAAGCCTCCTTCCATAAGGAGGGTGGACGACCACCACATTCCTTATGGAATTGTGGCCGTCCCCTCTCCTCATTAGGAAGGGAGCTTCCTTTTTCCTATTACATGAGATTACATTATCTCATGATTCTCTCCAATATTTGCAACAACATTTGTTGCAAATTATTTCACAAAAATAAATACAATATATTTTGTGAACATTGCGATCATGCCATTGGAAATTTATGAATCATATTCACAACCCAAAACAAAATGTAAATTACATTTTCAATTCAATGTCCAATGTGAATCCAATTCACATTAACATTTAATTAGAAAATGTAAATCATAAATAGCTCTCTCTTATATATTATAAATCACATTTATAATATATATGACTAATATGGATATTGCTATCCACATTATTCATATCCATGATAATTAAATCACATTTAATCATCTTGGATCTTTATTCTCTTGTTCTCAAATAATATGAATCACATTCACATTATTCACATCTTTGATAATCAAATCAAATTTAATTATCTCAGATAACTCCTTTTATAATATGAATCAAATTCATATTACTCATGATAATTAAATCACATTTAATTATCCATTTTCTCAATGCTCGGATACATAAATCAACAATAGAATTATCCATGAACTCCTTCAAGGATAATGCGCTTTCTCCGCAGATACTTGGAGATAAGGACAGGGCGATTGTATTGTTCCACATATAGTGACATGGATATTGAGATCGTATCTCAAATCCAGATCGCAGGCCTCCCATAGATGCTTGATTAAATCAAGACCGTAAATCTAATCTTCTCATTGTATCTGAATCACATTCAGATCAATGTCCAACACTTGGACCAAGATCAGATCACTTCTCTACTGAGAGGAGTCACTAAAATCCAGACCCGTTTCATCACTCCCTAGGAATGGAAGCGTCATGGTTATACAATCGTTTATGATCACATCACCCTCAGGTATTCCCAATACCTGTACATCCTGCATACTGGAAGACTCAGACTAAACCCGAAGTATTGGATCAACTTTATACTGTCTACTTCATGGTTTTATCAGTAAGTTTCTCATTCGATCATTGGGAGTCGGTATCGATCATATACTTTCCAAAAGCATATATCATACCTAAGTCTTGATCATATACTTTCCAAAAGTATATAGCAAACCTACAAATTCAGTCAAGCTTCCAAAGCGAGACAACCGTGCGCACGGAATTTGATTCTTCCCAATATCTCATGAGTGAGCTCATGTCTTCCGGTTCAGTAACTGAACCTGTATGATCCCTTTGAGAGATCGTATTACTCATATGCCCTTATATGCACACCAGCGTGCCGGTGTATAGACCTTGATTAGGTCATCAACCCATAGGTCTGCGAAATGTACATACTTAGACATATAGCAACACATCTGTCTCCGGTCAGAGGATGCGTGCCTATATCATGACAGCATACGATATAGGACTTTGGTTGTCTCGATCTCGTTAAGTCAACTCTTTAACCTAACTAATCTGACACCTCCGAATCTCTATTCCTATGCAGAGGACATGCATCAAGAGGTCGGTCAGATATCAGCCTTTAGAGAAAAAGGATTGCCATCTCCTTCTCAGGCTGGAGATCATCTCTTAAAAATCATCTGTCTGTGCTTGATGAGTCCTCAATCTAACTCTTTAGATATTCATCCAAGCACCAGCCTCTATGATTCAATAGTTGAATCAACAGCTGTATGATCATCAAGATGGCCATGGTACATAACCCTAATCGTATTAAGGGACCTATTATGCAAATTATGTATTCTTCATTTTAGATTAAGGAGTGAATTGCAATAACATTTATTGCATAATGGCTCGCCGTGGGCTCGCATTTCCAACAATCTCCCACTATCCCAAAGAGCCATTAATGGGCTAATCATTTAAACCCACACTCATGTGACAATCATAGACTATTAAGAAAATAGCTAGGTAAGCTGATCAGTCACTCTGTTCCCGCGAGACTACGCCAAGTCCTTTTACGGCACTTGCATATCCCCAATAACAGTGCTCGCATCTAATGCGAATGTTGCATCTCATGCAACCAATACTCAATCTAGTTGGTTACAGTGTCCCTGACATCATAACCAGTATCCCCATAATCCTTATTAGAATACCTTCATTCCCGGAGATCTCTATCTCCTAAGGTATCTAAAGTTTAGACCTTTATAGATCACTATCTACATGGTCTTAAACTTTTGAAGATAAGACTTTGAGATTACTATCTCAAAAATCTCCTCATCTATGAAGATTTTGTTATTACTGCAATCAAGTGTTTTATCTCTACAGTAGGATTAGTAACAATTTACTACTCCCACTGCATGACATACATCTGGTATTTGTACACTCTAGCATACACTCAGCTTCTTAACTAATGCACAAGTGCAAGTAGTTGTAGCATTTACTTCCTCAACTCTTTGAGGTGCTATCCCTTAAGATAGGTCAATACCATATCTTAAGGGTTAGAAGCCTTTCTTGGAATTTCTATGAATAGAATATGTCCAAGGTATACTACAAATGTGACAGTCCAATTATCCTCTTCTCTTGGCTTCTGAACAACTTCAGAACTAAGATCTAAGAGGTATCTTTGAAATCATATTTCAAGATATGGAATAACCAGAGAATAAAACACTTATTATTATCCTTATATCATTTTAAATGATCAGGATATCATCTACATTGAGCAAGATGAACACAAAGGCACTCCCACTAAGCTTCACATGGCTCATCAAGATTCTATCTGAAATCATAACAATTATAATTCCATCAAATCTTATGGTCCAACTTCAAGAAGCTTATTTGAGTCCATAGATGGATTCCTTAGTTTGCACACCTTGCTTTCCTCAACCATGAAGCCTTGGGGCTACTTCATGTGAATATCCTCAAAGAGGTATTCGTAGAGGAATGCAATATTGACTTACATCTTGAAGATGCAATAGTCAAGTTGTGTAGCTAAGGTTAGCAACATTCTGATGATTTTAAGCATGGTCATCGAAGAGCAAGTCTCATTGCAAGCAATGTCTTCTCTTCCGGTGTGTGGCTCATGGCTACGAACCGTGCTTTGAAGATCTCTACCTTCTCATCAGGTTCCCTTTCTCTTGAAGATCCATTTACACCTTTATAGGTTTTACCCATATAGGTGGATCCACGAGGGTCCATATACAACACTTGCATATGAAGTCTACATTAGACTTTTATTGCTAACATCCATCTATCCATGCTATGATCTTCAGAAGCTTCATCACATGAAGTTCAATCATTGTCAGATTTCTCTGACACATGGAATCCATCCTCAAACTCATTTGAAGAGGTATTAGTGTTTCATTTTTAATTGTCCTCTTAGTTTCCAATTTCAGGAGCCTCGTTATCTTCTCAAGATAAATGAGTTCGTACACTTCATTTTCATCTTGATTCTCAAGAGTCTCAACCTCTAAGAATCATATTCTCAGAGATGAGATACTTAGAATCTCAAGGTCATAAAGTAGGTATCCAATACCATCCTTTATTTTCCTAATGAAGCAGCACTTTCAAGTGCTAGATTCCAGCTTGCATGCTTGGAATCATATTAAGCATATATATTGTAGTCTCTTCTACACATATATACCTGGAAACTAAGGGATAATTATGCTAAAATTCATCATTGATAAGATCATGTCACACATGATCCAATTGTATCTACCTATAACTCTATTGAGTTAAGGTGTGTTAGGAGGATTGAGATAGAAATGATATTCATATCTCTATAAGGTATTCTTTGAATTTATCTAACAGGTACTTGCTACCTAGATTAGATCAAATTCATTTTATCTTCCTTCAAACTTTGGTTCTAAACCAAAAATAATGAAATATTTTAACATTTCAAAGGTTTCTTAGGTGAAGAGAAGAAATCTCATATCATACATAATCATCAACAGATATCACATATCCATAATGTTACTATGATATAGATGATCTACATACATCAATATGCATGAGATCCTGAATACTTTGGCATCTTACACCTTTCTTTAAGAAGGGTGTATTGGACATTTTACTTTGAATACAATATTCATAAGTATGTAAGTTTTGAAATTTTAGACATTCTAAAGTTTCATCTCTTACTATTCTATTGATCAAATCAATAGACAAATGTCCAAGGCTTGATGCTAGATCATTGTCAAATGATCTTCATCCTCCTATTGATCTTAAGGTTTAATTTCAGTATTTAGAAATGTTAATGAACCATTCATTAATTTTCTAATTTAGTGAAGTCCACTAAATTATTAGATTACTATCTGAAATATATACATCATAACTCTTTATGATAGTTCTATCTCAGATTCATGTTTATTTCTAACATTTAGAAACAAACAATGAGTGTATTCTTATATCTAGGTCATAGAGACATTCTCTAAGACTAAGGACTCTCCCACTGAAATTAACAAGTCTATCAATCCAACAGAGATTGTTGCAACAATTACATCAATATCCATGTGGATAACTATAAACCTTTAAGATCAAATTTTCCAGTCTTCTAAAACATATGCAACCTATTGCAAATGTCATCAGAAGATTGAGATACAATTATTTGACTTTATCTTATCAATGATTTATGTAGATTAATCCGATGCTCCATCCGAGTCCTTCTCTAAGGATTTTAGATAGACTTGATAGTCATACTATCAACACATCAACTTATTGCAGTATTGGCATTCATCCAACTCTTCGGATGACATATGGAAGTCATAGATGTATAGTCAACTCTTTGACCATACTTCTTACTCGGGTCCAACCCATGCTTCCACTGCGCTCCCTTTATCTATAAGCAACCATTGCTTAAAACTAAGGATCTCTTATGTAAGAGCATTTCAACATTTATACATGCTTCATTAAATTCATACAATATGAATATTATGAAGCTTCATGAATGACCAGAGTATAGATAGTAGAATGATGACACTCATCATCTACATCCATCTAAACTCTTAAAACTTAGGTTCAGGTAGGTACTCAAACAATTTGAATACATCATCTCTTATAGAGCCACCATTCTGCATGATGCAGTGAACCATCTCATTCATGTTAAATGTCAAGAGCACATATGTATGCCAGAATATCTTCATTAATTTTATAAGGATTATTTGACAATTGCGATCATCATCGACATGTCACTTCCAAAGTACATTTGATGATACCAAGACTATAGAGACATACAAACCCTAGGGTTGTAGTCCTATTATCTATTTAATTGTCATTCCTCAATATTATGAGGAAACTTGCATATTGCAACCACATACACTATGTGTTCAATTGCAAGTACAATATCTGGATCATGAGTCCAATCCATGATATTTTACTGGTTATTATTGAGTATAACATTGAGTGGGTTTTAATGAAGGATTATCTGAAATAAGAAAATTGCATAAATATATAAATATATACATTTTACTTTGACTTAGGATTTTATATCAAAGTTGTCTTGCCTTGTCAACATTGAAAGTTCATTCCCTTAATCACTTTCAATGTAAGAGATATACTTACCATTATATCTCAACAAGATCTGGGATCTCCTTCCTTATCTTTGTTACATCCCAATAATATGAGAATCTGCAACTCGGATAAAAAGAAGTAGGAACACATTCCGCTTTGCAAGTCCAACTTGCATTTCCCAATTCGGTCTTTAACACCCGGGCCCACCACCCCTAAGGCGATGTTGACCCGTCGTTAATTGAACCAACCGTCAACAAGAATAGTACTCGCTATACGCAATCCAATATCGCCCCAATAATATGAGGATCCAATATTGGGGTCACTACGTATACGGCCTTACTCTTTCGAGAACCAAAGAGCCCGATCCAGATGCGCTTGCATACAAGAGCTGTCACTTCGGACAGGCGTCTCCTACATACAACCCTGGCGACGGAACCCTTCGCCTTGACGGGAGACCATGGATGTCACTTATGTGATCCTCCATATCATATTCAAATTCTAATTAATCATTATGAATCATATTCATTATGATTAATTCTTCCAAGGGAAATAACATCTCTATTCATAGAATGTTTTAATTTTAATTGGATTCCAATTAATCTAATCATATTAAATTAATGATCCAATTAATATCCAACAAACATTTTAATAGTTACTTGAATAATGGTATTATCTCAAATACGTATTATTTTGAATTTTAATAATTAGAAATACATCATGATTTCTTAAGCATTATACTAACCCTACCCGCTATCATGGCCAGTACCGACGAGAGTGGGACGGACCACATACATTGCAACCCGCAACCCCAATGCTCTCCGACTGGACACCATATCCACCTCGGGAAAGGATAATGCAAAATAGATCATTTTGTACTTGAGATGATCATCGGTTCTTCAACCGAAATTATACCATATAGTAATAATCAAAACAATTTTGATTAACACTATAATGAGATTTGCTAAACAAATCCCAAGTCCTATTCAAGCAACATGTTTGTTGGAATGTTGATCATGTAAATCATGTAACCAATCTTGATCTAGATCACATCTAATCATTTGTTGGTTAGGGCAAAGTCATTTAAGGACATAATTATCATCAAATATTTCACAAATATTTATGCATAATTATTCCAGGAAATTAAACAATTTAATTTCACTAATTAATTAAATGACAATCACTAGGTTCTTGATTAGGAAAGTATTTTCAGCAGTGACCCTCACTTACTAAAAATACCATATCTCAATCAATTTAAATCCAAATTAAGCAAAGTAAATTTTTAAAGTTTGATAACTTGATTTACCACAGAACCCAAGTGATTTGCACGCATTTCAAGGCGTTTCAGATCCGCAATTAACATCTTAATTACGTCATGATCCGCAGTCCCCGAAACAGTGGATATATGTTCACTAAAATGAGCATATCTAGAGCAAACTGAATCGAAATCACGCAAACTCAGATCCTACGGTTTCCTTATTTAATGGGGAATAAAATGCAAATATTATTTTCATGTTTAAACAATTTAAACAGTGCCGAAAATAATATCAAAACAGAGATGCGAAAATGAAATGCAAGAAAACTTTCGCAAAACCTAATGAACCCAAGTCGTCATCGGTTTATGGATCGTATCCAAAACCACCAACCTGGCTCTGATACCACTTGTAGGATATGGTTAGATCCTCAAGCGTATCACGGAAGCATGATCGTCGTATCAAATACGACGAAGAACGACTAGTCGCACTAGTTGTTCTATGCAGCGGAAATTAAAAAATTTTCATGTGACGAAACCACATGATCCAAGAACACTTCTCGGATCGTTTCGTCTAAACCACAACCAAGTATTAGGTTTACCTCTTGAAGCGTGGTTGCGATCAAGTCTCTAAACGAAGAGATCTCCTGTCTCAAGTCCGATCCGTTGGAGGAGACGCTTGCGAGTGCGGGGATGGACCGCGTGCTTCTCGCAATCCAAGTTGATGATCCAAGCGGTGGATCTCCTGATATCGACACACGAGATCCGACGTCTTCTTCACGAGCAAGGCATGCCGAAGTAGACGGAGTTCCACGAGCAAAACATCGGGCAGCATAACGACGGTGCCGCGGCGATGGAGAGCCTCTCTAGGGCATCCATGGTGGACGACCATGAGAGGGAGAGAAAGAGAACGAAAGAGAGAGAGAGACTTGTTGTCTCACTTATGTGCCTAAAAGACCAATGGGGTGCCTCTCCTTTTATAGGGTTTTGGGATCCATGGATCTCAATCCATGTGTCAACACAAATCCAATGGTCCACATTAATTTCTGTTTCTTTCAATGGCCATGATTTGTTGCTAAAAATACAACACTAATAAATTTAATAAAAATAAAATATATATATTAAATATAATTTGATTTATATCAAATCAATCTCCATTGGAGAGATAGGAAAGGAGGCAAGCCTCCTTCCATAAGGAGGGTGGACGGCCACCACATTCCTTATGGAATTGTGGCCGTCCCCTCTCCTCATTAGGAAGGGAGCTTCCTTTTTCCTATTACATGAGATTACATTATCTCATGATTCTCTCCAATATTTGCAACAACATTTGTTGCAAATTATTTCACAAAAATAAATCCAATTTATTTGTGAACATTGCAATCATGCCATTGGAAATTTGTGAATCATATTCACAACCAAAAACAAAATGTAAATTACATTTTCAATTCAATGTCCAATGTGAATCCAATTCACATTAACATTTAATTAACAAATGTAAATCACAAATAGCTCTCTCTTATATATTATAAATCACATTTATGATATATATGACTAATATGGATATTGCTATCCACATTATTCATATCCATGATAATTAAATCACATTTAATCATCTTGGAACTTTATTCTTTTGTTCTCAAATAATATGAATCACATTCACATTATTCACATCTTTGATAATCAAATCACATTTAATTATCTTAGATAACTCCTTTTATAATATGAATCAAAATCATATTACTCATGATAATTAAATCACATTTAATTATCCATTTTCTCAATGATCGGATACATAAATCAACAATAGAATTATCCATGAACTCCTTCAAGGATAATGCGCTTTCTCCGCAGATACTTGGAGATATGGACAGGGCGATAGTATTGTTCCACGTATAGTGACATGGATATTGAGATCGTATCTCAAATCCAGATCGCGGGCCTCCCATAGATGCTTGATTAAATCAAGACCGTAAATCTAATCTTCTCATTGTATCTGAATCACATTCAGATCAATGTCCAACACTTGGACCAAGATCAGATCACTTCTCTACTGAGAGGAGTCACTAAAATCCAGACCCGTTTCATCACTCCCTAGGAATGGAAACGTCATGGTTATACAATCGTTTATGATCACATCACCCTCAGGTATTCCCAATACCTGTACATCCTGCATACTGGAAGACTCAGACTAAACCCGAAGTATTGGATCAACTTTATACTGTCTACTTCATGGTTTTATCAGTAAGTTTCTCATTCGATCATTGGGAGTCGGTATCGATCATATACTTTCCAAAAGCATATATCATACCTAGGTCTTGATCATATACTTTCCAAAAGTATATATCAAACCTACAAATTCAGTCAAGCTTCCAAAGCGAGACGATCGTGCGCACGGAATTTGATTCTTCCCAATATCTCATGAGTGAGCTCATGTCTTCCGGTTCAGTAACTGAACCTGTATGATCCCTTTGAGAGATCGTATTACTCATATGCCCTTATATGCACACCAGCGCAACGATGTATAGACCTTGATTAGGTCATCAACCTATTAATCTGCCAAATATACATACTTAGACATATAGCAACACATCTGTCTCCGGTCAGAGGATGCGTGCCTATATCATGACAGCACACGATATAGGACTTTGGTTATCTCGATCTCGTTAAGTCAACTCTTTAACCTAACTAATCTGACACCTCCGAATCTCTATTCCTATGCAGAGGACCTGCATCAAGAGGTCGGTCAGATATCAGCCTTTAGAGAAAAAGGATTGCCATCTCCTTCTCAGGCTGGAGATCATCTCTTAACAATCATCTGTTGGTGCTTGATGAGTCCTCAATCTAACTCTTTAGATATTCATCCAAGCACCAGCCTCTATGATTCAATAGTTGAATCAACAGCTGTATGATCATCAAGATGGCCATGGTACATAACCCTAATCGTACTAAGGGACCTATTATGCAAATTATGTTCTTCATTTCAGATTAAGGAGTGAATTGCAATAACATTTATTGCATAATGGCTCACCGTGGGCTCGCATTTCCAACAAATTGGGACTGAACGATATGCATGCTTTATGGTTGGACTAATCAAGTGATCACCTAAACTTAAAATCAGGGCTGCCAAACTTAATTAACCAAAAAATTCAATAAAATTGGAAATTCTGCTTGCGAGAAATTTGCCCCGACCTTGTTTTCAGGCTGAGTGAGGGTACTTGAGTGTGTTTGCACACGCTAAGGCAGAGCCAAAATCCCCGCCTTCCATATCTTGTACCAACCGATCCTAGCAGATATCACGAGTTGAATTCTTTCAGGTTTACTTACTAGCACCAAGTAACCTCTGCCTGTTCGCATGTAGATAGGGGTGAACCAGTGGTGCTTTGCGACAAGTTGCTAGTAATACCTCGGGGTGAAGTTCCATCCTTGTCAACCCCCGCCTGCTTGCACATAGATAGGGGCAGGTCTTTGAACCCATCAACTTGGGAAAGGATCAAAGAAAGGAAGGGCACCGGTATCTTAGGTGACAGGTTAAACAAGGAAGATGCATCCGTCTTTGAGCTGACTTCCCTATAGGCCATGTAACCTTTGCTACTTGCTTGAAAATTCACACTTAAAATCAACAAGATTAATCAGACTCGGTTTCGTGTCCTTCACCATGTTGAGTGTGAAAATCATGGTTTGGATTTACTTTCTTCCTTCAAGCAGGAGTAAAATCCTATCTTATACTATCGATTCTTCTCTCCATCCAAGATGACTGATTGGGGGTATATCTATTTCCACTTTGCAAATCTTATTTTGAGTCCCTCACGAAGTTTGTCTTCATATGCCCAAGTGTAACTTGGGCCAACCCAAGCTCATGACCCTCTTGAGTTCGGGATCCATCACTCTTAGGGAGTTTATCCTCAAACCAACCTTTTTCTCTCCTCTAATCTCAGCGAGGAAGACCATCGCCTTGGTGAGAATGTCTTCTTTGATATGTCCTCTAACCTAGACCATCTTCTTTACTCAGGAAAGGAGGAAAAAATGGCGAACAAAAACCCTGATGAGGAGGAACATAGAGAGGATCCCATGCTCCAAGTCCTAGCCTGGCTCGCTAGAGTCGAGCAACTGAATGCAGAACTAATGGCTAGGATGCGACAGGTGATTGAGGCTGAAGGAATTGACCAACCCATGGTAGACGCCTACAATCCTACGGGGAATGAAATAAATAGCTGGCTCTTACCTGAGGTCCCCCCTGAAGCATTCGAGCTGAAGCCCCCACCTTCTGAGCATGTTGCCGAAGTTCAATGGAAACACCAACGAAGAACCTTATGCCTTCCTTAGAGACCTTGATCTGGTTTGCAACAACCTTAGTCACCCCAGGGTTGGGCAAGACTACATCATGTTGAAGGCTACCCCGTTTGCCTTAGAAGATAAGGTCGCTCATTGATTGAAAAATCTCGGGGTGAGATGTACGACCTGGATGCAGTTCAAGGACCTATTCTTGAAGAAGTTCTACCAACTCAATAGGACTAATTAGATGAGAACCAAGATCGCAAGTTTTTCCCAGGGACCAAATGAACCATTCCATGAAGCCTGGGATAGATTTAATGACTTAACGCAGAAATGCCCTTGCCAAGACATTACAAAAGCGATCTTAGTCCCGACCTTGTTCTACAACATGACCTCGGAGATGCAGGGGTTAGTGAGTGCCGCTTGTGGATGAAGCTATTTGAACAAAAACGAAGATCCTGTATGGAAGATCCTGGAGTAGATGGCGGAAACAGGCAGATCTCAAGCCACCAGGGCCTATCAGTTGTCTCCCTCAGGACTATCTAACGAGAAAACTAGGAGGACTGTAAAAAAAATAAAAAATCCAAAATCAAAGGCTTCTTATTTAATCTTGAATATCATCTATACATTTAAAAAGAAAGAAAATTACTCTTATACTTCATTCATAGCATGTCATCTACCTCTCATCTGCATATCTAGCATATGCAAAGTGAAAAGCTAGTGGGTTCTGAACCAAGTTATCAGTAGACGTTGAGGAGGGACTTGATTTGACCTTAATCACGTAATTTCAGAGGAACCTTATAGGAACTGGAGTTAAGATTTCTCAGGTCAAGTGACTTAATTCTTTGAGTCCGCAAGTCTATGTTCACATGTCATCTTGATTAGTCTAAGTAGAATATCTCGTGCACACGCATGATTCTTTTAGACAGTGACCTAACTTGGACAAGCACAATACACGTAGCTCTTCATTGATGAGGTGGTGAGAAGGTAGAATCCTTTAGCTTGGAGTAGCAGATGGGTTGAAACATCCGTCCTCCTCTAGGGAGGGTAGTGTATCTCAACCTAGTCTGGTGGTGTTGACATCTAAGGACATGATGTTGTAGGTTGCAATAATGCTTCAAAAGAGGGATAGTCTATTGGCTCAAGAGGAAAAACTCCTGATGTGCATGATGTACCTTGTATATAGTTCCAAAAAAATAGGACAGCTAAAGTGAAAAGAAAATACCTGTCGGAGTATGTATATTAGCAAATAGTCTGCAGCTGGATGACTTGACTACACTGGTCAGGCATCCTGGGATAGGTAGCTACACTGGCTACCATCCATTCTTTTCTCCACCCTCTCCTCTTGAGCAGGTCGCACTTGAACTTAGAAGGGAATGCCCCGCTTCTCGAGGAAAGAGTTACTTGACTGGGGAATTAGAGTTACCTTGTTAGAGGATGCTGCTTCTTAGCCATTTTTGAAGTGGAGAGCTATTTTACACTTACATAGTATAAGTAAGAACCATCGTCATCAGAAATTTGCTTTCGAGGATTTGTTCTGACCTGACTATTCAGGCGTCTTGAATAGAAGACTTGTGGAACTTGACGTCTGTTAGGTCTTAAGTTCAGATCTCGATAAGGTTCCGCCTTATTATTAATCCAAAGGTCGAGTCAAGCTCCATTTTCAACTTTTGTTCATGACCTTCGTATGGACCCCAAAATCATTTCACTCTTGCATTTCATTTTAGTTGCTCCGGGACGAGCAAGGTTAAATATAGGGGGTTGATGAATCTGTGATCCATCACTCTTAAAGTTGAAAATAGAGCCTTGTTCCTGAGTAATTAGGAGCATATTTCCACAAAAATTGCATAATTAGCATTCATGCATGCATTGTTAACACTTGCATTTTAGCATTCGCATATGCACTAAATAGGAAGCCTAGCTCACCTGTATAAATCACTCATCTATATATATTTTACACTAACTATAAATTCCATAATGTATATATTACTAACAAAAACCCCAAACCAAGTTGGAGACCGTAGACCTTAGAATGCACATATCTCTCTTATACAGCCTCCGATCTAGATCTACTCACTCAACACACATTCAAAGACCTTCAAAATAAGATCAATTTCATTTAAATCGGAGCTCCTACGCAAAACGTGGGTTTAGGGAGCCCATTGTATATTGTATGTATGTATAATTGTACCCTTGTATTTTAGTACTTTATTTGACCTCATTTCTTTTTTATCAACATGAAACTTGTAGATATCATTGAGATCTACAAACTTCATTTTGGAGTTTTTCCAAATTCGGCCATATTTTCACTCTTATCTCACCTTCTCTTTCAGCCAACCAGATTGGGCAACGTGGCACCCTCTAGTTGTGCCACGCAGCCCGCTCCTTCACCTACCACCCGCCCGCATTGCCCGTCGCCCAATCATTCTCTTCTTCGCGAGATCTCAACCGCTCATCCTCGTTATTCTCCGCAACCGTCCAATCAATTCCTCCACCCCATCTCAGCCGCTTGTCTCCGCCTTCACATTAGTTCGCCACGTGTCACACTTCACAGCCGCATGATCATGGTATAGACACCTCCATCTGCGTCGTTCATTTCCACCCATTTCCTAACCATCTGATGTAAATCCAGATGCCATCAAGTCCATCCACCCGCACTGCTTCCCCAGCTCACCATGTGGCTTCCGCATAGCCACCTGATACACCTCGGGCACCTCCATCTCGCCAACCTCCACGACCTCCATGAAACTCTCCCGCGTCGCTCCACATGCTCCACGAATCTCATGACCCCATCGCCTGCACCTCCACCTTCTCCCTTTAAATTCTCCGCCACCAACCACTTTCCACGGCATCTACCATAGCGAGAGGTGTCCTAGAGCTCAGAGCTTATAATTGGTGACATCAATTGAGTGTGTAAGCGAGCGACGATAGTTCTCCACCTCTGGCGAGATCCGTAGTGATTCTTCAGCGTGTCATAGCTCCTCTAGCGAGCTGCTTGAGCTCAGGTCCGCTACTGATCTTTAAGCAATGATCAGAGCCGCTTCAGTAAGCCTCCTACCCCGGGTACCTTCATCCATTACCCTTTTGATCTTCATCCTCTTTCCTTTGAGTTTTCTCGCAATTTCTCCGCCGTCTCCGATCGAGATCACCCTCCCTCAACTACCGACTGAGCTTTGCCTTGAAGCTCTGGTCTTCACGCATCCTTTCATTCCTCCATACGACGCCTCACATTTCCTCTGAACAATGCTCCGCATTCACGACAGAGGAAGTTACCAGATCACCTTTCACCCCACTCCTAGGCCTCACCGCACACGCAGACATTCCCATGGTCACGACCACCATTTTTTTGCATGATCTAACCCTGAAGAATATCCCCCTTCACTAGACGGAGCTTCACCGGAGCTGCGTTCGACCTTCGACGTCTCCGGCCTTCGGACTACATCCGCTTCCTCCAAACATCCCGACAGCTTCCTGACACTTCCATGACCGATCCAAGCAAACCAGGAGCCACTGGCAAGCTTCATCGAGGACAAGGGAGGGTGGCGGAGTCAGAGCTACCTCATCCGAGTCCCGCCAAGTCTGCCGCAGGAGGCGGCGAACCAGAGAAGATGACGTACAGTTGCTGTTGGATCACCTTGATCTAACGGTCCACGTCGCGACACATCTTCCTCTCCTTTGAGCTTCAGCCGCCATTGGATCAGGAGGATCTAACTGTCTGCATCGAGCCACGTGGAGCCTCCGAGCCTCTTCCTCGACCTTCGGCTTGGAGCATCCAAAGCTGATTCAAAGCTAGCCCGAACCTTCGGAGCTATCCGAGCCTCTGCCCGAGCCAACAACGCCGTTCGAGCCTAGCCTCCTCATGCGCCTCTCACGTGAGGGCTGGGTAATTTGCATAGAGTCCCGGATACATTTTAGAAATTGCACTTTGGTCCCTGACATGCGCGTCACGAGACAAGCACTTCTTCCAGTGGGAATTTTGCATCCACCCCCTCCCCCCTCATTATAGGTAATTGCATTTAAGTTCCTATCAGCACGTTTTGTTTTAAGAAATCTTATTTTTTGTATTTGCATTTTGTCCCATGTCTTGACATGCATATTTAGGTGTCCATATTTCATTATTTTTAATTTCCAAAAATTTCACGTTGTAGTTTAACTTGTCCTCTATGTTGTGTGAGTTGTGTCTTATTTTTGTGAGCCAATTGGAATTTAATAATATTATTTTGGTGAAAATTTCTATAGTTTCCCCTCTGTGAGCTTTTAATTAATATTAAATTCCTTGTTGTTCTAAAAATCACCATAAAATCACATTAGACCTAGGATATGTTACTTTACACTGTGCCCAAAAATCATTGAATTTGTACACATCTCAAGGCCTAAATAAATCAAACAATAATTTTCCTAAATAATTTTAATAGCTCCAATTCACCTAGATTTTTAGGTTTATTAATTTTTCTGGATTCCTATTACTAAGACCTATCTAAGATAATTTTTATATCTGCAAATCATGTGCTTTGGTATTTATAAAAATAAATTTTGCAAAAAATCACCATGTATTCATCTTCAATTCATAGTAAATTCATTTAAAGTCGAAAAATTTCAAAACAATTACAGTAGCTTAATTTCATTGCATTTCATATTCTGGACAAACTTAATAATTTTTTGACTTAATTTGGCCATTTTTCAAATTTAACCTTAAATTTTTGCTTGAAATTGCATTGTCTTTCTTTTAAATAGCATAAAAAATTTCTCTTGAAAATTTATTCTCGAAATTAACTAAAACTTTGCCTAAGGAGACAAGTGCCCCCTGTGTTCGACCTTGGGCTTGCTCAAGTAAAATAAAAATCTACTGTTCGCATTTAATTAACTACTAATTGAAGTGGTTTTTGATAAGTCTCGATTTACTTGACTTAAGGAACGACAACATTTAATTCGATCATTAACCCGGCTGAATTAGGTAGGGTATATCGAGGCTCATCAATTGGCGTCGTTGCCGGCGAGGCACGACTTAGGTTAATTTTTAGAGAAATTTTGAGTATTGATTTCCATCCCCAGGTAGTCTGATTCCCAGCTTTTCTTGTGAATATTTCTCTGTCATTTATTTTTGTCTATTTTGTGTCGTCCTTTATCTAACCTCTATTTATTTTCATGTGAGGAAAACGAGGAGTTGAAGGAGCTTCACCAGGAAAATCGAGGAACTTTCATGTGAATAATTTGAGTGATTGTGAGGATTTATAATTTTCTGTTGTTTTCACTATTTTTGCATCTTTCTAGCGGTTCTTGTTTGGGTTGTTGCGTGTGTAAGTATAGTGGAAACAAGTCCCCGTGTGATGTGTGGATTGCTTTTATGTAGAATAGGCTTGCACTTGTGGCTCTTAGAGCTACTTTAGGACTTGCCAATGCTCGTAGAATTCTAGGACCACACTTTGCACATAAAAGATGCACTTAGACCACAGATCTAGTCAAATTCAATCAGTGCTTCACTTGCTAATAGAACTGCCTGTCTAGGAGCGGCTTTTATCATGTGCATTGCATATAGTATAAAGTATTCAATTCTCTTTTGCATCCTGCATAAAAAGCAAAGGTATCACTATAAGTCTTCTCTACTTAGCATTTCATCATAATTTTATCTTGCATCGGCTTTTCTCGACTCCTTTTCCCTTGGTTTATCAAACTTAGGATAAAAAGGAAATTGGGACTAAACGATCGGCGTGCTTTGTGGTTTGACTAGTGATCACCTAAACATAAAATCGGGACTGCTAAAGTTAATTGACCGAAAAATTCAATAAAATCGGATATTCTGCTTGCGGGAAATTAGCCACGACCTTATTTTCAGGCTGAGTGAGGGTACTTGAGTGTGTGTCCACATCCTAAGGCAGAGCCAAAATCCCTGCATTCCGTATCACATACCAACCGATCCTAGCAAATATCACGAGTTGAATTCTTTCAGGTTCACTTACTAGCACCAAGTAACCTCCGCCTGTTCCAGGTAGATAGGGGTGAACCAGTGGTGTTTTACGATAAGTTGCTAGTAACCCCTCGGGGTGAAGATCCATCCTTGTCAGCCTCCGTTTGCTTGCAGGTAGATAGGGTCTTGTCTTTGAACCCATCAACATGGGATAGGAGCGAGGAAAGGAAGGGCACCGGTATCTTAGGCGACAGGTTAGACAAGGAAGATGCATCCGGCTTTGAGATGACTTCACTATAGGCCACGTAACCTTTGCTATTTGCTTGAAAATTCACACTTAAAATCAACCAGATTAATCGGACTCGATTTCGGGTCCTTCACCATGTTGAGTGTGAAAATCAGAGTTTGGATTTACTTGCTTCCTTCAGGTAGGAGTAAAATCCTATCTTATACACCTGATTCTTCTCACCATCCAAGATGACTGACTGAGGGTATATCTATTCCCACTTCACAAATCTTTCTTTGAGTCCCTCACAAAGTTTGTCTTCACTGGCCCAAGCGCAACTTGGGCCGACCCGAGCTCATGACCCTCTTGAGTTTCGGGATCCATCATTCCTAGGGTTGTTATCCTCAAACCAACCCTTTTCTCTCCTCTAATCTCATCGAGGAAAACCATCGCCTCGGTGAGAATGTCTTCTTTGATATGTCCTCTAACCTAGACCATCTTCTTTACTCAGGAAAGGAGGACAAAATGCCTAAGAAAAACCCTGATGAGGAGGAACACAGAGAGGAATCCATGCTCCAAGTCCTAGCCTGGCTAGCTGGAGCTGAGCAATTGAATGCATAACTAATGGCTAGGATGGGACAGGTAATCGAGGCTGAAGGAATTGACCGGCCCATGGTAGACGCCTACAATCCTACGGGGAATGAAATACATAGATGGCTCTTACCTGAGGTCCCCCCCTGAGGCATTCGAGCTAAAGCCCCACCTTCTGAGCATGTTGCCGAAGTTCAATGGAAACGCCAACGAAGAACCTTTTCCTTCCTTAGAGACTTCGATCTGGTTTGCAACAACCTTAGTCACCCCAGGGTTGGGCAAGACTACATCTTGCTAAAGGCTACCCCATTTGCCTTAGAAGATAAGGCCGCTCATTGGTTGAAAAATCTCGGGGTGAGATGTATGACCTAGATGCAGTTCAAGGACCTATTCATGAAGAAGTTCTACCAACTCAGTGGGACTAATCAGATGAGAACCAAGATCACAAGTTTTTCCTAGGGACCAAATGAACCATTCCACGAAGCCTGGGATAGATTTAATGACTTAACGCAGAAATGCCCTTGCCACAGCATTACAAAAGCGATCTTAGTCCAGACGTTGTTTTGTGGCATGACCCTAGAGATGTAGGGGTTAGTGAGTGCCACCTGTGGAGGAAGCTATCTGAATAAAAATGAAGATTCCATATGAAGATCCTGGAGCAGATGGCGGAAACTGGCAGATCTCAGGCCACCAGTGCATATCAGTTGTCTCCATCAAGCCTATCTAACGAGATAACTAGGAGGACTGTAAAAAAATTTAGAAAAATCAAAATCAAAGGCTTCTTATCTTGCATATCATCTCGGCATTTAAAAAGAAAGAAAATTAGTCTTACACTTCATTCATAGCATGTCATCTACCTCTCATCTGCATATCTAGCATATGCAAAGTGAAAAGCTAGTGGGTTCTAAACCAAGTTATGAGTACACTTTGAGGAGGGACTTGATTTGACCTTAATCCACCTAATTTCAGAGGAACCTTATAGGAACTGGAGTTAAGATTTCTCAGGTCAAGTGACTTAATTCTTTGAGTCCGCAAGTCTATATTCATATGTCATCCTGATTAGTCTAAGTAGAATATCTCGTGCACACGCATGATTCTTTTAGATAGTGACCTAACTTGGACAAGCACAATGCACATAGCTCTTCAATGATGAGGTGGTGAGGAGGTAGAATCCTTTAGCTTGGAGTAGCACATGGGTGGAAATATCAGTCCTCCTCTAGGGAGGGTAGTGCATCTCAACCTAGTCTGGTAGTGTTGACATCTAAGGACAGGATGCTGTAGGTTGCAATAATGCTTCAAAAGAGGGATAGTCTACTGGCTCAAGAGGAAAAACTCCTGATGCACATGTTGCACCTTGTATATAGTTCGAAAAAAAATAAGATAGGCCCAAGTGAAAATAAAATACCTATCGGAGATGTATATTAGCAAGAAGTTTGCAGCTGGATGACTTGACTACATTGGTTGGGCATCCAGGGATAGGTAGCTACACTGGCTACCGTCCATTCTTTTCTCCACCCCCTCCTTTTGAGCTGGTCGCATTTCAACTTAGAAATGAATACCCGGCTCCTTGAGGAAAGAGTAACTTAACCAGGGAATTCGAGTTATCTTGTTACAAGAGGCTGCTTCTTAGCCATTTTTGAAGTGGAGAGCTATTTTACACTTAGTATAAGTAAGAATCATGGTCATCAGAAATTTGCGTTTGAGGATTTGTTCTGACCTGACTATTGAGGCATCTTGAATAGAAGACTTATGGAACTTGAAGTCTGTTAGGTCTTAAGTTTAGATCCCAATAAGGTTCCGCCACACTATTAATCCAAAGGTCGAGTCAAGCTCCATTTTCAACTTTTGTTCTTGACCTTAGTATGGAACCCAAAATCATTTCATTGTTGCATTCATTTTAGTTGCTTGGGGACGAGCAAGGTTTGAGTATAGGGGGTTGATGAATATGTGATTCATCACTCTTAAAGTTGATAATAGAGCCTTGTTCTCAAGTAATTAGGAGCATATTCCATAAAAATTGCATAATTAGCATTCATGCATGCATTGATAACACTTACATTTTAGCATTCGCATATGCACTAAAAAGGAAGACTAGCTCACCTGTAAAAATCACTCATCTTTATATATTTTGCACTAACTATAAATTCCATACTGTATATATTACTAACAATACAAGAAAAATACCAAAATTTGCTAACTTGAATAATTGACCAATAAAACCCCATACCAAGTTGGAGATCATTGACCTTAGAATGCACATATCTCTCTTATACAGCCTCTGATCTAGGTCTACTCACTTAATACCACATTCATATACCTTCAAAATAAGATCAATTTCATTTCAATCGAAGCTCGTATGCAAAACTTGGGTTTTGGGACCCCATTGTATATTGTATGTATATATAAGTGTACCCTTGTATTTTAGTACTTTGTTTGACCTCATTTCTTTTTTGATCAACATGAAACTTGTAAATCTCATTGAGATCTACAACTTTCATGTTTGGAGTTTTTCCAAATTCGGCCATATTTTCACTCTTATCATACTTCTCTTTCAGCCAACCAGATTGGGCCACGTGGCACCCTCTAGTTGTGCCATGTGTCACACTTCACATCAGCACGATTATGGTCTAGAAACATCCATTCGTGTTGTTCATTCCCGCCCATTTCCGGACAATCCGATCTAAATCCAGATGCCATCAAGGTCGTCCACCCATGCCGCTTCCCTAACTCGCCTTGTGGCTTCCCCATTGCCACCAGATACACCCCGGGCACCTCCATCTCGTCGACCTTCACGACCTCCATGAAATTCCGCCCGCGTCGCTCCACACGCTCCATGAACCTCGTCGCCCCATCACCTGCACCTCCACCTTCTCCCTTTAAATGCTCCACCAACAGCCACTTTCCACAGCATCTGCCATGGCACGAGGTGTTCTAGAGCTCAGAGCTTCTCATTGGTGACAACAATTGAGTGTGTAAGTGAGCGACAACAGGTCTCCACCTCCGGGAAGATCCGCGGCGATTCTTCACCGCGCTGCAGCTCCCTCCAGCGAGCTGCTTTGACCTCAAGTCCACTACTGACCTTCGACGATGACCCGAGCCGCTTTAGCGAGCCTCCAACCCTAGGTAGATTCACCCATTACCCTTTCTATCTTCATCCTCTTTCATTTGAGTTTTCTCGCAATTTCTCCGCCGTCTCTGATCAAGATCACCCTCCCTCAACTATCCACAGAGCTTCACCTTGAAGCTCTGGTCTTCCCGAATCCTTTCATTCATGTAAACGACACCTCATATTTCCTCCGACCAAAGCTCCGCCTGTACGTTGAAGGAAGTCACCGAATCACATTTCACCATACTCCCCAAGCCTCACCGCACACGTAGGCATTCCCACGATCACGAACACCCATTCATTTTTGGCTTGATTAACCCTGCAGGAGATCCCTCTTCATTGGACGGAGCTTCACCGGAGTTGCGTTCGAGCTTCGACATCTCCGGCCTCCAGACTGCCTCCGCTTCCTCCAGACATCCCGACGGCTTCCTGACACTTCCACGATCGATCTGAGCGAATCGGGATCTACCAGCGAGCTTCATCGAGCACAAGGGAGGGTGACAAAGTCAGAGATACCTCACCAGAGTCCCGCCAAGTCTGCCGCCGGAGGCGGCGGAACAGAGAAGACGGCGTACAGTTGTCGTTGGATCACCTCGATCTAACGGTCCTCGTCACGACACGTCTTCCTCGCCTTCGAGCTTCAACCATCGTTGGATCAGGAGGATCTAATAGCCTGCATCGAGCCACGTGGATCCTCTGATCCTCTTCCCTGACCTTCGGATCGGACTATTCGAAGCTAGCCCGAACCTTTGCCCGAGCCTTCAACGTCATCCGAGCCAAGCCCCCTCATGCGTCTCTCACGTGAGGGCTGGGTAATTTGCACAGATGCCCCAGAACATTTCAGAAATTGCACTTTGCTCCCTACCAGGCGCGTCACGAGATAAGCACATGTTCTAGTGGGAATTTTCCATCCACCCCCCTCCCCACATTATAGGTAATTGCATTTAAGTCCTGTCAGCACATTTTGTTTTAAGAAATTTTATTTTGTGTATTTGCATTTTGGCTCCTATCTTTACACGCATATTTAGGTGTTCATATTTCATTATTTTAAAATTCCAAAAATTGTACGTTGTAATTCAACTTTCCTTTATCTTGTGTGACACTTGTCTTATTTTTGTGAGCCAACTTGAATTTACTAATATTAGTTTGGTGAAATTTGCTATATTTTTCCCTCTGTGAGCCTTTTAATTAATATTAAATTCCTTGTTGCTCTGAAAATCACCATAAAATCACATTAGACCTCGGATAGATTACTTTACATTGTTCCCAAAAATCATTGAATTTGCATGCATATCGAAGCCTAAATAAATCAAACAATAATTTTCTAATTAATTTTTAATAGGTCCAACTCACCTAGATTTAGGTTTATTAATTTTCCTGGATTCCTAATACTAAGACCTATCTAGGATAATTTTTATATATTGAAATAATATGCTTTGGTATTTATTAAAATTATTTTTTGCAAAAAATCACCAAGTATTCATCTTCAATTCATAGTAAATTCATTTAGAGTGGAAAAAAATTACAGTAGCTTAATTTCATTGCATTTCGTATTGTGGACAAGTTTCATAATTTTTGGACTTAATTTGACCATCTTTCAAATTTAACCTTAAATTTTAGCTTGAAATTGCATTGTCTTTCTCTTAAATTGTGTAAAAAAATTCTCTTGAAAACCTATTCTCGAAGTTTTACTAAAAATTTGCCTAAGGAAACAGCTGTCTCCTTGAGTTTGACCTTGGGCTTGCGCAAGTCAAATAAAAATCTAATCGCTCGCATTTAATTAAATATTAATTGAAGTGGTTTTTGATAAGTCTAAATTTACCTGACTACAATGAATGACAACATTTAATTCGATCATTAACACGGTTGAATTAGGTAGGGTATATCAAGGCTCGTCAATAACCACCATCATCCACGACGCCTTGGACTTCGATTTTTAGGCCAAGTTGTCCATCTCGAGTCGAGGAAATCTTTTATGCACATCCTAGCCTCAGACGAAACACTTGGAGCCATTTTGAAGTCCATATGCGGCTCCAAGTAGAAGAGCTTCTGGGATCCTGAACGAGCCATTATCCAAGGATACCTACTCCTATGGAGGAACCCCAAGAAGCTAGATCAACCTTCGATGAGGCAACGCGTGGCCGAAGTTGATCGGAATTGGAGATCGAAGCGAGGGGACACAGAGTTCTTCTGTTGTTCTTCCTCAACTGTCCACAGCCATTGGATCAAGCAAGATGCCCAGTTCTAATCCAGATTGCCCAATCTTTAACAAAACGATGTGCAACCGATTTGTTCGATAATCTTAAGTAAGCTGGCGTAGCTCAATATGAGTTGTTGCCTCCCGCCCGATACTAAGTATCTTTTGTTCAGGCCCTTCCGATTTTGTATATTAGTTTTTAATTAAAAAATAATTCTGCAGCATAGTTTTAGTTGGGAAAAATTGCATTAGAATCCTTGACATTTATTTTATATTCTATTTAGTCCCTAATAGGAACATGCTTAGGCACGCTCTTTGTGTAAAAATTGCTTGTAGATCATTGAGCTTTTGGTATATTGCACTTAGGTCCTTACTAGCTCAGCTCAAGTGACCCACCACGTGAGTTGTGCATTTTACAGAACTACCTCTATTGATTTTTGTAATTAGGTTCAATTTAAAAAAAATCAGATAGTACAAATATTTGGGTATTTTGCATTTTGCATCCGTGTCTTTTACTTTTATTGCAAATCTACCCATGCCAGTTCAAATAATTTTTGCACTTGTTTTCTATGTTCTAGAAATATCATCTGTATTCAAAAAATCAGGAAAAATAGGGTAATGTCCATAATGCTTAAATTTCATGCAATAAATTTAGTTTTGCATTTTATGCATTTTCCATATTTATTAAAAATCAAAATAACAAGTTTTATTCCACGTTTTTTAAAAATCCAAAAAATAAAACATGTTTAAAAATTCTGAAAAAATAGTATTTGTTTATTATTGTATTGATGATTCCAAAAACAGAGGATTGTTGAATTTGTGATTCATCACTTTAAAAGTTGAAAATAGAGCATTGTTCCTGGATAATTAGCTGAATTTCTCTATTTATTTTACATTATCTCATTCACGCATTTAGAATTAATCTCTACATTTTAACTTGCATATTTGCATCAAATAATAAGCCAGATTCACTTGTAAATATCACATGTAAATTCACCATATATTCACTATTTTTATTTATTTTTCTAAATCATATTAGAATAAAATCAACAATATAGTGTACATATTATTAACACTAGTAAAGAAAATATCAAAAAAATAATAACTTATAAAAAACCCAAACCCTAGTCTAAGACTAAGAGCCTTAAAATGTAAATATCTCTCTCATATAGTCTCCTCTGGACCCTACTCATATTTCAATTAATGTGCATTCAATTACCTTCAAACAAGCCCGAATTCGAAAGAATCAGAGTTCGTATGTGAAACTTGCATTTCGGGCCCCTCATGGTATATTGTACAAATGTTTTTTTTTCTTTTTATTTCCTTAATTATTATAAAATCCAAAAAATAAATTAAGTTGTCATTTATTTCACATTTTCATTGATTTTATTTATTTTTTATGCTATTTAAAAATGAAAAAAAAGACAAAACATAAAATATAATATTTTAAACATATAAGATGCCACCCCAAAATACTTTTGTAAAGATGATTTATTTTGATTTTGGGTCCTTAACAAAAGTTGTATATCTCATGGAGATCAGAAACTTTCATGTTAGCTACTATTTTATTTGGCCCTCTTTGTTATTTCTTTTTTATTTTTGTACTTAATTTTTATTTTTCTTAGAGCGACACGTGGCCGCTCGTAGAGCCGTTGCGTGTCACCCCCATTTTCATTTCTTTTTTTACTTATTTATTTATCTTATTTAATTTCCTATTAATTTAATTATTTATTATTATTATTTTCTTTTCTTTTATTATTTATTTCATAATTAACATATTTAATATTTTTAGTTATTATTTATTTATTGATTATTTTCTAATTTAATTTTACTTAATTAATTATTATTATTTAAATTTTATTTTATTTTAATTTAATTTATCTACTGCATGGTCACGCCCTTCCCTACACACCACGTGGTGCCTTCCCCCTCTCCTTTCTCCCCTACACTCCCTCTTCCCCCGTGCGATGTTTGTGCAGCCATGTGCCACACCTCTGTACCTTGCGGTGGGGTACAATAGCCTGCAAGACCCACCTGCACCTCCTCCCATCTCTTCCACAACTGCCATGAACTTCCATGGTTCCATGACCCTCTCCCTCACTCCCGATCTCTCTAACCGTAGCACTCGCTGGCCATCAACCCCACATCGGGCCTTGCCCTGCTGATCTCGCTACCATTGACCATAACTGCCTCTGCCTCCCCATCCCCCTGCCCACTATCTCTTGTCTTCCTAATCGCTCATAAAGGGACGTCGACCACCCTTCGTGCATGATCATCCGCCTTTTTTGGGAGAGCTCAAGCTCCTCTTACACCACAGTAACAGAGAGAGCTCAATAGAGACGAGTGACGACAACCTCTTTCATGGGAGATCTAGGAGTGCTCCACCTCTTATAGTTGTTTGCATTCAACCACAACAAAGATCTGCTTGTCGTGTGTCCAACAAAGATCGGAGGATCCACACCTCGAGCTCCTTCTTCCCCATGCAAATCCTCATCGCTTTCGTGTATCTGTCCTATCCACATTCCTTCTTCTATGCTAGATCCATCTCCTTCGATCCAGTTCCCTTTTTGTTACATCTCCGATTGACACTACCCTGACCACCCTCGACCTTCACCCGATCTCCACCTTCTCTCTCGATGAGCTTCCTCATCACATAATGCATCGACCCTTTCCCTTCGTCAAACATAGAACTCTCACACCACCCTTACCTTCGACGAGCACAACCATCATTCACTCATTAGCCTGCATGTTCATCGACATGCCACCACCTCCCTTCACAAGAAAACTCATTCCGTCATGCTCCCTCGCCCTTGTCTCTTCCACCCAACTATGGCTCGTAGAAGGGAAACTCTGTACATCCTTGAACCTCATGTAACACATGAATCGACCACCGTTGGCCCTACACATATGCCCTTCTAGTCCTCTTGTCAACCTTTCTACAATAGTCGAGCCCTCACCTCCACTGAGCACGACCCACACCGCCTTGGATTCCATCACCAGAATGAAAAAGGGGGCACGACCTCACATGCAAAACACCTGCCCTCTTGGATAATTTGTAGAGGTACTCCCATAGATCCAGCAAGTCATGAAGAACCCCCCCCCCCCTTGCGTGTGCAACCACGTGAGCGTGAGGGAATTTTTGCACCAAGACCCCTGTACCTCCAGCATATTACGCTGAAGCCCCTGCCACTCAACGCACATGCACTACACGTACCCATGTGGAAAAATTATGTGAATACTCCCGTAGCACTCGGTAATTAAAGAAGCGCCACTTTGTGCATTTTTTTAATTATTTCTTTCCTGTACATTTAGGCCCTTATCTTTGGGCATTAATTGAACCTTCATTTGGCATCATTTACCAATACTAAAAATTGCTCATTGTATAACAACTTTTGTTTATCAGTTTGGATCTTTGAATGGATTTTTATAGACTATGGTTTATTTAATATAAATATTTTGATGGAAAATTCCATAATTTACCCACTGTATTCTCTTTAACTGATATGAAATTAATTTTTGCTCCAAAAATAACAAAAAAATTAATATAATTAGTTTTTAATTAGTTTTACAATGTTTCCAAAAATCATTGCATTTGGACACATATGGAAGTCGTAATAAATTAAATAGTAATTTGACTGACTTAATTTTAATTAATTCCATACTTAATATTTTAAGGAATTAAAAGTTGTTCTGGATACCACCCATGTTGACCTATCTAGAATAATTTGAACTCTGGAAAATATCGGTGTTTGATATTTATTAAAATTAATTTCCTCAAAATCTCCCCACATCATATTTATTTCATAGTCAATTCATATAGCTTCTAAAAATCCCAAAATAATTACAGCAGCTTAATTTTGCATTCACACATATTTTGAATAAGTTTCATTGGGTTTGAGTTCATTTGATCAAAATTTGCAGTTTATTTAGCAGAAAAAAATCAATTTTGTATTTCATCTCACATGTAGAGCATGAGGAGTACTATAAGTCTTCTAAACTAGGCGTGCATCATTGATTTATTTGATTGCATCAGCTTTCTCTACTCCCTTCAACTTGATTTTACAACTAAGGATTAAAGGAGATTAGAACTGGATGTTAGGTGTGCTACATTTGGTAGACTAACTAAGTGATAATCTAACTTAAATTCGAGACTGCTAATTAGAATTGATCGAAAAAATTGACTAAATTATCCAATGTTTGTGGAGAGCAACCCCATCATTGTACACATTGTATATTGATTGTTGAGGGGTGAGGGCACATTCCTAGTATAGTGCCCAAAACCACATCTAAATCAAGCGTAAATAAACTGATTTCTTGTGTTTGCACTTAACTAAAACTGAAAAGACAAATGGTAGGACCATTGAGACCATCATTGTGTTGAGTTGGTGAAATAAGGGTTTTCTCTTGCATTTGTTTTGTGTCTTACTGTGTGTATATACTTCTGTGTAATTTCATATTTTCGACCGTCGTCCACTAACATTCATCTTTCAAAGATGTCGGGATATTGTTCCTCATACCCTGACCTCTCTGGTCACTCCTCCTCGACCATATACTGTTCATCTTCACCTTCTCGTTCTTCCATGTATCCTTTACCATCCGCGAAAGATGTATACCGGTGGTTGATTCACTTTGACCTGATTATGAACTCAGACCTTCGAGTGACTTCCCCATTTCTTCGCATTTCTCACCTACCCTACCTTCTAACTGAAGGATATGGAGAAATCCTCAAGCGCATCACGGAAGCGTGATCGTCGTATCGAATACGACGAAGAACGACTAGTCGTACTAGTTGTTCGGAGCAGCGGAATTTTAAAATTTTTTAAACCGATGAAACCACATGATCTGAGAACCATTCTCAAATCGTTTCATCTATAACCACATCAAGTATAATGCAATACCTCTTGAAGCGTGGTTGATCGAGTCTCTACGAAAAGAGACCTCCTGTCTCAAGTCCGATCGTCGGAGTAACGGCTTGCGAGCGCGGAGATGAGTCGCGGTGTCCTCGCAATCCAAGTTGATCCAAGCGCGGTTTGCTCCTGATCTCGTCGCACGAGATAAAACGTCTCCTTCGTGATGAAGCACTCCAAGAAGACAAAGAAACCGCAAAGAGTCGAAGCGGCAGCACGATGGCGCGGGCGACGACGTTTCTCTCCACCAAGGTGACGGCCACCAAGAAGAGAGGGAGAGAGAGGGCTGTCGTGTATATGAGATAGAGAGAGAGTTTGTGCTACAATAGCATGTGTAAAAGAGAGAGTCAAGTATGCCTCTCTATTTATAGGGTTTTGGGATCCATGGATCTCAATCCATGGGACACATAAAATCAATGGATGAGATTGATTTATGTTCATCCAATGGCTGAGATTGTTGTTGTCAAAAGCAACAAATTTAGGTCAAAATATATTTGATAAAATCAAATATAATTTGCTCCTAAATTAACCCAACAAATAAGGAGAGAAGACACATGGAGATTCCATCTCCATGTGCCTTCCATGTAGGCGCACACCCACTCCAATTAGGAGTGGTGTGCCGTCCACCTTGGATTGCATGGAGATTGCAATCTCCATGTAATCTCTCTTTATTTATTTGCAACAAAATAATTTGGGTTTTATTTCTCAAAAAATAATTCACAATTATCTTTGAGAAAATTGCAATCTTGCCATGGAAAAATTGTGAATCATTTTCACAACCCAAAACATCATGTAATTCATATTGTTAATTAATTACACAATGTGTATCCAATACACATCATAATTAATCAACATATATAAATTATAATTAACTCTCTCTAATACATTATAAATCACATTTATAATATATTATAAATAATTTGGATATCTCTATCCACATTATTCTTATCCAAACTAATTAAATCACATTTAATCATATTGGATAATTCTCATACATCATGATAATTAAAACACTTTTAATTATCAAATTCTCTTTGCTCAGATCTTATGGAATTGTTCTTAAACCATTTAAGAACAATGCTATTTCTCCTCAGATACTTGGAGATAAGGACAGGGCGATTGTATTGTTCCACGTATAGTGACATGGATATTGAGATCATATCTCAAATCCAGATCGCGGGCCTCCCATAGATGCTTGATTAAATCAAGACCGTAAATCTAATCTTCTCATTGTATCTGAATCACATTCAGATCAATGTCCAACACTTGGACCAAGATCAGATCACTTCTCTACTGAGAAGAGTCACTAAAATCCATACCCGTTTCATCACTCCCTAGGAATGGAAGCGTCATGGTTATACAATCGTTTATGATCAAATCACCCTCAGGTTTCCCAATACCTGTACATCCTGCATACTGGAAGACTTAGACTAAACCGAAGTATCGGATCAACATTATACTGTCTACTTCATGGTTTTATCAGTAAGTTTCTCATTCGATCATTGGGAGTTGGTATCGATCATACACTTTCCAAAAGTGTACATCATACCTAGGTCTTAAATCATATACTAAAAGTATATATCAAACCTACAAATATCAGTCAAGCTTCCAAAGCGAGACGACCATGCGCATGGAATTTGATTCTTCCCAATATCTCATGAGTGAGCTCATGTCTTTCCGGTTCAGTGACTGAACCTGTATGATCCCTTTGAGAGATCGTATTACTCATATGCCCTTATATGCACACAGCGCGCCGGTGTATAGACCTTGATTAGGTCATCAACCTATTGGTCTGCCAAATGTACATACTTGGACATATAGCAACACATCTGTCTCCGGTCAGAGGATGCGTTCCTATATCATGACAGCATATGATATAGGACTTTGGTTATCTCGATCTTGTTAAGTCAACTCTTTGACCTAACTAATCTGACACCTCCGAATCTCTATTCTTATGCAGAGGACCTGCATCAAGAGGTCGGTCAGATATCAGCCTTCAGAGATAAGGATTGCCATCTCCTACTCAGGCTGGAGATCATCTCTTAACAATCATTTGACGGTGCTTGATGAGTCCTCAATCTAACTCTTTAGATATTCATCCAAGCACCAGCCTCTATGATTCAATAGTTGAATCAACAGCTGTATGATTATTAAGATGGCCATGGTACATAACCCTAATTGTACTAAGGGACCTATTATACAAATTATTCATTCTTCATTTCAGATCAGGGAATGATATGTGCAATAACATTTATTGCATAATGGCTCGCCGTGGGCTCGCATTTCCAACAATCTCCCACTAGCCCAAAGAGCCATTAATGGGCTAATCATTTAAACCCGCACTCATGTGACAATCATAGACTATTTGGAAAATAGCTAGGTAAGCTGATCAGTCACTCTGTTCCCGCGAGACTACGCCAAGTCCTTTTACGGTACATGCATATCCCCAGTAACAGTGCTCGCATCCAATGCGAATGTTGCATCTTATGCAACCAATACTCAATCTAGTTAGTTACAGTGTCTTTGACACTACAGCTTAACAATTATCATAACCAGTATTTCCATAATCCTTATCAGAATATCCTTATTCCTGGAGATCACTATCTCTTAAGGTATCCACAGTTAAGACCTTTTAGATCTCTATCTATAAAGTATTAAGTTTTTGAAGATAAGACTCTGAGATCACTATCTCAAAAATCTTGTCATCTATGAAGATTTTGTTGTTACTGCAACCAAGTGTTTTATTTCCATAGTAGGATTAGTAACAGTTTACTACTCCCACTGCATGGCAGCCATCTGGCTTTTGTACACATCTAGCATACACCCGATTTCTCAGAACTGATGCCCAAAGGCAAGTAGTTCTAGCATTCACTTCCTCAACTCTTTGAGGTGCTATCCTTTTAGATAGGTCAGTACCACATCTTAAGGGATGGAAGTCATTACTGGAATTTTCCATAAAATGGAATATGTCCAAGATGTACTATAAATGTGACAGTCCCATTATCCTCTTCTCTTTGCTTCTGAACTACTTCAGAACTAAGATCTGAGAGGCATCTTTGAAATCATATTTCAAGTTATGGAACAACCAGATAATAAAACACTTATTATCATCCTTATATCATTTTTAAATGATTAGGATATCATCTAAATTTAGCATGATGAACACAAAGGCACTCCCACTAAGCTTCACAAGGCTCATCAAGATTCTATCTGAAATCATAACACTTATAATTTCATCAAATCTTATGGTCCAACTTCAAGATGCTTATTTGGGTCCTTAGATGGATTCCTCAGCTTGCACATCTTGCTTTCCTCAACCATGAAGCCCTGGGGCTACTTCATGTGAATATCCTCAAAGAGGTATTCGTAGAGGAATGCAATATTGACTTATATCTTGAAGATGCAAAAGTCAAGTTGTGTAGCTAAGGTTAGCAATATTCTGATGGTTTTAAGCATGGTCACCGAAGAGCAAGTCTCATTGCAAGCAATGTCTTCTCTTCCAATGTGTAGCTTATGGCTACGAACCGTGCTTTGAAGATCTCTACCTTTGCATCAGGTTCCCTGTCTCTTGAAGATCCATTTACACTTTTACAGGTCTTACCCATATAGGTGGATCCTCGAGGGTCCATATACAACACTTGTATATGAAGTCTACATTAGACTTTTATTGCTATCCATCTATCCATGCTATGATCTTCAGAAACTTCATCACATGAACTTCGATCATTGTCAGATTTCTCTAACACATGGAATCCATCCTCAAACTCATTTGAAGAGGTATTAATGTTTCATCTTTAATTGTCCTTTTAGTTTCCAATTTCAGGAGTCTCATTATAAATGAGTTCCTACACTTCATTTTCATCTTGATTCTCAAGAGTCTCAACCTCTAAGAATCACATTCTCGGAGATGAGATATTTTAAGAATCTCAAGGTCATAAAGTAGGTATCCAATACCATCCTTTATTTTCCTAATGAAGCAACACTCTCAAGTGCTAGATTCCAACATACATGGAACCTTATTAAGGATATACATTGTAGTCTCTACTACACATATATACCTGGAGACTAAGGGATAATTATGCTAAAATTCAACATTGATAAGATCATGTCACACATGATCCAATTGTATCTACCTATAACTCTTTTGAGTTAAGGTGTGTTAGGAGGATTGAGATAGAAATGATATTCATATCTCCATAAGGTATTCTTCGAATTTATATAGTAGGTACTTGCTACCTAGATTAGATCAAATTCATTTTATCTTCCTTCAAACTTTGGTTCTAAACCAAAATTAATGAAATCTTTGAACATTTCAAAGGTTTCTTAGATGAAGAGAAGAAATCTCCTATCATACATAATCATCAATAGATATCACATATCCACAATGTTTACTATGATATAGATGATCCGCATACATCAATATGTATGAGATCCTGAATACCTTGGCATCTTACACCATTCCCGAAGAAGGGTGTATTGGACATTTTTACCTTTAATACAATATTCATAAGTATGTAAGTTTTGAAATTTTAGACATTCTAAAGTTTCATCTCTTACTATTCTATTGATCAAATCAATAGACAAATGTCCAAGGCTAGATGCTAGATCATTGTCAAATGATCTTCATCCTCCTATTGATCTTAAGGTTTAATTTCAGTATTCAGAAATGTTAATGAACCATTCATTAATTTTTCTAATTTACGTGGATTCTACTAGATTTTAGATTACTATCTGAAATATCTTCATCATAACTCTTTATGATAGTTCTATCTCAGAATTCATGTTTATTTCCAACATTTAGAAACAAACAATGAGTGTATTCTTATATCTAGGTCATAGAGACATTCTCTACGACTAAGGGCTCTCCCACTGAAATTAACAAGTCTATTAATCCAACAGAGATTGTTGCAACAATTGCATCAATATTCATGTGGACAACTATAAACCTTTAAGACCAAATTTTCCAGTCTTCTAAAACATATGCAACCCATTGCGAATGTCATCAGAAGATTGAGATACAATTATTTGACTTTATCTTATTCAATAAGTAAGTCAATATCAATGATTTATGTAGATTATTCTGATGCTCCATCCGAGTCCTTTTCTAAGGATTCTAGACAGACTTGATAGTCATACTATCAACACATCAACTTATTGCAGTATTGGCATTCATCCAACTCTTTGGATGTCATATGGAAGTCATAGAAGTCCAGTCAACTCTTTGACTTTCCTTCTTTCTTGGGTCCAACCCATGCTTCCACTGCGCTCCCTTTATCTATAAGCAATCATTGCTCAAGACAGAGGATCTCTTATTTTAAATTCAAAAGAATTCAAAGTAAGAGTTGTTCAACATTTATACATGCTTCATTAAATTCATACAATATGAATATTATGAAGCTTCATGGATAACTAGAGTATAAACAGTAGAATGATGACACTCATCATCTACATCCATTTAAACTCTTAAAAAACAAAGGTTCAGGTAGGTACTCAAACAATTTGAATACATCATCTCTTTACAGAGCCACCATTCTGCATGATGCAGTGAACCATGTCATTCATGATAAATGTCAAGAGCACATATGTATGCCATAATATCTTCTTAGATTTTATAAGGATTATATGACAATTATGATCATCATCAACATGTCACTTCCAAAGTACATTTGATGATACCAAGACTATAGAGACATACAAACCCTAGGGTTGTAGTCCTATCATCTATTTAATTGTCATTCCTCAATATTATGAGGAAACTTGCACATTGCAACCACATACATTATGTGTCCAATTGCAAGCACAATATCTGGATCATGAGTCCAATCCATGATATTTTACTGGTTATTA
Source organism: Ottelia alismoides (assembly GCA_037367405.1). NCBI lineage: Eukaryota > Viridiplantae > Streptophyta > Magnoliopsida > Alismatales > Hydrocharitaceae > Ottelia > Ottelia alismoides. The sequence goes on from JAZKJV010006773.1 coordinate 677,141, forward strand.
TTGAGTATATCATTGAGTGGGTTTTAATGAAGGATTATCTGAAATAAGAAATTTGCATAAATATATATAAATTTATATTTTACTTTGATTTAGGAATTTTTTTTTATATCAAAGTTGTCTTGCCATGTCAACATTGAAAGTTCATTCCCTTAATCACTTTCAATGTAAGAGATATACTTACCATTATATCTCAACAAGATCTGGGATCTCCTTCCTTATCTTTGTTACATCCCAATAATATGAGAATCTGCAACTCCGATAAAAAGAAGCGGGAACACATTCCGCTTTGCAAGTCCAACTTGCATTTCCCAATTCGGTCTTTAACACCCGAGCCCACCACCCCTAAGGGGATGTTGACCCGTCGTTAATTGAACCAACCGTTAACAGGAATAGTACTCGCTATACGCAATCCAATATCGCCCCAATAATATGAGGATCCGATATTGGGGTCACTACGTATACGACCTTACTCTTTCGAGAAGCAAAGAGCCCGATCCAGATGCGCTTGCATACAGGAGCTGTCACTTCGGACAGGCGTCTCCTACATACAATCCCTGGCGACGGAACCCTTCGCCTTGACGGGAGACCATGGATGTCACTTATGTGATCCTCCATATCATATTCAAATTCTAATTAATTATTGTGAATCACATTCACATAATTAATTCTTCCAAGGGAATTATTAACTCTAATCATATTAGAGTATTTCAATTGGACATAATCAATTTAATCATATTAAATTAATTATCAATCCAATTCAATCAATCAAACTTGATTATTTTACTTGAATATATATGGTTATATCTCAAAATACGTATTAATTCGAATTTTAATAATTAGAAAAATACATCTTAATCCCTCGGACATTATCCCGGCCCTACCCGCTGTCATGGCCAGTACCGACGAGAGTGGGACGGACCACATACGTTGCAACCCGCAACCCCAATGCTCTCCGACTAGGCACCATATCCGCCTCGGGAAAGGATAATGCCAAATTGATTAATTTGTACTTGAGATGATCATCGGTTCTTCAACCGAAATTGTACCATATAGTAATAATCAAAACATTTTTGATTATAAGGAAATTTGCTAGACAAATTCCCAAATCCTATTCAAGCATCAAGTTTGAAAGATTGTGGTTTCCAATTATGATTTAGATCACATCTTAATCAATTATTGGTTAAGGCAATGTCATTTAAGGGAATAGTTATCATCAAATATTTCACAAATATTTATGCACAATTATTCTAGGAAATTAAACAATTTAATTTCACTAAATGATTAAATAACAATCACCAATCAAACATTAAGTTTGATGAATGTGTTTCCAATTAAGGTTTAGATCAAATCTAATCAATTAATTGGATGAGGCCAAGTCAATTATGTAAATAATCATCTTCAAATATTTCACAAACATTTTTCATGATTATTTCACGAAATTAACAATTAATTTCACTAATTGACAATCACTTGGTTTTTTATTAGGACTGTAATTTCAGCAGTGACCCCTTCTTACTAAAATTAGCATATCTCAATCATATTAAATCAAAATTAGACAAAATCAATTTTCATAGATTGCTAATTTGATTTAGGACAGAACCCAAGTGATGGTACACGCATTTCGAGGCAAGTCTAAACAGTAATTAACATTTTAATCACGTTCAGATCTACAGTTCCCGCAACAGTGTATACATGTTCATTAAAACAACCATATCTAGAGCATACGAAATCCGATTTACGTAAACTCAGATCCTATGGTTTACTTATTTAATGGGGAACAAAATCCAAGTACTAAATTCGTGTTTAAACAATTTAAACAGTGCCGAATTTATTTACTAAACAGATCTGCGAAATCAAATGCGATAAAAACTTTCGCGACCTTAACGAACCCAAGTCGTCCTCGGTTTTTCGAATCATATTCGAAACCGTCGACCTAAGGCTCTGATACCACTGAAGGATATGGAGAAATCCTCAAGCGCATCACGGAAGCGTGATCGTCGTATCGAATACGACGAAGAACGACTAGTCGTACTAGTTGTTCGGAGCAGCGGAATTTTAAAATTTTTTAAACCGATGAAACCACATGATCCGAGAACCATTCTCAAATCGTTTCATCTATAACCACATCAAGTATAATGCAATACCTCTTGAAGCGTGGTTGATCGAGTCTCTACGAAAAGAGACCTCCTGTCTCAAGTCCGATCGTCGGAGTAACGACTTGTGAGCGCGGAGATGAGTCGCGGTGTCCTCGCAATCCAAGTTGATCCAAGCGCGGTTGCTCCTGATCTCGTCGCACGAGATCAAACGTCTCCTTCGTGAGTGAAGCACTCCAAGAAGACAAAGAAACCGCAAAGAGTCGAAGCGGCAGCACGATGGCGCGGGCGATGACGTTTCTCTCCACCAAGGTGGACGGCCACCAAGAAGAGAGGGAGAGAGAGGGCTGTCGTGTATATGAGATAGAGAGAGAGTTTGTGCTACAATAGCATGTGTAAAAGAGAGAGCCAAGTATGCCTCTCTATTTATAGGGTTTTGGGATCCATGGATCTCAATCCATGGGACACATAAAATCAATGGATGAGATTGATTTATGTTCATCCAATGGTTGAGATTGTTGTTGTCAAAAGCAACAAATTTAGGTCAAAATATATTTGATAAAATCAAATATAATTTGCTCCTAAATTAACCCAACAAATAAGGAGAGAAGACACATGGAGATTCCATCTCCATGTGCCTTCCATGTAGGCGCACACCCACTCCAATTAGGAGTGGTGTGCCGTCCACCTTGGATTGCATAGAGATTGCAATCTCCATGTAATCTCTCTTTATTTATTTGCAACAAAATAATTTGGGTTTTATTTCTCAAAAAATAATTCACAATTATCTTTGAGAAAATTGCAATCTTGCCATGGAAAAATTGTGAATCATATTCACAACCCAAAACATCATGTAATTCATATTGTTAATTAATTACACAATGTGTATCCAATACACATCATAATTAATCAACATATATAAATTATAATTAACTCTCTCTAATACATTATAAATCACATTTATAATATATTATAAATAATTTGGATATCTCTATCCACATTATTCTTATCCAAACTAATTAAATCACATTTAATCATATTGGATAATTTCTCATACATCATGATAATTAAAACACTTTTAATTATCAAATTCTCTTTGCTCAGATCTTATGGAATTGTTCTTAAACCATTTAAGAACAATGCTATTTCTCCTCAGATACTTGGAGATAAGGACAGGGCGATTGTATTGTTCCACGTATAGTGACATGGATATTGAGATCATATCTCAAATCCAGATCGCGGGCCTCCCATAGATGCTTGATTAAATCAAGACCGTAAATCTAATCTTCTCATTGTATCTGAATCACATTCAGATCAATGTCCAACACTTGGACCAAGATCAGATCACTTCTCTACTGAGAGGAGTCACTAAAATCCATACCCGTTTCATCACTCCCTAGGAATGGAAGCGTCATGGTTATACAATCGTTTATGATCAAATCACCCTCAGGTATTCCCAATACCTGTACATCCTGCATACTGGAAGACTTAGACTAAACCCGAAGTATCGGATCAACTTTATACTGTCTACTTCATGGTTTTATCAGTAAGTTTCTCATTCGATCATTGGGAGTTGGTATCGATCATACACTTTCCAAAAGTGTACATCATACCTAGGTCTTGATCATATACTAAAAGTATATATCAAACCTACAAATTCAGTCAAGCTTCCAAAGCGAGACGACCATGCGCATGGAATTTGATTCTTCCCAATATCTCATGAGTGAGCTCATGTCTTCCGGTTCAGTGACTGAACCTGTATGATCCCTTTGAGAGATCGTATTACTCATATGCCCTTATATGCACACCAGCGCGCTGGTGTATAGACCTTGATTAGGTCATCAACCTATTGGTCTGCCAAATGTACATACTTGGACATATAGCAACACATCTGTCTCCGGTCAGAGGATGCGTGCCTATATCATGACAGCATATGATATAGGACTTTGGTTATCTCGATCTTGTTAAGTCAACTCTTTGACCTAACTAATCTGACACCTCCGAATCTCTATTCTTATGCAGAGGACCTGCATCAAGAGGTCGGTCAGATATCAGCCTTCAGAGATAAGGATTGCCATCTCCTACTCAGGCTGGAGATCATCTCTTAACAATCATTTGACGGTGCTTGATGAGTCCTCAATCTAACTCTTTAGATATTCATCCAAGCACCAGCCTCTATGATTCAATAGTTGAATCAACAGCTGTATGATTATTAAGATGGCCATGGTACATAACCCTAATTGTACTAAGGGACCTATTATACAAATTATTCATTCTTCATTTCAGATCAGGGAATGATATGTGCAATAACATTTATTGCATAATGGCTCGCCGTGGGCTTGCATTTCCAACACTAACACCCCAGATTCACTTCCACCCTAGGTTGGTGCACCTTGTAGCCAAATGCTTGCTAGAATCAAGGAATCATTTGAAGATCAAGCTACTGATGAGATAAAGAAATGGCAAAATTATTTACCCCCACATACCTCTTTCTCACCTCAAATTGGGACCGAACAACAATTCACATATCCACATCCCGACATGAACTTAGGGTATAACATGGTCGATCGAATAAGCTGAATGGAGAGGCATGCACCATATGATCTTGACTTGATTAACCTTTGTGATCAAGCCGACATTAACCAGCCTTCATATCACACATTCGGAGAGCCTACAAATGCACGGGTTTGGACTCATAAGTTAGACTTACAAGCCCCTATTCGTTAACTCCATTATTCAAGGCTCTGACCAATATCATCCATTTGTATGGTCCATACTCGACCCAACATTACATTCCAGAGTCTAGGTATGTTAATTATGAGACCTTAAGATCTCAGAGTATCCTCTGAGTGAACAGACCATTTACATGATTTGTTATGCTTTGGACGATAACTTTTCTAGGATTATTAAGAGATATGAATTAATTGAGGATGAATATAGAAATGTCATCAACCAAATAATTTCAATTTATTCTAGCTTAGGTATGGAAGTGGAGAATAAAATGAGCAGATTCAATGTTGAAAACCAACTCGACACAAAGTAACTCACGCAATGTACAGCTGGAGTCTAGTCTACCTCCCTCTTCTACTAACCACTTGCCCTCCAATCTTGAGTCTGCACATTCTCCCACTCCTCCTTCACCTATAAAAAAATGAAAACCCATAAAAACTTATAAAAATAGAAAATGAATAGATCTAAAAAAATTGGATCATGTGCTAAGGGAAGCACTCGAGGAGGAATTGATTTTTAAGCTTCCCTTAATTAACGTCATAGATCACTTCCCCGACCTCTAATGATTTGTGAGAAGTAAATTGATGTCCAAGAGGTTGGGAAATAAGAGGACAAGGATCTAGAAAAATCTAGTGCCTAAGGCCACCTCCTTGGTGATGAGTAGAAAGACCAAGAGATGCAAAGTGAAGCGGTTTCCTAGGGTCGAATGTGAAATCATAAACACTACCTTTACCCGTGCTATAATCATATATGACTCATCGATAAATATCCTTCTGACCTCCATGTTTGACAAGCTCAAACTCATGCCAATCAAGAAGCCGAGAGAGATAGTTCAGCTTGCTCGATCTATGAATGGTTGAGAGGAACCATTTCAGTAATCATTACTTTCCAAGGTGCTCTATTCTAGGTAGACTTCACGACTATTGACATTGAGCACCGATGGGAGTTTACCATGTATCCGATTATTCTTGGGAGCTTTCTTAGCCTTATCTATGGCGACTACAGATTGCGAGACTTGGGAGATCGATTTTATAACATTGGGAGCACTCCGACCTCATCCATTCTTTGGCACATGATACTCTAAGGTAACCTACAAAGCCAATGTCGGTCATGACCATCGAGAGGTAAATAAGTACCACCTCTCTGCAACACCTGAGATACCAACTGTCGAGCCCACCATTGGATTAGAGACTCCCCATATATCCATGACTCGTGTTGCTTGCATAACTAACTATGCAAAGCAAATTAAGATCACTAGCACCTACCCAAGATGTGTGGTGACCCTTCGGGATTATTACAATCTAAATGGTGACTCATGTGATGAGGAACCCATGGTCACCATCGCACCACATCCCAAACCTTCAACAAAGGAGACATCTAAGACCAAATTGACCCTACAAAACACCGTTGCTCCATCCTCTAGTCGGTTATTGAGCAAAAGGAAATTGAGAATTGATTCCTCGAGGCGTTCACCCAAACCCTAAAAGGAATGTCATTCTCCTCTCCCTCTTAATGCTTCAGGTTCTATAAAATCAACTAGGAAAGTTTCATTCAACATAACGGAGAAGGAATTTTCTAAGGACTGCTCATCAGAACCAGATGAGGTGATTTATATGAGTGAGCTCAGATGTTCTTAAGCCTTATCTGGGCAAGCAATTGTGTGCCGACCCTCATTGGATGATTCGTTCACCTCACTATTATTCATCTGAGGATGATTTTGGAAGTGATACATATGTATATTACCCACCTCTTCATTCACGTAAGAAGGTTCGTCTCAAACCTTCTTGATCCTTGTATATTCTCACTCCTCCTTGTATAGATTTTCTTTTTTTTTATTTCCCTCCCTCCCTAGTGATTCGTATGACTCGCCCAGGATCCATATCGTTTCATTTTATGGCTGTACTTAGGATGACCATATCCAAAGTATAGGGGGAGGGTGACGTGAGTCTCTCCTTCTTTTCTTCACAATTCTTTGTATACTCTTCAGATCTCATCGGTTCTCACACTTACTCTTGTCCTATATTTAGGTTGACTAGAGCCTAAGTATAGGGGGGACTAAAGTCCACCATGTGCATATGTTCATCCATTTCTCCTCTTGACCTCGACCGCCCTATTTTTGCTCTTCTTCTACACTTAGGATGACCAAAGCTTAAGTTTGGGGGGAGGGAACTTTCTGTTATTTTAATTTTCCTATGCTTAGCATGAGCTATGTCTTTTCCTCTCTTCTTGTGAACTAAGGACATAGCACATGCTAAGTATAGTGGGGTTTGTATATTACATACATACATATATATATATATATATATATATATATTAACCCATAGCTCGCACTTCGGCGTATTTTTGTATATATTATGAAATATTTATAGGGTGGGTAAAATTGGCAAAAAACCTTTTTGTAAAGTACATGTATACTTGTATAATAGGTATATTGTATATAAGTTGTAAAATGTGTATAATTTTGTAAAAATCTTGTAAAAAACTTTTGTAAAATTATTGTAAAATAGGAATATACCAAAAAGAGGCTTCTCATTTAGTCTTGCATATCATCCTTGAATTCATCAAAAAAAGTATTGCACTACATTCATATACATTGCATATCATCTACATTTCATTTTCATATCTTGCATATGCAAAGTGAAAAATTAGTGGGTTCTGAATCGAGTTATGAATAAGAAGTCGTGGATGGATTTAACCTTAATCTACTCAATTTTAAAGGAACCTTATAGGAACTGGAGTTAAGCTTTTTTGGGTCGAGTGACATAATTCTTTGAGTCCGCAAGACTATGTTCACATGTCATCTTGATTGGTCTAAGTATAATATGTCTTGCACACGTACGATTCTTTTAGACAGTGACCTAATTCGGACAAGCGCCATGCACGTAGCCCTTCATTAATGAGGTGGTGAGGAGGTAGAATCCTTTAGCTTGGAGTAGAACATGGGTGTAAACATCCGTCCTCATCTAGGGAGGGTAGTGCATCTCAACTTAGTCTAGTGGCATCGATGTCTAATGATGGGATGTTGTGGGTTGCAATAAAGCTTCAAAAGAGGGATAGACTACTGGATCAAGAAGAAAAACTCCTTATGTACATGCTGCACTTTTGTATATATCATAAAAAAAGGAAAAAATCCAAAAAAAAGTTAGACAAGCTAAAAGTAAAAAAAATAAAAAAATCCCGTCAGAGGAAAATGTGAATAAGAAAGGCATATGCTTCAAAGGTTCATACCAAGGAAGCCTGCGGCTGGAGACTTGGCTACACTAGTCAAGCTCCACAGATATATGACTACACTGGTCACAATCCATTCTCTTATCTAGCCCCTCTTCTTGAGTTGGTTGCACTTGAACTTAGAAGGGAATACCCCGCTCCTCGGGGAAAGAATTGTTAGACGGGGGAATTAGGGTTACCTTGTTATAGGAGGAAGTTTCTTTATCATTTATGATGTAGAGAGATACATTTCACTTACACATTACAAGTAAGATTTACAGTCATCAGAATTTGCAGAGGATTTTTTCTGACTTGACTGTTGAGGTGACTTGAACAGATACTTGTCAAACTTAAAGGTTGTTAGGTCTTAAATTCAATTCCTAGTAATTTTTCGCAACATTATTAATACAAAGGTCGAGTCGAGCTCCAATTTCACCTTTTTTTCATAACCTTGGTATGCAACCCAAAATCACTTCACTATTGTATTTCATTTTAGTTGCTCAGGGACGAGCAAGGTTTAAGTGTAGGGGGTTGATGAATATGTCATTTTGAAAATAGAGCATCATTCTTGAGTAATTAGCTGCATTTCTCTATTTATTTTGAATTATTTTCATTCATTTATTTAGAACTAATCTCTTCATTTTAGCAAGCATATTTGCATTAAATAAGAAGCCAAATTCATTTGTAAATATCACATGTATATTCACCATATCTTCACTATTTTTTTCTATTTTTCATTAACTCAGAATTGAGTAAAATAAACTCTATAATGTACATATTACTAACACTAATAAATAAAAAATATCGTAAAATAATAATAACTTGTAAAATTGACCAATAAAACTCAAATCCTAGTTTGAGACTAAGACCCTTAAAATGTGAATATTTCTCAAATATAGCCTCCTATGGACTCCTACTCATTTTTGAATTAAGGTACATTCAATTACCTTCAAAACAAGACTAACTTCTAAAGAATCAAAGTTCGTATTTGAAACTAGGGTTTTTGGCCCCTCAATATATTGTAAATATGTTATTTTATTTTATCTTTTTATTTCCTTAATTATTTAAAAACAAAAAATAGATTAAGTTGTAAATATTTATTTCATATTTTCTTTGATTTTATTTTGAATTTATTTCTTATTTAAAATGACAAAAAATGACAAAACATAAAAATGCGATATTTTACACCTATAAGATACCACCCAAAAATAGTTTTTATACAGATGATTTATTTTGGTTTTGGGACCTTCAATAAAGTTGTAGATCTCTTCGAGACGATAAACTTCCTTGTTGATCACTTTTGGATTCGACCCCCTTTGTTATTTCTTTTGATTTTTTACATTTAATTTTTTATTTTTATGGGAGTGAAATGTGGCAGCTCTCAAAGCCGCCACGTGTCACTTCCTCTTTAATTTTCATTTTTTACTTATTTATTTAATTTTTTATTTTATATTACCTATTTTATTATTATTTAAATTAATTATTATTATTACTATTTTCTTTTATTTTTATTTTATTACTTACCTATTTATTATTTTATATTTACTTATTATTTCTATTTTAATTTTATGTATTTATTTATTATTAGTATAAATTCTTTTAATTTAATTTAGTTTTTCTACCATGTGATCACTACCCCCCCTGCCATGTGGCTCTTTACCCCTCTCCTTGATGAATATGTGATTTGTCTCTAAAAGATACTAATTAAACTCAATTCCCCCAAATTCATCTACATTGTATCAATAATTATCAATAATTAGCATTCATGCATATGTAACTATTAATTGATTTTTATCATTCACAATGGCATAAAATAAGAAGTCAGAATATCCCAGCCCAATTGACTTGTAAATAAGCTAACTTCCCCGGTTTTTAACTGATTCATTCTAACTCCAAATCACCAGAAACCACCTCTGTTGTGTACATATTACTGCAAGAATAAATGAAAAATACAAAAAATTGATAACATAAATAAGTTCCAAAAACTCAAAATCTAATTCCAGAATTTCTGAACTAAAACATTGATATCATCCTCATACCACGTATGATTTGATCCTGCTCACTTTTGAATTAATGTATATTCAATTACCTTCAAAACAAGACCAAGTTCAAGTGAATCGGAGCTCATATGTGAAAGTTGGGTTTCAGGATTCTTTTGTACATTGTGTATTTTACCCTATTTTGACCTATTACTTTATATACATACAAACCTAAAATAAAACCAAAACCAAAGAAATTAACGGAGTCTGAGTGTTCACTAACAGACTTTACAAAAGTCGTTCTTTTTCGTACTTTATTTTATTTCTTCACTTTTTTATAAAAATAAAAAAATAAAGTAATATGTAAATATTTATCTTCCATTTTATTGCATTTTCCCAAATTTTTATTAATTAAAAATGATAAAAAAATTTACAAAACCAAAAAAAGGTATTCTATACACATAGAGTACCCCAAAAATATCACTTTATGCAAATAACCTATTTTGGTGTTGGTCCCTTCGTGAAAGTTATAGATCTCATCGAGATGAGCAAGTTTCGTGAAGAAATTTTTTTTGATCCGAGGATTTTTAATATTTCTTTTAAATTTGTATTCTTTTTTTATTTTTTGAATTTTTCTAAAGATGACACATGGCAACTCTTAGAGCCACCACATGTCACTTTTTTGGCGTTTATTTTTTGATTATTTTATTTAATAATTTTATTAAAAAATAAATAAAAATAAAAAAATAAAAAAATAAATAAAAATAAATAAGAAAATTCCACATGGCACCCATCTGGTCCTCCGATCTCAAATGATCGGACGGCTATTGTGGGACATCTCCTTCCTCCCAATCTTGTCGCCCCTTTCCATTTGAGGTCGTGCCGCCACTACCTTCGTGATCTTCGCTAACTTCTTACTTCGATGGAACGGTCCTCGGTTGACTCTTTCCATTCTTAACAACATCTCCTTGCTTCAATCGGCCACCTCTCCTATCCTCACCGACACCAATCAATCACCGATCACAAGGCCTCATCTTCTCCCTTCCAATCATGCCGATCTACTTCCTAGTCAAGCGCATGTATCTCATCCCGATCCACCGTCGCCAATCACCCCATCAACATTCCATCTCTGGTCAACCCCTCTCTCCAATTTAACAACTGCCACTAGCCCCTCCAACATCATTCATCGTTCAGCTAGCAAAGGATCTACCCTGATGGTGACAGCATCGGCCAACCTCCTGCTTGGCGTTATCTGAGGATCCACACCTCATCATAGTACATCTCCCTCGAGCTGCTACTCTGCTCTAGCCTCTTCAACGGACGTTGGGTTCGATCAAAGGTACCCCCTTTCTTCTTTTGTGTGCACCACCTCCATCGGAGCTTCGCTCCTCCGCTCATCCATCTCCATCTACCATCACCCAATCATCCCACCATTCATCTCTGATCCTCATCTATCACTTTGCTCCATCGATCCTCAAGCCATTAGTCATCTTCGCTCCAATGTTCTTGCCCTCGAGCCACTTGTCCTCCATCGTATATCCCGGGTGCTATGCTAACCATTTGTCACTGATCTGACCTTCGATCGTTCTTCATCAACAACCACTAGGAAGGTCGATGCTCCAGTTGCTTGACATCCCCAAAAAGCGCCAGGCAACCCATCCTCTGTGCTTCATTAACGCCTCCTAGTCGTAGCCAGGAGTCGACTTCACCGCGAACCGCCTCGACATCCTTCCTTGACGTCAAAGCTCCACATCGCCCACCTCGTTTCATCAACAACTCCACCATGTGCTCAACCTTCCACAACTGGAGCTCCTCCACTCTTTGAGCCCCTTCTTCCCTCTTCATCTGGAGCATCACCAGTAACATCCCCCTAGGCTCACGATCCCCACGTGTGCGAGGGAGCACTTGTTCCGCACCCCCTTCTTTGGGAATTTTGCAAGGAAATAGCTGGAGATCCACCTTATTACCAGCTGCCTCCCACTTAACAGTGCCATGTATGTGACCCCTCTGTAATTTTGTAGAACTACCCCTCAAGGTCTAGGTATTTACCTCCGTGCCCCCATGCACAATTTTTTAAGTTAATTAAATTTTGTATTGCATTTATACTCCTAGCTTTACTTTGATATTTGAACATTATTCTTGCATTATTTAATTTTCGAGAAATAACATTATGTTATTCAACTATTATACACTCTATGCATGTGCTTTCTATTTTTATTCTCTATGGTTGAGTAATATTATTAATCTTGTGGAAAATTGCATATTTACCTTGTTTGTGCTTAGAAATTCGTAGATAATTAACCACTGCTTGAAAATTTGCTGAAATTCGTGGACAATATAATTAATAGTATTTCATATTGTACCCAAAAATAATTGTCATTACATGATATTTTGATCTATAAAAATCATCCTGTAGATATCAATATTTAATTTTTAATATGCATTAAACTCCATATTTTCAGGGTTTAGGATTTTTTGAGGATATTTCGTTTATTGATATATCTTAGATAAGTTTATTTCCTTAAAATAAATATATTTAATATTTATTATAATTAATCATTATAATTCATCTCATCTGCATTCATTAATTCATTAATATTTGTTTAACATCAAAAACATTCGAAGAAAATTGCATAGCATCTATTTCATCATAATAACATCTTGGCCAAGTTTCATATTTTTTGACATAGTTTCAATGACACTATTTTTCTTGTCCTTAAACTTAGTCCTCATTTCAGTTGTATTTCAAAATTGAATAAAAATATCAAAACAATCCGCCACAAAAATCACACTTGAAAATTGATATTCATTAATCTAGGTTATTCCTTTGCCTCCTCGAGTTAGACCTTGGGACTTGCCCAGGCTAAATAATCAGAAAACCACTCAAATCCAAATTGAAGAAATTAATTAAGTGGTTATTTCTTAATCGATTTCGATTCCCCGCCTAGTAAGGAATGGCAAACTCATTTTAGCGCTTGATCATTCACACTAATTAGATTAGGGTATTCTCGACATCATCACTCCTTCCTCCTACGCTCACCTGCTTCCCCTGCATGGTGGTTGCACAGTTGTGCGCCCACGCTTGTGCGCCTCGCGATGGGGTGCAACCACCTGCAAGATCCACATGCACCTCCTCCCTTCTTGCCCGCAACAATTAAGGTCCCCCATGACCCTCACCCTTCTCTCCCTCTCGCTTGGTCTCTCCCAACCACAGCACCTAATAGCCATCACCCCCACATCGACCTTGCCCAAGTGATCTCGCCACCATTGGCCATAAGACCTCCGCCATTCCCTCTTCTCTTCACGATCTTTCATTCTCCCAACGTCCCACAATGGGACGTTCACCACCCTTTGTACATGATTATTAGACATTTCTGGGAGGAGCTCGAGCTCCTCTTCCACCTCGGTGACAGCGAGGGCTCGATAGAGTCGAACGACAACATCCTATTTCCCGGTAAGATCTACGAGCTCTCCACCTCCAATAGTTGCTTCATTCTACCGCAGTAGAGCTCTACTTGTCGCACACCAAGCAAATTTCGGGGGAGCTCCGCCTCGATCTCCTTCTTCCCCAAACAAATCCTCCTCGCTTCTAGATAACTTTCCTATCCCCATTCCTTCTCATTGGCTAGATCCATCTCCTTCAATCTAGTTCCCCTTTTGTTCCATCTCCAATCAATAATACCCGGAACACCCTCGACCTTCACCCTTTACCTGATCGTTGGCTTTGCTCTCAATGAGTTCCTTGCATCACACTGCATCACCTAGCGCCCTTTGTCAACCATGGACCTCTCACGCCGCCCTCACCTTCGGCGAGTACAACAGTCATTCACTCCTCAACATGTGTCTTCATCAACACGTCACCAGATATTTTCATAGGTAGACCCACTCCTCCTTACCCCTTCACCACTTGGCTCTTCTACCCAACCGCAGTCCCCAAAAGGGTAGCACTGTGCAACCTTGAGCCTCGTGTTACATGTGACTCAGCCATCGTTTCCCCTACACCTACACCCTTCCATTCCTTGTGTCATCCACTCCATAGTGGTGGATCCTTCACCTCCACCAAGCACCTCCCACACCGCCTTAGATCCAATGACGAAAAGAGAAAGGGGCACAACCTCATGCAAGAAACATCTTCCCTCTTGGAGATTTTGCAATAGCGCTCAAGCGAATCTAGCAAATCACAGAAGAGACCCCCCTGCACGTGCAAGCACATGATCATGAAGTACTTTTGTGCCAAGGCTCCTACACCTCCATCATATTACATTGAAACCCTCGCTTGCCAGGGCACGTGCACGACACGTGCCCTTGTGGAAAAATTACGTAAACATTGATGCAACTCTCGTTAATTAAATAAGCTCTACTTTGTATATTATGTCTTTATTTATTTATTTCCTGTAATTATATTTAGGCCCTTATCCTTGAGCATTAACATGAACCTTTATTTCACATCATTTATCAATTCTAAAAATTGCTCAGTGTAGAACAACTTTTGTTTATCATTGTGCATGTTTGATTAGATTTTTATATGTCGTGATTTGATTAATATAAATATTTTATGGAAAATTTCATAATATCTCACTTCGTGCTCTTTAACTGATATTAAATTAATCATTGTTCAAAAACTACCAAAAATTGACAGTAGTTAGTTTTTAGTGTGTTTTACAATGTATCCAAAAATCATCGCATTTGCACATATATCGAGGTTGCAATAAATAAATTAGTGATTTGAGTAACTTATTTTCAATTAATTACACACTTAGTATTTTGAGGAATTAAAAGTTCTTCTAGATACATCTCATGTAGACCTATCTAGGATAATTCAATCTCTGGAAAATATTGGCGTTCGATATTTAATAACTTATTTTTCTAGAAATCACCATATATTCATATTTAATTCATAACCAATTCATATTGCATCCGAATATCCAAAAAACAGTACTTAATTTTGCATTCATACACATTCCAGTTAAGTTTCATTAGGTTTGGAGTTCATTTCATTGAAATTTGCAAGATAGCCTATGAACTATTCCAAGAATTGCATTACATTTATTAACTGCATAAAAAATACCCGAAAATACTTATTTGAAAACCTAGCTTCTAGTTTGCCTAATAATTGACCTATGGAGACAATGGCATCCCTGCATTTGACCTTGGGCTAGCCCAAGTAAAATATAAATTGACTGCTCGCATTAATCGATTAATTCATTAATTAGCAGTTTTTGATTGATATATTAATTACCTGACTAAAACAATTCAACACTATTAACTAGGGTATTTCACGGGTTCGTTAAGGATCGCATAAGTTTGCATCCATGGTCTCCTGTTAAGGATAAGAGATTTATCACCATGGATTGTATGTAGAAGACACTTGTACGAAGTTACAGCTCATGCATACAAGCGAACATAGATTGGGCTCTTTGCTTCTTGAAAGAGTAAGGTCGTATACGTAGTGATCCTAATATCGAGTCCTCATATTATTGGGGTGATATTGGATTTTGCATAGCGAGTTCTAATATGTTGATCATTGATTCAATTAATGACAGATCAACATCGCCTTAGGGGTGATGGGCTCGAGTGACCAAATTGGAAAATTCAAGTTCGACTTGCAAGGTGAAATGAGTTCCTACTTCTTTTTATCAGAGTTACAATTTCTCATATTATTGGTATGTAACAGTGGTAAAAAGGAGATCCCTGATCTTTCTTGGGATATAATGGTAAGTATGTCTCTTACTTTGAAATTGAATAAGGGAATGAACTTTCAGAATTGACAAGGCAAGATAACTTTGATATAAAAATTCTTAACAAATTAAAATATGCATTTATTAAAATATTTCTTATTTCAGATAATCTACATTAAAACCACTCAAAACTCTACTCAATAATAACAAGTAAAATGTTACGTATTGGATCCATAATCAAGATATTGTACTTGCAGTTGGACACATTACGTATGTGGTTGCAATATGCAAGTTTCCTCATATTAATGAGGAATGATAATTAAATAGACAATACGACCACAACCTTGGGTTTGTATATCTCTATAGTCTAGATCTCTCATCGAATGTGCTTTAAAAGTATCATGTTGATGATTATAATTATAAAACCTAAGAAGATGTTTTGACAAACATATGTGTTCTCAACATTTAATCAGGAATGGTATGGTTCACTGCATTATGCAGAATGGTGGCTCAATAATAGAAGATGTACTAAAAATGTTTGAGTACTTGCATGAACCAAAGTCTTTAAGAATTAAGATGGATGCAGATATTATGAGTGTTATATTTCTACTATCTCAACTTAAGTCTATTATAAAGCTTCATAATATTCATATTGTATGAGTATAATGATGCATGTATAAATGTTGAGATGCTCTTATATTGAAGTCCCTTGAGGACATGATCAATTTAAGAGATGCTTTATCTTAAATAAATGTTGTTTATGGATTGAGGAAACGTAGTGGAATCATGGGTCAAACCCAAGTAAGAAGGAAAGTTAAAGAGTTGATTTTACTTCTATGACTTCCATAAATATTTCATCCAAAGAGTTGGATAACTGCCAATATTGCAACAGGCCAATGTACTGATAGTATGGCTATATAAACTATCTTTATTTAGAGAAGGACTCGAATAGTGCATCGGAATATTATGTATCTACATATCATCACTAAAATCGACTTATATATTAGATAAGATCAACATCTAATAATTATATCTCACTCTTCTATAACACTTGCAATTGATTGCATATGTTTTAGAAGACTAGAAAATTTGATCTTAAGGTGTAATAATCATCCACATGGATGTTGATGCAATTGTTGCATCATTCTTCATTAGATGGATATATTACATATTTTTAATGGAAGATCCCATAATCTTAGAGAATGACACTATGACCAAGGTATTAGAATACATTCATTGTTTATTTCTAAATGTTGGAAATAAACACGTATTCTGGAATAGATATATCATAAAGAGCTATGATGGATTATTTCAGACAGTAATCTAACAACTAAAGGACTCTACTAAATAAAAAAATTAATGAATGATTCATTAACATTTCTAAATATTGAAAATTTAAACCGTAAAAGATCAATAGAAGGATGGAGATCATTTGACAACATTCTGGTATCATGCCTTGGACATATATGTTGATGAGATCAATAGACTAGTAAGAGATGAAACTTTAGATTGTTTGAAATTTCAAATCTTACATATTTAAGAATATTATATTCAAGAGTAAAATGTCCAATACATCCTTCTCTGAGAATGGTGCAAGATGACAAGGTATTCAAGATCTCATACATGTTGATGTATGTTGATCATCTATATCATAATAAACATTAATGATATGTGGTATCAATTGATGATTGTTTATGATATGAGATTTCTTCCCTTCACCGTAGAAACCTTTGAAGTGTTTAAAGATTTCAAAATTTTGATTTATAACCAAAGTTTGAAGGAAGATGAAATGAATTTGATCTAACCAAGGTAGCAAATACCTATTAGATGAATTTAAGTAATAATTTATGAAGAAAGGAATGCCATTTCTATCTCACTCCTCCTAATACACCTAGACCTAATAGAGATGTCGGGAGATGCAATTGGATCATGTGTGACATGATTTGATTAATGATGAATCTTATCATAATCACCTCTTAGTTTCCAGGTATATATGTAGTAGAGACTACAATATATCATTAATAAGATTTCATGTAAATCTAAACCTGAAAATCCTCATAAATTATAGTTTGGAACCTAGCCTAGTGTTGGGCATTTGAGGATTTAGGGTTTCTTGGTCCATAACCATGTCATGGATGCAAGTAAGCTAGACTAGCACCAAAGAGTGCTACTTCATTTGGAATATGAAGGATGGTATTGGATACCTACTTTATGACCTTGATACTCTTGAAAAATTTCATCTCTAAGGATATGATTCTTAAGGATGATTTTCTTAAGAATTAAGTTAAAAATGAAGTAAAGAAACTCATTGAATCTTGAGAAGATAATGAGGCTCTTGAAATCAAAACTAAAAGGATAATTAAAGATGAAACACTCATAACTTTTCAAATTAGTTTGAGGAGTATGGATTCCATGTGTCAAATAAGTCTAACAATGATCTGACTTCATAGATGAAGATTCTAAGGATCGTGACATTAAGAGATGGATGTTAACAATAAAGTTTAAAGTAGACTTCACATACAAGTGTTGTATATAGACACTTGAGGATCCACCTCTAAGGGTAAAACCTATTAAGTGTAAATAGATCTTCAAGAGAAAAAATTGAACATGATGAGAAGGTAGAGACCGTCAAAGAATAGCCCATAGCCAAGAGTTCCATATGAAGAGAAGACATCGCTTGCAATGGGACTTGCTTTTCAGTGACTATGCCTAAACCAATCAGAATATTGCTAACTATAGATACACAACTTGACTATGATATCTAAAGACGAAAGTCAAGATTGCAATCTTCTATGAATACCTCACCGAGGACATTCCTATGAAGTAGCCCCAAGGCTTCATAGTTTAGGAAGGCAAGATGTGCAAGCTAAAGGAACTTGATCTATGGAGTCAAATAAGCTTCTTGTAGTTGAAATATTAGATTTGATGAAATTATAAAGGTTATTATTTCATATAGAATCTTGATGAACCATGTGAAGCTTAGTGGGAATGTCATTGTGTTCATCTTGCTAAATGTGGATGAAATCCTATTCATTTGAAATGATATAAGGATGATAATAAGTTTGTTATAATTTGGTTCTTCCATACCTTGAGATATGATCCCAAGGATACCTCTTATATCTAATTTCTGAAGTTGTTCAGAAGTAAAGAGAACAAGGTATTGGGACCAACACATTAATAGTACACCTTGGACATATTCCATTTTTTTTAGAAATTCCAAGGAAGGTTTCTTTCCCTTAAAATATGATATTGGTCTATTTGAAGGGATAGAACCTTAAAGTGTCGAGGATGTGAATTCCAAAGCTACATGCCCTACTGCATTAGCTAGAGGAGGCTCTGTGTATGCTAGATGTATACAAAAAACGTATGATTGTCAAGTGGTGGGAGTAGTAAATTGTTACTAATCCTACTATGGATATAAAAAGCTTGATTGCAGTAATAACAATATCATCAAAGAGAACAAGACGTTTGAGATAGTGATCTCACAGTCTTATCTTCAAGAACTTAAAACTTTATAGATAGTAATCTAAAAGGTCTTAACTGCAGATGCCTTATAAGACATAAGACTATGTCTTAGTCTCAGAAGATAGAGTTCTCCGGAATAAGGACATTCTGATAAGGATATTACATACTAGTTATAACGATTATTGATTTATATTGTTAAAAACGCTATAATTTCTTTAACAAGATTGAGTATTAGTTGCATGAGATGCAACATTCGTAGTGGATGCAAGTACTGTTACTAGGATATATGCAAGTACCATAAAAAGAATTGGCATAGTCTCTTGGGAAGAGAGTGACTAGTCAGCTTACCCAACTATTTTTCTAAATAGCTTATGATTAGAACATGAGTGTGGGTTTAAAGATTAGCCTATTAATGGCTCTTTGGGCTAGCGGGAGATTGTTGTACATGCGAGCCCGCAGTGAGCCATTATGTAATAAATGTTATTCCCTAATTTGAAATGAAGAATAAATAATTTGCATAATAGATACCTGATGAATCTACGATTCATCATCTCAAGATCTTGATCTTAGCAAAATCCCCAAGAAAAATTCCAGAAAAATGTCCTTAAAATCAATAAATTAACAAAATGACTCTTGTAAATAAAACATACTAATTATTGTATATTAGATTGTACAAAATAAATTACTCATAAAAAACCCCATAATAAAGGAGTTTTTCAGTTGTAAATAGCCCAAAACTTCATGTATTTTTAATAATTTCATTTCAACTCCTTTTGGCTAATTATTTCTCGAACTTATTCATAACCATGTATACAAAAAAACAAAAATACAAAACAAATTTTACCTCAAATAAATGCTCCTATATCCCAAAGAGAAAAAACCTGTAAAGTCCAAGTTCCAAGCCAAATTCCCGCTCCGTATGAACTCCAAATTCACCAAACTCACTTTTAAAGATCAAGCTAGAAAAGTATCTATCCAATGGAAGTGATTTCATTAAAATCGGAGCTCATTTGCAAAAGTTGGATTTTGGTACCTAGATGTACATTGTATATTATGTATATATTCATTCTTTCTTTATTTTTTATTCTACCTTCCGTAATTATAAAAATACAAAGAATCATGGTTGTATTGTATTTTTATTATAGTATTTTATTTTATTTTTCTGTTGTAAATATCTCTTATTAAAAAAGAAAAAAATACATATTAGAAAAGCAAACAAAAAAATGTACATGTTGTATATATTCCCTCGTAAATTGTCCACTATTATTTTGTTCTTTATATATTTTGTTGTATTTAAAGTATCCTAATTCATTTCAATTTATTTATTTATTTATTTTACATTCTCTACAATAATCACCATTCAACGCATTCTACCACCAACCTCCATTCAACCCCACCATTTTTTAAACCTCCCATTCAACTCCATTAATAAAATAACCTCCCACCATTTTAATAACCTCTCATTTAATCTTCTTTATATACATCCCATACTCCTCAATTTGCACTTGATCCATCTTTATGTCAGGAGAACCTAGATCCCAGAAGTTGAATCGGTACCAGCAACACAACCGTGGTCGAGCGACGACAGCTCTCTTTCCGGTGAGATCCGTTGGCTTTTCAGCCAACATCGCAGCCACATCTGTGCATTTCTCGAGCTCATCGCTCGCCGGAGATTTGAGCGAGGACCGTGCTTCTTGTGAGCACACCCCATAGGTGACCGTCTCCATAAGTATTTTTCTCCCTACATTTTACCATCGTCGTTGTTGCTTGCATTTTTTATATCACGTCATATTACCACCTATTTACTCTACTTCATCATCTTCACACCATCACCTATCATTTTTCCTCCCTCATTTTAATTTTTATTTGTATTCTTTATTTTAAAAAAATTAAGAAAAAATTATTTCCATCTATTCAACAAAAATCATTCAAAAAAAATAAAAAAAGAGAGAGGCAGCAGGCGCAGGTGCCGCCCGCCGCCCCTCCCCCTTCTTCAGCCCCCCGTCGGCCTGCGTCGTGTCTCCTCCACGCGCAGAGGGCCGCCGCCTCCGTGGCTAACCACCACCGCTGCGCGAGCGGTGCCCCCGCCTTTAGCCACCGCGCCATCCCAGCTCCTCCGCCGCACGCCCCCGACGCCGCACACTCCGCCATCTCGCGCCGCCATCCTCACTGCCTCCTTCTCGCGACCCACCGCCATCCAAGCCGTCGAGCTGCGGCGGCCTTCCTCGCCGTCGACGTGCGCGAGCCACCGCCGCCGACCTCCCCCTTTGGGTTCATCTCCAGCAAAAGCTCAAGGAAGAAGAAGGACATTTTCTTATTTTTTATTGTAAAAATTGCAATTTTTATTTCTCTTGTTTCTGTAATTACAACCAAGTCCTTGTACATAATTTTTATTGTTTAAGCTCATTTCTGTTTTGCACAAAGACCCCTGTGTTGGCTTATTAATTTGGACATCTTTTGAGCACCATTTTATTCAATGAAAAATGCCATTATGTTGAGCAAATAATTGTCTACATTCTGAATATTTAATTGTAGTTTTGTGAGTTGTCGGTAATTAATTAAAATTGTTTAATTGAAATTCTGCATATTTTACCCAAATTGAGCTCTTAAATTTATATCTCACACACAGTTGCTCTAAAAATTCCACAAAAATTAGGAATGATGCCTTGATATGTGATTGAGATACTATCCAAATTTCATAAATCATAGAGTGATTTTAGTATTTGATTTTTAATTAAATCCATATATATATCATTTTTGCGAAATTTCAAATCTCCTGAATTCTATATGAAAATACCTTTTTGGGATAATTCACACTCTGATTAATTTGACATTGTGGATTTATAAGGAATTATTTACTCATTGTCACTCTAATTTTACTAAAAAATCCATAAAAAATTCGTATTTTGTCAAAAAAATTTCAAAAAAATTATTGTAGTATCCTTGCATCATGTTTTCATTCAAGTAAATTTTTCATCATTTTTGCTTAATGTTTGCATGAAAAATTGTGAAAAACCCATAAAAAGTGTGCATTTTTAATTGTTGCATTTTAATTCCTAAAAATCAAAAAAAATATGTCTTGCATTCATCACTGGATTAGGATTCTAGGAAAATATAACTTGGCTAAATTGGACTTATTTTCTATTTAAATTAATTTGGCTAAGTTGTATGCTTTCCTAGTGTTCTAATTCATCCGCATTTGCTTTTGTTTTTGCATTAAAAACGTATAAAAAACCCCATTTGGAAATCTAAAACTTAATTTTCGAATTAACCCAAAGTTGTTCCTTTGCCTCCCTGTGTTCGACTCCAGACTTGCCCGGGATATAAATTAAGCCGAGATACTCTTCACGGAGATCTCCTCTCGGCTCCAACTGAATCGCTAAGTACGCGTACTACAACGTGTCCGAATTAATTATCATATTTAGAGACTCGTCAGATGGCGCCATTGCCGAGGAGGCAAACAGCTTAGGGATTAATTTTAAAATTCGGATTTAGATTTTCATTTACTCGGGTAGTCTGACCCCGAGCCACCTTGTATTTAGTCCATTTTTCTCTCAATTATTTTCTCTGCATATTTTTGTATATATTTTGTTTTTATCTCTCTAATATAATCGTATTTTCCTTGCAAGGCCCCGATGGACTTGGAGTGCATTGGAGGTTGATGGACGTGACGTGCGCTGACTACTGAAGTGCTAAGAGAATTCATTTATTTTCGAGAGAAATTTTTGTAATTATTATTGTAATTATTTAGGTAGTTTGCTTCTTTATAGCGGTTCTTGTTTGAGAGGTCGCGTGTGTAAAGAGACTTGGGCTTGTGGTGTGTCGAGACCTGTTTCACTCTCCGCTAAGGGTGGGGCTCGACTTGAGTGGCGAATTAAGGATTAGGCACACGGTAGTATAGAATCAAATTAGTTTGTGCCCATCGTAATTTAGGCCGCACATATCTTAGAAGATTCACATATCTTATAAGATTCATAATGAGACGCACATAGACACATACTACTTAGCTCAAAATCCAATCAATTCTTCCCCGCTAATAGTATATTGTCTAGGTGCGGTTTTTCTCGATCTGCATGCATTTAGTGTAAAATTTACAAATTCTGTTCTGCATAACACATGGAGAGTGTTGGGATTCACTGTAAGTATACCTTCTTCTGAGCATGCATCATCGTTTCTCATTTGCATTCTGATTTCCGATTCCCCTCTTGTTTTACAACTTAAGGTCAAAAGGAAATTGGGACTGAACGATAGACGTGCTTGTGTGTTCTTATAAATTTCAAGTGATAACCTAACTCTAAAATTAGGAATGAATTGATTAGATCGATTAAAATAATTGGAATAAAAAGAACCCCTGTTCTCGGGTGCATAAAGCCCTCATTGCTTGTTTTACTTGCAAGTGAAAGAGAGATGACACTAGGATAGAGCCAATCCAGGATTTCTTACTTACTACTGTTCTTTATTTTCAGGCGATTAGCTACTTTTCAGTGAGGAATACGGGTAGTCGTATTTATACGGTCCGGACTTCCTTAGCAGAGTGGGAGGTTTAGAGGGCGCTTTATTCCTCAAGGAACGGGCTTAGGCATGTACTTACTCCTATACTGGCTGAAAGTAGGCCAAACTAGTCATAAGAACCGGGCCAGACTGTAGGAAAATACGGGAACCTAATAGCTCGTTAATCTTTCGAAGATTGTATTTATCACCAACTAAAATTGACAAGATAATTCGGTCGAACTCTTACGTCCATCACGTGTTGAGTTGGTGAAACTGAGGGTTTGAATTGTGTTTGTATTGTGTGAGTTTACCTCGCACATTTACGTGCACTGTAGAACTAGTGCCTCATTGAAATATCGTGTTCTAAATCGGTTCTTTTGACATCGAAGATGACTGATTGGGGGGATATTTATTCGAACTTTGTGAATCTCCCTTTGAACCCTCCAAGAAGTATGTCTTCACAGGCCCATGCGCAACTTGGACCAACCTGGACTCATGACCCTCTTGAGCCCATGATCACTCAATCTCAGGATGGTTACTCCCAAACCATTCCCTTTCTCTCTTCCCCACCTCACCGAGGAAGACCTTCGCCTCGATGATAATACCTTGATTCATAAATCCTATTCTAATCAAGAACACCTTGTTGATTCAGGACCTAAAGAAGACACAAGAAAAATGCCTCCAAAGAAGAGAGACGATGAAGAAGAGAACCATGAAGACCCAATGAGAATGATACTTGCCAGATTAGTTGCATCTGAGCAGCAACACTCACTACTTCGAGCTCAGTTAGGACAGCTAAATGTTGGGGTCGAACCACCAATGGATGCGGCATATAACCCCAGACAATATCAAATTCGTAACTACTTGAGTCCAGCCGAACCCACAGTTGATTTTGAGTTGAAGCCGCATTTTCTGAACCTGCTGCCACACTTTGATGGGAATGCTTCTGAGGAGCCATATGCACTCCTAAGGGACTTTGAGTTCATCTGTGCTAACCTCAAACATAATAATGTTAGCCAGGATTATATTAGGATCAAAGCCCTTCCATTTGCCTTGGGTGGAAAAGCTGACTACTGGGTGAAAAATCTTGGGATTACCGTCACCACTTATGCCTAGTTCAAGGACTTGATTCTAAAGAAGGTCTACCCGTTTAGAACTAACATCATGAGAATGCGTATTACGAGTTTTTCTTAACTACCCCATGAAGCTTTTTGTAATGCTTGGGAAAGATTCAAGGATATCCTGCAGAAGTTTCCCTATCATGGACTAGATGATAACATCTTGGTCCAGTCATTTTTCACTAGTCTCAACCCTGAGATGCAGGGTTTAGTGAGCGTTGCTTGTGGAGGCAGATATACATCACGAGGAGCGGATACCATCTGGAGGGTATTCGAGCAGATGGATGAAACTAGCTGCTCACAGATGGCCAGCAGGGCCTATACACCATCCTCCAGTTCACTCTCATTTGGAAGGGGGAAATCAGTTGTAGTCGATCTCTCTCAGGATGTGATCCCTAGCATGGGACTCCTTGCGGATAAACTTACATTAGTTGAGAAGATCGGCAGGAGGATTGATGAGTTAGACCGGAGCCTCTCCAAACTTCCAAAACAGATGGAGGAGTTGACTGAGAAGGTATCTAAGATAAGGATACCCACTGTGACTGCACCCTCTGCTCCCGTTTATCGAGTTCACCATATTCCGGAGCAGTTGGTGTTAGGCCAACTCCAGTCGTGGGAGCAGGACCAATCCTACACCCACTCTTTCCAGCAGGCACCTCCATTAGCAGAGACAGTTCAGGAGGAGCCTCCACCGGTTTGGGAGGTGAATGTAGTATGGTATCCTCAGGACCCTTCTAGGCATGGAAGTTCGGGAGACCGACAGACCTACCAGCGTCCTCCAACCTTTCATAACACCGCATTCGCCTCCGCACCACCTCCTTCATAGTAGAGCCCTGGATTCCAGCCACACTGGCAGCAACAGCAGCAGCAGTACCAGCAGTATGGCCGACAGGGCCATTACCAGACGGGCCAGCAGGGCACGCAACCCCAGCAGCAGCAGCAGAGGCAATACTCTAGCCAGCAAGGCCAGTCTTCCTGTTCTTCTTCCCAGTCTTATCCACTTCCTTCTTCGTCTAGTCCCGTAGATATACAACAGCAGATACTCGACGAGCTACGTTCCTACAGGAACAAGATTCATGACTTACGGGTGGATGTCAACCGCCTGTCCAGATGGCGAGACGAGCAGACTGCACCCTCTACCTCTATCCCAGCCCAAGTTCAGGCTAACCCCAATAGCCTGAACCGATCTAGTTCTCAGCAGCACTTTGGTCAGGTATACTATTTAGCATCTCCTAGATCTGAACATGAGATTCTTTCGTGTGATACGGCTAACCACATGTCACTTAGGAGCGGAAGGACCGTGACCGTACCAGACCGGGCGAGGGATACGAGGAGGGGCATCTATGGAGCTCTACCTGAGGAGTCTTCAGAGGACGAGGAGGAGAGGCAGCATATTCCGGAGCCCCATCAGCACCATTCGAGGATACCTACTCAGGGAGCCGAGAGGAGGAGGAGAGCACGTATGCAGCATCGGCAGCATGGATACACTTCTGATTCTATGGAGGACCTTGCATCTCTGTTTGTGGAGGATATCACTCCAGCTTCTATTCCACAACCATTAGTAGATAGTTTTGATTTCGATCCCATGTTGCATCAAAAAGATTCATGTATGAAGAACTCTGTTTCAGTTAATGCAAAGAATGATCTTTTAGTTCATGATTCAGATTCTTCATCCTCTGTTTCCCTAGCTTCAATCCCTTTCCCCCGTGCTCTTATGGCAGGAAAACGCATCAAAAAGATTCAGAAAGATGACCCTGATATGGCACGATTTTGTAAAGAAAACATCACTGTAAAGGTGCCATTTGATGAATATGTGGCTAACCATTCTGCTTTTCAAAAATACCTTAAGGTGAGATGCACACCTACAAGGGTTAGCAGGAAGAAAGAAAATCGAAATATAAAGACACATGTCTTATCAGTAGCCACAACCTATTGTCTCAAGAATCAGACTTTACCAAGGAAAAAGAGAGACATGGGTGCTCACTATGTGGAGAGTCGTATTGACGACATTACGTTTGCACGCACACTCTTTGATAACGGTTCTTCAATCAACTTACTTCCCTTAGCCTTATATCAGAAATTGGAGTTGGGACCCCTTCGCAAATCTAGAGCTTTACTCCACTTCGCAGATCATTCAGTGAAGAGACCTAAGGGAGAAGTGAAGAACGTCGTTATCTCGATTGAGGGGCAGAACTATCAGGTTGACTTCACAGTCTTGGACATGGAGACCCCCAATCATTGGAGAGAATCTCATATCATTCTCGGGTGGCCCTTTCTTAGGACCGCAGACGCAGCTTTTGATTATGGTACGGGAATGATGATGTTCCGTTCTCCAGGCTGAGAAGTCAACCTTGAGATGAAGCAAACCAAGTGTCAGCGACCCGATTCAGAGAGTAGAACAGAGTACTCATCTTCAGAGGCAGATTGCAGTTTGGTTAGCACAATTGGGATTTGGGGATAGATTCCTTCAGGACAGAGCGAGTCTCTTTCATCTGGAAAGGGCATAGTGGATGACGCAGTTTGCCATGTGTTGTCTGATCTTGTGAGAGATTCATCTACCTATCCCCGTGATGATACAGAGATCCATCTGGATCTGTCAGTTACATCCCCTTCGGACGATCATGGGACATAGATGATGAGTCGGACACGGCTTTGGCCGAACTACCGCGTTTCTTTGGCGATCCGGCTCCCCTTACTTCTGAGTTGGTGGAGAGTACTACTCAGCTTAGTCCATCTTCATGCAGCACGGAACCATATTCAGATTCAATTCAGCCAGATTTGATTGATGATACCACATTACCAGAACTGAAATCACTACCTCCTACACTCAAGTACGCTTTTCTTGCAGGACCCAAAGAGACATATCCTGTCATCATTAGCTCAAACTTGACTTTAGAACATGAGTCTAGGTTGTTAGAAGTCTTAGAGAGGAACCACAAAGCAATAGGCTGGACAGTGTCAGATCTCGTGGGCATCAACCCCGCTCTCTGCTCGCACCACATTTTTACTAAAGATAATGTAAGACCTTCCCGTGAGTTCCAAAGGAGACTTAACCCCAATGTACGGGAAGTGGTGAAGAAAAAGATTGAGAAATGGTGCAAAGCAGGGTTTATATACCCTATTTCTGACTCTAACCGGGTGGACCCGCTTCATGTTATCCCGAAAAAGTCGGGAATTCATATGGTCACCAACGAGGAGGGAGTAGAGATCACGACACGAGTACCTACATCATGCCGTGTCTGTGTTGACTACTGGTGCCTGAATACCGCGACCAAGAAAGATCACTTTCCCTTGCTGTTTATTGATCAGATCTTGGAGAGACTCGCAGAGAAAGAGTTCTTCTGTTTTCTTGATGGGTACTCAGGTTACAACCAGGTGGCCATAGCCCTTGAAGACCAGGAAAAGACCACATTAACATGTCCATTCGGTACATATTCTTTCAGGCGCATGCATTCGGGCTCTGCAATGCCCCGGGCACATTTCAGTTGTGCATGATAGCCATATTTGCCGAGATGGTGGGAGATTTCTTGGAAGTGTTCATGGATGACTTCTCGGTCCACGGTGATTATTTTGATACATGTTTAGCGCACTTGGACCGAGTCCTCACGAGGTGTAGAGAGGTGAATCTGGTACTCTCCTGGGAGAAGAGTCACTTTATGGTGACGGAGGGTATCGTGTTGGGGCATGTCATCTCCAAAAGGGGAATGGATGTTGACCCTGCCAAGGTGGAGGTGATCAAGAAACTCGATCCACCTACCAACGTGAAGTCAGTGCGGTCATTCTTAGGGCATGTTGGATTCTATAGAAGATTCATTCAGGTTTTTTCAAAGATCGCTCGCCCACTGACTGAGCTTTTAGAGAAAGACACAGAGTTTGTTGTAGATCACAGGTGTCTGGAGGCCTTTGAGCTCTTGAAGAGGAAGATTTGTGCCTCGCCTATCCTACAAGATTCTGACTGGTCTCTCCCCTTTGAGATCATGACTGACGCTTCAGATTTCGCTATAGGAGCTGTGTTAGGACAACGTCGAAAGGGGAATCCATTTGCGATCCATTACGCGAGCAAAGTATTAGATCCTACACAGAAGAATTATACATTGACTGAAAAGGAAATGCTCGTAGTACTATGGGCCCTCGAGAAGTTCAGATCATATATTTTGGGCTCTAAGGTCACAATATATATTGATCATACAACCATTCAATACTTAATGGAAAAGAAGGAGGCAAAGGAACGTCTTCTTAGGTGGATTTTACTCCTCAAGGAATTTGATTTGGAGATAAAAGATAAACCTGGAGTGAAGAATGTTGTGGCTGATCACCTTTCTCGGATTGAACTCAAGGATTCTCCTGATCATGAGCGCATTAGAGAGACCTTCCCAGATGAGTCAATTTGTGTTATTGACTCACTGTCGTGGTATGCCAATATGGTGAACTATCTTGTCTCCAAGCAGGTTCCCCATGGTTAGAGTAGGAGCAGCATTGACCGACTGAAGTCGGATTCGAGGAGATACCACTGGGACGATCCTTTCCTTTTCTTCGAAGGATCGGATTGTGTTTGGAGATGGTGGATTCCTCAGGAGGAATACCGGAGTGTCCTCACATATTTTCATTCACTTGAGGCTGGAGGACACCATTCAGGAAAGAGAACAACTCACAAAGTACTTCAATGTGGATTGTATTAGCCGACCTTGTTTAGAGATGCTATTGATTTTGTACGGTCATGCCCGATCTGTCAAAGGATGGGAGGGACAGTTGGACAGAGAGATGAAATGCCCATGCAGCCGATGATTATTTGTGATGTTTTTGATGCATGGGGCATAGATTTTATGGGTCCCTTTCCCAACAGCCAAGTACATGAGTACATATTGTTGGCGGTTGATTATCTATCTAGGTGGGTAGAGGTTATCCCAACCCGAACCGCAGACAGCAAGACTGTCTGTAAGATTGTGAGAGACCATATTATTGCTAGGTTCGGGGTGCCTAAAGTTTTGATATCTGATGGGGGTAGCCACTTTGTGAACCGAGATATGAGATCTTTAGCTAAGGACTATGGATTTGAGTATAGAGTTACTAGTCCTTGCCACCCACATTCCAACGGCGTGGCAGAGGTTTCGAACAGAGAGGTGAAGAGTATTTTGCAGAAATTGGTTCGTCCCGATAGGAAGAACTGGTCTCAACTCTTGGACAAAATTCTGTGGGCCTATAGGACAGCCTACAAGACACCATTGGGTACTTAACCATTTAGAATGATATATGGCAAGCCATGCCATTTGCCTGCAGAATTGATTCATAAATCCAAATGGGCAATTAAGAACATTAATTGGAGTTGTCACCTAGGGAAGCTTTGTTGAGACTTGAACTCGAACGAGATCGTGGAAATCCAAAACAGGGCATATGACAACAGTTTGATTTATAAGGACAAAGTAAAAAGATGGCATGCTCAGCACATTAGGTGCAAAGACTTTGTCCCTGGACAAAAGGTATAGTTGTTCAATGCCAGGTTGAATATGTTTCATGGGAAGCTCAAATCTAAATGGACGGGTCCCTTTGTTGTTAAGAAAGTGCACGAGAATGGAAGTGTAGAGATAGCTGATCACACAGATGTTGCACAGTCTCATGTGGTAAGTGAACAACTGTTGAAGCATTTTGTTGATTCAAAAGAGCAGTTAGTCCAAGTCGAGGTCATCAACTTCATGCAGAGTGAGCATAGAGCAGATACAACATATTACTCATCATGAAGATGCAGCATCAAGATTCAACATCTTAGAAGAATCATTCCTCTTGTACATTCTCCCTTCTTTGTTTATTCTCCAGATCACATCGGTTCTCACACTTACTCATGTCCTATACTTAGGCTGACCAGAGCCTAAGTATAGGGGGAATCGATGCCCGCCTTGTGTATATAGTCATCTATTTTTCCTCTTGACCTCGTCCACCCCATTTTTGCTCTTCTTCTACACTTAGGCTGACTAGAGCTTAAGTATAGCGGGGCGGATCGACTTCTATACTATTTATTATTTTAGCCAATCCTACGCTAAACACGAGCTATGTCTTTTTCTCGCTTCTTGTGCTAAAAAACAACAAAAAAATCTCTTAAATATATATATATATATTCAACAAAAATAAATCCCTTATTTGCTTTTCTTAAAAAATATTTCAAAATAAGAAAGAAAGAAATCCCTTATTTGCTTTAAAAAACTTTTTCAAAAAAAAGAAAGAAAGTAAGAAATCCCTTATTTGCTTTAAAAAAACTTTTTCAAAAAAAAGATCCTTTCTTATTTACTTATCTTTTTCAAAAAAACACTTTTGCAAAAAATTAAAAAAATAAAACTTTTTTCTAAAAAAAACTTTCTTCTTTTCCTTTGGTTAAAAAAACTATCTAAAAAACAAAAAAAACTAACTAATAAGTTGGTTTAATCCCTGACACAATTCACTTTCACACAAGACTAGTGATGTTCAAGAACACTTGGTTTATGAGGTCCTGAGATTTTGAGTTAACCAGCCTTAGTCATTAGAGTCTTGACTTAATTATTCACACTTCCCTAGTTTGAAATATTTGTATGCTATATTGCATGCTTAGTCTCTACCTTAAGAATATGATCAGCATCTCACATACACAACTACAGTTATGATGAGATGAGTTGAAATTTCACTTGAGGAACTGGGATGAAGGATTTGAGTTTGGACTTTATTTGATGATGCTCGAGGATGGGATATAATCAATGAAGGCTTCATGAAACCTGAGTGTCAGCATCTTTAGCCAGTATGAGAACTTGGTTCTTGTACCATTGACATTTACCTATGTGCCAGGGTGTGATAAAATAAAAAATGTTGATCAGTGTGCGCCAACTCTTGGTAAAAGCAGTGGAGCTAGCCAAAATACTATAAAGCAATGAAATGATAAAGAAAAGATCTCATTCCACAAAGTCAATTATCAAAAGAGCTTCCACCAAAGGCGAGCGCTCCCAACCATTTCAAAATGTCCACTTGGACCACCGCTATTAGGACCAGGAGTCGGGCTTGCACCAAAAAAAGGTTGTGCATCGTAAATGCTACAAGTCTGTTTGTAGAAGGTATAATAGATACTCAAAAAAGGCACACCCCGGTGTACTCCCAGGAAAACAAGTGCAGACGGCTCCAACTTCTCTTGACGGACGCACTGATCAACACAAAAAATATGCGTTGCGTAATAAGGCACTTGAGACGATCCTTGTTCCAATGAGAGGGAGAGAAGAAATGACACAATCCTATGCCCTCCACCAACTGGCCTTCCATCTACAATTTCAAGTCTTACAACTAAAGAGACGGTAGATTGGATGCAAGAAATGGTTTATTCCCTAGTGTTGAGGATTGGGTCCTTGGGAGAGTCTCTTGGACTGGAACCTTGGGTGACGTTGTGACTCTACTCTTGTAACTGCGGTCAACACTTAAAGTTATATCCCTACTATATATGTATACAAAGAGAGTCTGATGATTAGGGAAATTGGATACCTTTTGACTAGAGCTTGGTTCAGCTTAGAATTTTAGGATCTCTAAAATTGAGAGTTCTTGAACGGATCAAGTCTTATATTCACATGCACAGTCAGGGGTTAATCCAACTTATTCATCCTTTGTTTGCTCGAGGACTAGCGAAGTTTAAGTATAGGGGGTGATGAATCCACGATTCATCATCTCAAGATCTTGATCTTAGCAAATTCCTCGAGTAAAATCCCAGAAAAATGTACATAAAATAAATAAATTAACAAAATGACTCTTGTAAATAAAACATACTAATTATTGTATATTAGATTGTACAAAATAAATTATTCATAAAAAAGCCACAAAATAAAGGAGTTTCCAAAATGTAAATAGCCCAAAACTTCACGTATTTTTAGTAATTTCATTTCAACTCCTTTTTGGCTAATTCTTTCTCCAACTTATTCATAACCATGTATATAAAAATACAAAAATACAAAACAAATTTTACCTCAAACAAATGCTCCTAGATCCCAATGAGAAAAAGTCGTAAAGTCCAACTTTCAAGCCAAATTCCCGCTCTGTATGAACTCCAAATTCACCGAACTCACTTTTAAAGTTCAAATTAGAAAATTATCTATCCAACGGAAGTGATTTCATTAAAATCAGAGCACATTTGCAAAAGTTAGATTTTGGGACCTAGATGCACATCGTATATTATGTATATATTCATTCTCTCTTCATTTTTTATCTGACCTTTCGTAATTACTAAAAATACAAAAAAATCATGGTTGTATTGTATTTTGATTATAGTATTTTATTGTATTTTTCTGTTATAAATATCTCTTTAAAAGACAAAAAAATACATATTAGAAAAGCAAACAAAAAATGTACATGTTGTATGTATTCCCCTGTAAATTGTCCACTATTTTTTTCCTTCTTTATATATTTTGTTGTATTTAAAGTAGCCTAATAGCCTAATTTTTTTTCATTTTATTTATTTATTTATTTTACATTCTCTACAATAACCACCATTCAACTCATTCTACCATCAACCTCCATTCAACCCTGTAATTTTTTAAACCTCCCATTCAACTCCATTAATAAAATAACCTTTCACCATTTTAATAACCTCTCATTTCATCCTCTTTACATACATCTCGTCCTCCTCAATTTGCACTTGATCCATTTTTATGTGAGGAGAGCCTAGTTCCCAGAGTTGAATCGGTGACAGCGACGCAACCGCGGTCGAGCGACGATAGCCCTCTCTCTGGTGAGATCATTGGCTTTTCGGCCAACATCGTAGCCACATCCGTGCATTGCTCGAGCTCATCGCTCGCCGACGATTTGAGTGAGGATCGTGCTTCTCGTGAGCACGCCCCATAGGCGACCATCTCTGTAAGTATTTTTCTCCCTTCATTTCATCATCGCCGTTGTTGTTTGCATTTTTTATATCACGTCATATTATCACCTATTTACTCTACTTCATCATATTCATACCCTCATCTATCATTTTTCTTCCCTCATTTTAATTTTAATTTGCCTTCTTTGTTTAAAAAAAATTAAAAACTTATTTGCATCTATTTAACAAAAATCATTCAAAAAATAAAAAAAATAAAAAAAGAGAGAGGCAGCAGGCGCAGGTGCCGCCCGCCGCCCCTCCCCCTTCTTTAGCCCGCCCGCCGGCCTGCGGCGTGTCTTCTCCACGCGCGGAGGGCCGCCGCCTCCGCAGCTAACCACCGCCGCTGCGCGAGCGGCGCCCCCTCCTTCAGCCACCGTGCCATCTCAGCTCCTCCACTGCGCGCCCCCGATGCCGCACACTCCGCCATCTCGCGCCACCAACCTCACCACCTCCTTCGCGCGACCCACCGCCATCCAAGCTGCCGAGCTGCGATGGCCTTCCTCACCGTCGACGCGCACGAGTCGCCTCTGCCGACCTCCCCCTTTGGGTTCATCTCCAGCAAAAGCTTAAGGAAGAAGGCCATTTTCTTAATTTTTTATTGCAAAAATTGCAATTTTTATTTCTCTTGTTTCTGTAATTACAACCAAGTCCTTGTACATAATTTATATTGTTTAAGCTCATATCTATTTTTCACAAAGACCCCTATGTTGGCATATTAATTTGGACATCTTTTGAGTTCCGTTTTATTCAATGAAAAATGCCATTATGTTGAGAAACTAATTGTCTACATTCTGAATATTTAATTGTATTTTTGTGAGTTGTGGGTAATTAATTAAAATTGTTTTATTGAAATTCTGCATATTTTACCCAAATTAAGCTCTTAAATTTATATCTCACACACAATTGCTCTAAAAATTACACAAAAATTAGGAATGATGCCTTGATATGTGATTGAGATACTAGCCAAATTTCATCCAAAGTGGAGTTATCTTGTGCCTGAAATAAATCATAGAGTGAATTTAATAATTGATTTTTAATTAAATCCACATGTATCTATTTTGCGAAATTTCAAATCTCCAGAATTCTATATGAAAATACCTTTTTGGAATAATTAGCATTCTGATTAATTTGACATTTTGGATTTATTAGGAATTATTACTCATTGTCACTCTGATTTTACTAAAACTCCATAAAAAATCATATTTTGTCAAAAAAATTTCAAAAAAATTACTGTAGTGTCCTTGCATCTTGTTGAGCAACTAAAAAATCCAGTAAATTTTTCATCATTTTTGCTTACTATTTGCATGAAAAATTACGAAAAACCCATAAAAAGTGTGCATTTTTAATTATTGCATTTTAATTCCTAAAAATACAAAAAAAATATGTCTTGCATTCATCACTGGATTAGGATTCTAGGAAAAATATAACTTGGCTAAATTGGGCTTATTTTCTATTCATATTAATTTGGCTAAGTTGTATGCTTTCTTAGTGTTTTAATTCATCCGCATTCGTATTTTCATTTGTTTTTGCAATAAAAAAAATATAAAAAAACTGCATTTGGAAATCTAAAATTTAATTTTTGAATTAACCCCAAAGTTGTTCCTTTGCCTCCCTGTGTTCGACCCCGGACTTGCTCGGGATATAAATTAAGCCGAAAACACTCTTCACGGAGATCTCCTCTCGGTTCTGGCTGAATCGCTAAGTACACGTACTACAACGTGTCCGAATTAATTATCGTATTTTGCGACTCATCAATACCTTAGTACTGAAGGATATTGAGAATCCTTAAGCGCATCACGGAAGCGTGTCGATCGCATCGTATGCAATCGGAGCAACTAGTCGCACTAGTTGCTAGATGCAGCGGAAATTAAAATTTTAACTTTAAAGATGAAACCACATGATCACGAGAACACTTCTCGAATCGTTTCATCAAACCACAAAGTACAAGGAATACCTCTTGAAGCGTGGTTGTGATCGCGAGATCCCAAAGTAGAGATCCTCCTATCTTAAGTCCGATCCACGAAGAACGCACTTGCGGGCGCGATGATGAGTCACGTTCCTTCCCGCAATCCTCGATGAAGATCCAAGCGATGGCTCCCCCGATTTCGTCAAACGAAATCCGTCGTCTTCCTTTAGAGTAAGCAACTCCAAGGAAGATGGAGATCCATGAGTCGTCGAAGGCGAAAACCGAGAATCTCTCCTTTCTCAACACAAAGTGGACGGCCACTTGATGGAGAAGAGAAAGAGAGAGAGGGCGAGAATGAGAAAGAGAGAGAGAGAGTTGTCGCCTTGTACAACTCTTAATGATGTACCTTGGAGAGGCTACCCTAGCCCTCCTTATATACTAGTTTAGGATCCAATGGATCTCAATCCATGGGACACATGGATCCAAGGGCTATGCTTGGTCCATGATAAATCAATGGCCATGATTTGTTGTTGGTTAAAAACAACAACATCAATTTAAACATTAATTAACTAAGAGATAATATGATAAATGTAATGGAGCCAACCACCCTCCTAAAAAGGGGGGGCGTCACCCATGAACCATTCATGGGTGACGCCACCTATGAAGGTGGTTATTGCTCCATTTTATTTATTTAATTATTCCTTAATTAATCACAAAAAATATTCACAAAAATAATTCTAAATTAATTTGTGAATATTTCAATCATGCCATTGAATATTATGTGAATCATATTCACAACCCAAACTAGTTAGTAAATTGCATTTCCAATTAATTAACAAATGTGAATCCAATCCACATTATTAATTAACAAGTGCTATTTACATAAATTCTCTCTCTTATATATATGTATATTATAAATCATATTTATAACATACATATATCATGGATAGTGCTATCCACATTCTCTTAATCCTTGATAATTAAATCTCATTTAATTATCTTAGATAATCATTTTCTCAATATGAATCATATTCATATTTAAGCTTGATAATTAAATCACATTTAATCATCAAGTCCTTGCTTGGATATTTCATCAAAAGAATTATTCTTGAACCCTTTCAAGAATAATGTGCTTTCTCCGCAGATACTTGGAGATAAGGACAGGGCGATTGTATTGTTCCACGTATAGTGACTTGGATGTTGAGATCTCATCTCAAATCCAGATCTTACGGACCTCTCACAGATGCTTGATTAAATCAAGGCCGCAAATCCAATCTTCATTGAATATGAATCTCATTCAGACCAATGTCCAACACTTGGACTAAGATCAGATTGCTTCTCTACTGGAAGGAGTCACTAAAATCCAGACCTGTTTCATCACTCCCTCGGAATGGAAGCGTCATGGATATACAATCGTTTATGATCACATCACCCTTCAGGTATTCCCAATACCTGTACATCCTGCATACTGGAAGACCCTGTTAGCAATGTGAGCCCCGGGCGAACCATTTCTACAATAAATGTTATTGTAATGAATAAATTATCAATAAAAGTTATTGTTTATTTTTCACTCCCCTTCTGAGATTAATGAATGAATGCACTATAGGGTCCCTCTGTACAATAAGGGTTATGTATCATGGCCAACTTGATGATCATACAGCTGTTGATTCATTGGATGGATCATAGAGGCTGATGCTTGGATGAATATCTAAGGTGTTAGATAGAGGACTCATCAAGCATCATCAAATGATCATTAATTGATGATCTCCAGTCTGAGTGGGAGATGGCAATCCTATCTCATATGACTGATATCTGATTGACCTCTAGATGCAGGTCCTCTGCATGGGAATAATGATTCAGAGGTGTCAGGTTAGTTAAGTCAATGGGTTGACTTGACGAGATCGAGATAACCAAAGACCTACGTTGAATACTGTCACAGCATAGGCATGCATCCTCTGACTAGAGACAGATGTATTGCTATATGTCTGAGTATGTACATTTGGCAGACCAATAGGTTGATGACCTAATCAAGGTCTATATACCGGCGAGCTGGTGTGCATGTAAGGACATATGAGTAATACGATCTCTCAAAGGGATCATACAGGTTCACTTGTGAACCGGGAGACATGAGCTCACTCATGAGGTATTGGGACTGAACAAATTCCATGCATGGTCGTCATGCTTTGGAAGCATGACATGAATTTGAAGGTAAGATATATGCTTTGTGAAAGCATATGATCTATACCAAATCCCGATGACCAAGATTGAGAAACTTAATGATCTAACCCTGAAGATGACAGTATAAAAGTGATCTTTATCTTCAGGATGATCATGAGTCTTCCAGTATGTAGGATGTGCAGGTATTAGGAATACCTGAAGGGTGATTTGATCATAAACGATTGTATAACCATGACGCTTCCATTCCGAGGGAGTGATGAAACAGGATTGGATTTTAGTGACTCCTCTCATTAGAGAAGTGACCTGATCTTAGTCCATGAACTGGACATTGATCTGAATGAGATTCAGATGCAATGAGAAGATTAAGTCTACGGTCTTGATTTGATCAAGCATCAGTGGGAGGTCCATAGGATCTGGAGTTGAGATATGATCTCAACATCCAAGTCACTATACGTGGAACAATACAATCGCCCTGTCCTTATCTCCAACTATCTGAGGAGAAATAGCATTGTTCTTAAATGGTTTAAGAACAATTCCATAAGATCTAAGCAAAGAGAATTTGATAATTAAAAGTGTTTTAATTATCATGATGTATGAGAAATTATCCAATATGATTAAATGTGATTTAATTAGTCTGGATAAGAATAATGTGGATAGAGATATCCAATTATTCATGATATATTATAAATGTGATTTATAATGTATTAGAGAGAGTTAATTATAATTTATATGTGTTGATTAATTATGATGTGTATTGGATACACATTGTGTAATTAATTAACAATATGAATTACATGTTGTTTTGGGTTGTGAATATGATTCACAAATTATTCCATGGCTAGATTGCAATTTTCTCAAAGATAATTGTGAATTATTTTTGAGAGATAAAACCCAAATTATTTTGTTGCAAATAAATAAGAGAGGGATTACATGGAGATTACAATCTCCATGCCATCCAAGTTGGGCGGCACACCACTCCTAATTGGAGTGGGTGTGCGCCTACATGGAAGGCACATGGAGATGAAATCTCCATGTGTCTTCTCTCCTTATTTGTTGGGTTAATTTAGGAGCAAATTATATTTGATTTTATTGAATATATTTTGACCTAAATTTGTTGCTTTTGACAACAACAATTTCAGCCATTGGATGAACATAAATCAATCTCATCCATTGATTTTATGTGTCCCATGGATTGAGATCCATGGATCCCAAAACCCTATAAATAGAGAGGCATACTTGGCTCTCTCTTTACACACATGCTATTGTAGCAAAACTCTCTCTCTCTTTCTCATATACACGACAGCCCTCTCTCCTTCTTCTTCTTGGTGGCCGTCCACCTTGGTGGAGAGGAAAGTCGACGCCCGCGCCATCGTGCTGCCGCTTCGACTCTTTGCGGTTCTTTGTCTTCTTGGAGTGCTTCACCCACGAAGGAGACGCTTGATCTCGTGCGACGAGATCAGGAGCAACCGCGCTTGGATCATCTTGGATTGCGAGGACACCGCGACTCATCTCCGCGCTCGCAAGCCGTTACTCCGACGATCGGACTTGAGACAGGAGGTCTCTTTTCGTAGAGACTCGATCAACCACGCTTCAAGAGGTATTGCATTATACTTGATGTGGTTATAGATGAAACGATTTGAGAACGGTTCTCGGATCATGTGGTTTC
Source organism: Ottelia alismoides (assembly GCA_037367405.1). NCBI lineage: Eukaryota > Viridiplantae > Streptophyta > Magnoliopsida > Alismatales > Hydrocharitaceae > Ottelia > Ottelia alismoides. The sequence continues at coordinate 716,506 of JAZKJV010006773.1, forward strand.
ATCGGTTTAAAAATTTTTAAAATTCCGCTGCTCCGAACAACTAGTGCGACTAGTCGTTCTTCGTCGTATTCGATACGACGATTACGCTTCCGTGATGCGCTTGAGGATTTCTCCATATCCTTCAAGTGGTATCAGAGCCTTAGGTCGACGGTTTCGAATATGATTCGAAAAACCGAGGACGACTTGGGTTCGTTTAGGTCGCGAAAGTTTTCATCGCATTTGATTTCGCAGATCTGTTTAGTAAATAAATTCGATACTGTTTAAATTGTTTAAACACGAATTTAATACTTGATTTTTGTTCCCCATTAAATAAGGAAACCATAGCAACTGAGTTTGCGTAAATCGGATTTCGTATGCTCTAGTTATGGTTGTTTTAATGGACATGTATGCACTGTTGCGGGAACAATAGATTTTAACATGATTAAAGAGTTAATTACTGTTATCATCTGCCTCGAAATGCGTGCAAATCCACTTAGGTTCTGTTGTAAATCAAGTTAGCAATCTATGAAAATTGAGTTTGCTTAATTTGGATTTAAATTGATTGAGATATGCCAATTTTAGTGAATAGGGGTCATTACTGAAATTGCATTCCTAATCTAGAACCAAGTGATTGTCAATTAGTGAAATTAATTGTTAATTTCGTGAAATAATCTTGAATAATATTTGTGAAATATTGAGACATGATTATTTGCCTAATTGACATGGCCCCAACCAATTAATTGATTAAGATGTGATCTAAATCATAAATTGGAAACAACAATCTTCAAACTTGATGCTTGAATAGGGTTTGGGAATTTGTCTAGCAAATTTCCTTATAATCAAAAATGTTTTGATTATTACTATATGGTACAATTTCGGTTGAAAAACCGATGATCATCTCAAGTACAAATTAATCAATTTGGCATTATCCTTTCCCGAGGCGGATGTGGTGCCTAGTCGGAGAGCATTGGGGTTGCGGGTTGCAACGTATGTGGTCCGTCCCACTCTCGTCGGTACTGGCCATGACAGCGGGTAGGGCCGGGATAATGTCCGAAGGATTAAGATGTATTTTTCTAATTATTAAAATTCGAATTAATACGTATTTTGAGATATTACCATATATGTATTCAAGTAAAATAATCAAGTTTGATTGATTGAATTGGATTGATAATTAATTTAATATGATTAAATTGGTTATGTCCAATTGAAATACTCTAATATGATTAGAGTTATTAATTCCCTTGGAAGAATTAATTATGTGAATGTGATTCATAATAATTAATTAAAATTTGAATATGATATGGAGGATCACATAAGTGACATCCATGGTCTCCCGTCAAGGCGAAGGGTTCCGTCGCCAGACATCGTATGAAGGAGACGCCTGTACGAAGTGACAGCTCCTGCATACGATCCGTTTGGATCGGGCTCGTCGCTTCTCGAAAGAGTAAGGACGTATGCGTAGTGACCCCAATATCGGGTCCTCATATTATTGGGGCGATATTGGATTGCGCATAGCGAGTTGTATTCCTGTTGACGGTTGGTTCAATTAATAACGGGTCAACATCGCCTTAGGGGTGGTGGGCCCGGGTATTAAAGACCGAATTGGGAAATGCAAGTTGGACTTGCAATGCGGAATGTGTTCCCGCTTCTCTTTATTGGAATCATAGGTTCTCATATTATTGGGATATGACAAAGATAAGGAGGAGATCCCAGTTCTTGCTTGAGATATATTGGTAAGTATATCTCTTACTTTGAAAGTGAATAAGGGAATAAACTTTCAAGGTTGACATAGCAAGAACAATTTGATTTAAAATGCCTTAATCAAACATTATAAATTTGAATATATAATTTTTTATAGTGCATTCTTAATTTCAGAAAATGAAGTCTTTGAACCCACTTAGTAGGCTTCTTGAGGTCAACCAATTGACCGGCCCAAATTACTCTGATTGGATCCGAAATTTGGAGCTTGTTCTCTCTGCTGAGCGCATTAGTTATGTGCTATCCGAGGACAAGATTGAGAACCCTAAGTCCAAGGAAGAAAAAGAATTTAATGACAAGTATGATGAAGATCATGTCTTGGCTAGGTGCTATATCCTAGGTTCTCTCTCCAATGTTCTGCAGAAGCAACATGTGGAGATGAATACCTGTCAGGATATAATGCAGAATCTTAAGGAAATGTTTGGTGACATTAACCGCACTCAGCGGTACAATGTTATGAAAGACCTCATTCGCTGTAGAATGCAGGAAGGGACTTCGGTCCGTGAACATGTACTCAAAATGTTTGGGTACTTGTCGGAGCTGGAGACTCTTGGGGCAACGATGGATGCAGACATGCAAGCTGACTTCATTCTGCTGTCATTGCCCAAGTCTTTTAATAACTTTGTAGTGTCATTCCACATGAACAAGTTGGAATTGACAAATGCTGCTCTCCTTGCTTCATTAAAGTCCGCAGAGGACGTAATGAAGAAGGATGGTCCCAGTGGCAGTGCAATGGTTGCACAGGTCAAAGGGAAGCGCGGTCGGAAGCATGGTTCTCGGAAGGGCCCGGCCCAGAAAAGAAAGAAGAAGGGACAAAGTGTTGCCTCTTCTTCCAATGCATCCACTCTCCTGGCGTCAAAGAAAACCGACGTCTGTCACCACTGCAAGAAGCCGGGGCACTGGAAGCGTAACTGCCCAGATTACCTGAAGTCCTCAGACAAAGGTAAAGCTCCAGCAGGTATAAAATCTACTTTCATCATTGAAACTAGCTTTCTCGTCGGACGAGAAGGAAGTTGGGTTGTAGATTCTGGTGCTTCTGTTCATGTATGCAATTTGTTGCATTTGTTTCAGGAAACTAGAAGTCTTGAGGAAGGGGAGATAGTCATCCAGATGGGATCTGATGCAAGTGTTGCAGCAGTCGCCGTCGGGACATGCAGACTATCATTATCTAGTGGAAGAGTCCTAGTACTTAAAGAGTGTCTTTATGTACCTGAAGTTAGAAGGAATCTGATATCTGTATCTAAGCTAGTTAGAAGTGGATATTCGTTCCTGTTCTGTAATAAATTAGTCATAAATCATTATGATAAATATATTGCAGAAGGTGTTTTAACTTCTGGAGGACTCTATGAATTGTGCATTAATGAGAATGTCATGAATGTTACAACCACTAATAAAAACCCTAAGAGATCCAGGGAGAATAAAAATCATTCAAATATGATTTGGCATCAAAGGCTTGGTCATTTGTCTGTTGATAGGATCAACAGATTGATAAAGGATGGACCTTTAGATTTCCTGCAGGTCCAATCTTTGCCTACCTGCGAACATTGCATTCGAGGTAAAATGACTAGGATGCCTTTCCGTAACAAGGTTACAAGATGCGAAGGTATTATTGACCTAATACATACCGATGTATGTGGTCCCTTCAGTACCGCGACTCGTAATGGATACCGATATTATTTAACGTTTATCGATGACCATTCGCGATACGGGTTTATCTTCCTATTACGTCACAAGTCTGAAACCTTTGAAAAGTTCAAAGAATTCAAGGCTTTGGTTGAGAACCAAACCGATAGGAAGATTAAACGAATTCGATCTGATCGAGGTGGCGAGTACCTATCAGATGAATTCAAGGAATACCTTAAGGAGAATGGAATTGTTTCAAATCTCACTCCTCCTGGAACTCCCCAACTTAATGGTGTTGCTGAAAGACGCAACAGGACCATCATGGACATGGTCCGTTCAATGATGAGCAAAGCACATTTACCTCTTAGTTTCTGGGGATATGCAGTAGAGACTGCAATATATATCCTGAATAAGATTCCTAGCAAATCTGTACCTAAGACTCCTCGTGAGCTATGGTATGGAACCAAACCTAGTGTCAATCACTTAAGGGTTTGGGGTTGCTTGGTCCATGCGAAGAACGTGGACGCAAGTAAGCTGGAATCTCGCACTCGTGAGTGTTACTTCATTGGGTATGTTAAAGATGGTATTGGATACCAGCTTTATGACCCTGAGACCCAAAAGGTTTTTGTCTCTAGAGATGTAAAGTTTCTGGAGGATGATTTCCTTAAAGGTCAAGATAAAAGTGAAGTAGAGGAGCTCATTGAATCCCAAGAGGATTCTGAGCTCCCCAGACCAGAAACTGAAGAAGTAAATAAAGATGAAACACCCATACCTCTTCGAAGGAGTTCGAGGGTGGTTGCACTGCCTGAAAGGTATGGATTCCATGTGTCAGGTGAAACTGACATTGATCCTACTTCATTTGATGAAGCACTCGCGGATCAAGACATGGATAGATGGATGCTAGCAATGAAGTCAGAAATTGACTCCATGCATAAGAATGGTGTATGGACCCTAGAGGATCCACCTAAAGGGGTAAAACCCATTGGGTGTAAATGGATCTTCAAGAGAAAAAGGGGACCTGATGGGAAAGTAGAGACTTTCAAGGCACGACTCGTAGCCAAGGGCTACACACAGAGAGAAGGCATCGACTACGATGAGACATTCTCTCCTGTGGCTATGCTTAAATCCATCCGGGCATTGCTAGCTATAGCTGCATATCTTGACTACGACATCTGGCAGATGGACGTCAAGACGGCTTTCCTCAATGGATACCTCGAGGAGGATATCTACATGGAGCAGCCCCAAGGCTTCATGACTGAGGATGGTAAAGTATGCAAGCTGAAGAAATCCATCTATGGGCTCAAGCAAGCTTCTCGTAGTTGGAACATCAGATTTGACGAAACCATAAAGAGTTATGATTTTGTGCAGAATCCTGATGAACCTTGTGTATACAAGAAGCTTAGTGGGAGTGCCGTTGTGTTCATCGTGCTTTATGTAGATGACATCCTTATCATTGGGAATGATATAGGGATGATGACCAGTGTAAAGATTTGGCTGTCCCATACCTTTGAGATGAAAGATCTTGGAGAAGCCTCTTATATCTTAGGCCTGAAGTTGTTCAGAAACCGAGAAAAGAGGATTATGGGATTGTCACAACATGGATACATTAAGAAGATTCTTGAACGATTCCGTATGGATAGTTCTAAGAAAGGATTCCTACCCTTAAGACATGGTATCCACCTGTCTAAAGGAATGGCTCCTCAAACTGTTGAGGAAAAGAAGGCCATGGCTGGATGTCCTTATGCATCAGCCGTAGGAAGCTTAATGTATGCCATGATGTGCACTAGGCCAGATATCTGCCATGCAGTGGGAGTGGTAAGTCGTTACCAATCCTGCTATGGAGAACAACACTGGAATGCAGTAAAGAACATATTCAAATATCTAAGACGGATGCAAGATTACATCTTGGTCTATGGAGATGGTGATCTCCAAGTCTTGGGATATACAGATTCTGACTTCCAATCGGATGTAGATGATCGAAAGTCGACATCGGGGTTCGTGTTCTTGTTGAATGGTGGTGCTGTGAGCTGGAGAAGCAAGAAGCAGGACACTGCTGCAGATTCAACAACGGAAGCCGAATACATTGCCGCATCAGATGCTGCAAAGGAGGCGGTGTGGTTACGCAAGTTCGTGCTGGAACTTGGCGTAGTTTCCTCTGATACTCCCATCCCGTTACTCTGCGATAACACGGGAGCCATTGCCCAGGCAAAGGAACCCAGATGGCATCAAAAGAGCAAGCACGTGGAAAGGAAATACCACATCATTCGGGAGATACAAAAGCGTGGTGACATCATCATCACCAAGGTGGCCTCTGCCGACAACGTTGCTGATCCTCTTACCAAACCTCTGACACAGAAGGTTTTTGATCAGCATGTAATGAGTATGGGTTTAAAGATTGTACCTGAATGGTTCTGAGGGCTAGTGGGAGATTGTTAGCAATGTGAGCCCCGGGCGAACCATTTCTACAATAAATGTTATTGTAATGAATAAATTATCAATAAAAGTTATTGTTTATTTTTCACTCCCCTTCTGAGATTAATGAATGAATGCACTATAGGGTCCCTCTGTACAATAAGGGTTATGTACCATGGCCAACTTGATGATCATACAGCTGTTGATTCATTGGATGGATCATAGAGGCTGATGCTTGGATGAATATCTAAGGTGTTAGATAGAGGACTCATCAAGCATCATCAAATGATCATTAATTGATGATCTCCAGTCTGAGTGGGAGATGGCAATCCTATCTCATATGACTGATATCTGATTGACCTCTAGATGCAGGTCCTCTGCATGGGAATAATGATTCAGAGGTGTCAGGTTAGTTAAGTCAATGGGTTGACTTGACGAGATCGAGATAACCAAAGACCTACGTTGAATACTGTCACAGCATAGGCATGCATCCTCTGACTAGAGACAGATGTATTGCTATATGTCTGAGTATGTACATTTGGCAGACCAATAGGTTGATGACCTAATCAAGGTCTATATACCGGCGAGCTGGTGTGCATGTAAGGACATATGAGTAATACGATCTCTCAAAGGGATCATACAGGTTCACTTGTGAACCGGGAGACATGAGCTCACTCATGAGGTATTGGGACTGAACAAATTCCATGCATGGTCGTCATGCTTTGGAAGCATGACATGAATTTGAAGGTAAGATATATGCTTTGTGAAAGCATATGATCTATACCAAATCCCGATGACCAAGATTGAGAAACTTAATGATCTAACCCTGAAGATGACAGTATAAAAGTGATCTTTATCTTCAGGATGATCATGAGTCTTCCAGTATGTAGGATGTGCAGGTATTAGGAATACCTGAAGGGTGATTTGATCATAAACGATTGTATAACCATGACGCTTCCATTCCGAGGGAGTGATGAAACAGGATTGGATTTTAGTGACTCCTCTCATTAGAGAAGTGACCTGATCTTAGTCCATGAACTGGACATTGATCTGAATGAGATTCAGATGCAATGAGAAGATTAAGTCTACGGTCTTGATTTGATCAAGCATCAGTGGGAGGTCCATAGGATCTGGAGTTGAGATATGATCTCAACATCCAAGTCACTATACGTGGAACAATACAATCGCCCTGTCCTTATCTCCAAGTATCTGAGGAGAAATAGCATTGTTCTTAAATGGTTTAAGAACAATTCCATAAGATCTAAGCAAAGAGAATTTGATAATTAAAAGTGTTTTAATTATCATGATGTATGAGAAATTATCCAATATGATTAAATGTGATTTAATTAGTCTGGATAAGAATAATGTGGATAGAGATATCCAATTATTCATGATATATTATAAATGTGATTTATAATGTATTAGAGAGAGTTAATTATAATTTATATGTGTTGATTAATTATGATGTGTATTGGATACACATTGTGTAATTAATTAACAATATGAATTACATGTTGTTTTGGGTTGTGAATATGATTCACAAATTATTCCATGGCTAGATTGCAATTTTCTCAAAGATAATTGTGAATTATTTTTTGAGAGATAAAACCCAAATTATTTTGTTGCAAATAAATAAGAGAGGGATTACATGGAGATTACAATCTCCATGCCATCCAAGTTGGGCGGCACACCACTCCTAATTGGAGTGGGTGTGCGCCTACATGGAAGGCACATGGAGATGAAATGTCCATGTGTCTTCTCTCCTTATTTGTTGGGTTAATTTAGGAGCAAATTATATTTGATTTTATTGAATATATTTTGACCTAAATTTGTTGCTTTTGACAACAACAATTTCAGCCATTGGATGAACATAAATCAATCTCATCCATTGATTTTATGTGTCCCATGGATTGAGATCCATGGATCCCGAAACCCTATAAATAGAGAGGCATACTTGGCTCTCTCTTTACACACATGCTATTGTAGCAAAACTCTCTCTCTCTTTCTCATATACACGACAGCCCTCTCTCCCTCTTCTTCTTGGTGGCCGTCCACCTTGGTGGAGAGGAAAGTCGACGCCCGCGCCATCGTGCTGCCGCTTCGACTCTTTGCGGTTCTTTGTCTTCTTGGAGTGCTTCACCCACGAAGGAGACGCTTGATCTCGTGCGACGAGATCAGGAGCAACCACGCTTGGATCATCTTGGATTGCGAGGACACCGCGACTCCTCTCCGCGCTCGCAAGCCGTTACTCCGACGATCGGACTTGAGACAGGAGGTCTCTTTTCGTAGAGACTCGATCAACCACGCTTCAAGAGGTATTGCATTATACTTGATGTGGTTATAGATGAAACGATTTGAGAACGGTTCTCGGATCATGTGGTTTCATCGGTTTAAAAATTTTTAAAATTCCGCTGCTCCGAACAACTAGTGCGACTAGTCGTTCTTCGTCGTATTCGATACGACGATTACGCTTCCGTGATGCGCTTGAGGATTTCTCCATATCCTTCAGACCCATGGTCAACCCGAAGATCAAGATCAATTTTACACTGTCTTCTTCAGGGTTTGATCACTAAGTTTCTCATTTGATCATTGGGATTTAGTATCGATCATATACTTTCCAAAAGCATATATCATACCTAGGTCTTGATCATATACTTTCCAAAAGTATATATCAAACCTACAAATTCAGTCAAGCTTCCAAAGCGAGACGACCGTGCACGGAATTTGATTCTTCCCAATATCTCATGAGTGAGCTCATGTCTTCCGGTTCAGTAGTGAACCTGTATGATCCCTTTGAGAGATCGTATTACTCATATGCCCTTATATGCACACCAACGCGCCGGTGTATAGACCTTGGTTAGGTCATCAACCTATTCGTCTGTCAAATGTACATACTCAGACATATAGCAATACATCTGTCTCCGGTCAGAGGATGCGTGCCTATGCTGTGACAGCATTCAACATAGGACTTTGGTTATCTTGATCTCGTTAAGTCAACTCTTTGACCTAACTAATCCGACACCTCCGAATCTCTATTCCTATGCAGAGGACTTGCATCAAGAGGTCGGTCAGATATCAGCCTATGTGAGAAAGGATTGCCATCTCCTACTCAGGCTGGAGATCACATCTTAATAATCATTTGACGGTGCTTGATGAGTCCTCAATCTAACTCTTTAGATATTCATCCAAGCATCAGCCTCTATGATTCAATAATTGAATCAACAACTGTATGATCATTAAGACAGCCATGGTACACAACCCTAATTGTACGGAGGGACCTATTATGCAAATTATTTATTCTTCATTTCAGATCAGGGAATGATATTTGCAATAACTTTTATTGCATAATGGCTCGTCGTGGGCTCACATGTCCAACAATCTCCCACTAGCCCAAAGAGCCATTAACGGGCTAATCATTTAATCCACACTCATGTGACAATCATATGCTATTTAGAAAAATAGCTAGGTAAGCTGATCAGTCGCTCTGTTCCCAAAAGACTATGCCAAGTCCTTTTACGGCACTTGCATATCCCTAGGTAACAGTGCTCGCATCCAATGCGAATGTTGCATCTAATGCAACCAATACTCAATCTAGTCAAAGCAGTTATAGTGTCCTTGACACTATTGCTCAATAACTATTATAACCAGTATTTCCATAATCCTTATCAGAATACCCTTATTCCTGGAGATCACTATCTCTCAAGGTATCCACAGTTAAGACCTTTTAGATCTCTATCTATAAAGTCTTAACTTCTTGAAGATAAGACATAGAGATCACCATCTCTAAAGCCTTGTCATCTTTGAAGATATCATTGTTACTGCAATCAAGTGTTCTTTCTCCATAGTAGGATTAGCAACACTTTGCTACTCCCACTGCATGGCAGATATCTGGCTTTTGTACACATCAAGCATACACTTAGCTTCTCGTAACTGATGCACAAGTGCAACAGTTTTAGCATTCACTTCCTCAACTCTTTGAGGTGCTATCCCTTTTGATAGGTCAGTACCAAATCTCAAGGGAAGGAAGCCTTTCTTGGAATTTCCAAGAATGGAATATGTCCAAGGTGTACTACAAATGTGACAGTCCCAATGCCCTCTTTTCTTTGATTCTGAACAACTTCAGAACTAAGATCTAAGAGGTATTCTTGAGATCATATCTCAAGGTATGGAATAGCCAGATCATAAAACACTTATTATCATCCTTATATCATTCCAAATGATTAAGATATTATCTACATTTAGCACGATGAACACAATGGCACTCCCACTAAGCTTCACATGGTACATCAAGATTCTATTTGAAATCATAACACTTATGATTTCATCAAATCTGATGTTCCAACTACAAGAAGCTTATTTGAGTCCATAGATGGGTTTCGTTAGCTTTCACATTGCTTTCCTCAACCATGAAGCCCTGGGGCTACTTCATGTGAATATCCTCAGAGAGGTATTCTTAGAGGAATGCAATCTTGAATTACATCCTGAAGATGCAATAGTCAAGTTGTGTAGCTAAGGTTAGCAATATTCTGATGAGTTTAAGCATGGTTACCGAAGAGCAAGTCTCTTTTCAAGCAATGTCTTCTCTTCCGATGTGTAGCTTATGGCTACGAACCGAGCTTTGAAGGTCTCTACCTTCTCATCAGGTTTCCTTTCTCTTGAAGATCCATTTACACCTTAATGGGTCTAACCCTTATAGGTGGATCCTCGAGGGTCCATATACAACACTTGTATATGAAGTCTACTTTAGACTTTATTGCTAATATCCATCATTCCATGTCATGATCCTTAGGAGCTTCATCACATGAAGTCCGATCATTGTCTGACTTGGATGACACATGGAATACATCCTCAAACTCATTTGAAGAGGTATTAATGTTTCATCTTTAATTGTCCTTTTAGTTTCCTATTTCAGGAGCCTCATTATCTTCTCAAGATTAAATGAGTTCCTTTACTTCATTTTCATCTTGATTCTCAAGAGAGTCTCAATCTACTAAGAATCACATTCTCAGAAATGATATCTTTTAAGAATCTCAAGGTCATAAAGTAGGTATCCAATACCATCCTTTATTTTCCTAATGAAGTAGCACTCTCAAGTGCTAGATTCCAGCTTACATCCATGGAACCTTATTAAGGATATATATTGTAGTCTCTACTACACATATACCAGGAAACTAAGAGGATAATTATGCTAAAAATTCATCATTGATCAAATCATGTCACACATGATCCAATTGTATCTCCCTATAACTCTACTGAGTTCAGGTTTATCAGGAGGAGTGAGATAGAAATGATATTTATATCTCCATAAAGTATTCTTTGAATTTTATCTAATAGGTACAAGCTACCTAGGTTAGATCAAATTCATTTCATCTTTCTCCAAACTTTGGTTCTAAACCAAAATTGTGAAATCTTTGAACATTTCAAAGGTTTCTCAGGTGAAGAGAAGAAATCTCATATCATACGTAATCATCAATAGATATCACATATCCATAATGTTCACTATGATATAGATGATCCACATACATCAATATGTATGAGATCCTGAATACCTTGACATCTAACACCATTCCCAGAGAAGGGTGTATTGGACATTTTACTTTGAATACAATATTCACAAGTATGTAAGATTTGAAATTTTAGACATTCTAAAGTTTCATATCTTACTAGTCTATTGATCAAATCAACAGACAAATGTCCAAGGCTTGATGCCAGATCATTGTCAAATGATCTTCAACCTCCTATTGATCTTATAAGGTTTGATTCTTAGTATTAGAAATCTTAATGAACCATTCATTAATTTTCTAATTTTGTGGAGTCCACTAGATGCTAGATTACTATCTGAAATATTTCCATCATAACTCTTTATGATAGTTCTATCTCAGAATTCATGTTTATTTCCAACATTTAGAAACAAACAATGAGGGTATTCTAATATCTAGGTCATAGAGACATTCTCCAAGACTAAGGGCTCTCCCACTGAGAATATGAAGTCCATCTATCCAACAGAGACTGCTGTAACAATTACATCAATATCCATGTAGATGACTACTAAACCTTAAGATCAAATTTCTAATCTTCTAATATATATGCAACCAATTGCAATTGTCATTAGAAGATTGGGATACAATTGTCAAACTTTATCTTATGAAATAAGAAAGTCAGAGTCAATGATTTATGTAGATTATTCTGATGCTCTATCTGAGTCCTTCACTAAGGATTTTAGACAGATTTGATAGTCATACTATCAACACATCAACTTATTGCAGTATTGGCATTCATCCAACTCTTTGGATATTATATGGAAGTCACAGAAGTAGGTCAACTCTTTGACTTTCCTTCTTACTCGGGTCCGACCCATGCTTCCACTGCGCTCTCTTCATCTATACACAACCATTGTTCAAGACAAAGAATCTCTTATGTTGAATTCAAAGGATTTCAATACAAGAGCATTTCAACATTTATACATGCTTCATTAAATTCATACAATATGAATATTATGAAGCTTCATGAATGACTAGAGTATAGATAATAGAATGATGACACTCATCATATCTTCATACATCTTAACTCTTAGAGACTTAGGTTCAGGTAGGTATTCAAACATTTTGAATACATCATCTCTTTCGAGCCACCATTCTGCATAATGCAGAGAACCATGCCATTCATGATTAAATGTCTAGAGCACATGCGTATGCCAAAATATCTTCTTTTATTTTATAAGGATTATTCGACAATTACGATCATCATCAACATGTCACTTCCCAAGTACACTCGATGAAAGATCAAGACTATAGAGACATACAAACCCTAAGGTGATGTCTTATTATCTTATTTAATTGTCATTCCTCATTATTTTGAGGAAACTTGCACATTGCAACCACATACATTATGTGTTCAATTGCAAGTACAATATCTGGATCATGAGTCCAATCCAAGATATTTTTACTGGTTATCATTGAGTATAACATTGAGTGGGTTTAATGAAGGATTATCTGAAATAAGAAATTTGCATAAGGGTATATATATTATATATACATGTTTTACTTTGATTTAGGAATTTTTATATCAAAGTTGTCTTGCCTCGTCAACACTGAAAGTTCATTCCCTTAATTACTTTCAATGTAAGAGGTATTCTTACCATTATATCTCTAGCAAGATCTGGGATCTCCTTTCCTATCTTTGTCGCATCCCAATAATATGAGAACTTACGACTCCAATAAAAAGAAGCGGGAACTCATTCCGCCTTGCAAGTCCAACTTGCATTCCCAATTCGGTCTTTAACACCCGGGCCCACCACCCCTAAGATGATGTTGACCCGTTGCTAATTGAACCAATCGTCAACAGGATTAGAACTCGCTATGCGCAATCCAATATCGCCCCAATAATATGAGGACTCGATATTGGGGTCACTACGCATACGGCCTTACTCTTTCGAGAAGCAAAGAGCCCGATCCAGATGCGCTTGCATATAGGATCTGTCACTTCGGACAGGCGTCTCCTACATACAATCCCTGGCGACGGAACCCTTCGCCTTGACGGGAGACCATGGATGTCACTTATGTGATCCTCCACCTCATATTCAAATTGTAATTAATTATCGTGAATCATATTCACATAATTAATTCTTCCAAGGGAAATACACATCTATTCATAATAGAGTGTTTATTGGATATAATTAATTTAATCACATTAAATTAATCATCAATCCAACCATCAATCAACAAACATGTCTTTTACTTGAATAGTAGGTATTATCTCAAAATACGTATTATTCGAATTTTAATAATTAGAAAAATACACATTGTCTGTCTCCGGTATTATACAGTCCCTACCCGCTGTCATGGCCAGTACCGACGAGAGTGGGACGGACCACATACGTTGCAACCCGCGACCCCAATGCTCTCCGACTAGGCACCATATCCGCCTCGGGAAAGGATAATACCAGATAGACCATCATGTACTTTGAGATGTTCATCGTTTTTTCAACCGAAATTATACCATATAATATACATCAAAACATTTTTGATTATAAGGAGATTTGCTAGACAAATCCCCAATCCTATTCAAGCAAAAGGGTTTTCATGTAAAAGTTGTCCTACAACAATTGTAGGATAAACTATGGTTTTCATGAAAGCAATGTTTGTTGATGAACCAATGATCAAGATCTAATATCTCATCATTGTGGTTTAGGCAAGTGTCATTCAATGAAATAATTATCTCTTTAAATATTTCACAAATATTTATCACTAATTATTCCAGAAAATTAACAATTAATTTTCATCATGATAATTGAATGACATATCACAAGGTTCAAGATCAAAAATGTTAATTTCCAGCAGTGACCCCCAATCACTAAAATTAACTTATCTTGATCAATTTAAATCCAAAAAATGCAAACTCAGTTTCCAAAGATTTCTTATTTGATTTATTAAAGAACCCAAGTGATAATTCACGCATTTCATGGTGGATTAAAACCGTAATCATCACATTAATTACGTTCAAATCCGCAGTTCCCGCAACAGTGAATATAGTCATATTCAAAAAGCCATATCTTGAGCAAATAAAGTCCAAATTTAGTAAACTCAAGTCCTATGGTTTCCTTGTTTAATGGGGAACAAAATCCAATTGAAAATTTCGTGTTTAAACATTTTAAACAGTACGGAAAAATTCAATTAGACAGAGGTGCGAAAATTGAAATGCAGTAAAAATTTCGCAACCCTTTCAAGAACCAAATCGTCTAAGGTTCATGGATCACATCCAAAACCTTATTCAACCTGGCTCTGATACCACTTGAAGGATATTGAGAATCCTTAAGCGCATCACGGAAGCGTGTCGATCGCATCGTATGCAATCGGAGCAACTAGTCGCACTAGTTGCTAGATGCAGCGGAAATTAAAATTTTAACTTTAAAGATGAAACCACATGATCACGAGAACACTTCTCGAATCGTTTCATCAAACCACAAAGTACAAGGAATACCTCTTGAAGCGTGGTTGTGATCGCGAGATCCCAAAGTAGAGATCCTCCTATCTTAAGTCCGATCCACGAAGAACGCACTTGCGGGCGCGATGATGAGTCACGTTCCTTCCCGCAATCCTCGATGAAGATCCAAGCGATGGCTCCCCCGATTTCGTCAAACGAAATCCGTCGTCTTCCTTTAGAGTAAGCAACTCCAAGGAAGATGGAGATCCATGAGTCGTCGAAGGCGAAAACCGAGAATCTCTCCTTTCTCAACACAAAGTGGACGGCCACTTGATGGAGAAGAGAAAGAGAGAGAGGGCGAGAATGAGAAAGAGAGAGAGAGAGTTGTCGCCTTGTACAACTCTTAATGATGTACCTTGGAGAGGCTACTGAAGGATACGGTGAAATCCTCAAGCGCATCACGGAAGCGTGATCGTCGTATCGAATACGACGAAGAACGACTAGTCGTACTAGTTGTTCGGAGCAGCGGAATTTTAAAATTTTTAAACCGATGAAACCACATGATCCGAGAACCGTTCTCAAATCGTTTCATCTATAACCACATCAAGTATAATCAATACCTCTTGAAGCGTGGTTGATCGAGTCTCTACGAAAAGAGACCTCCTGTCTCAAGTCCGATCGTCGGAGTAACGGCTTGCGAGCGCGGAGATGAGTCGCGGTGTCCTCGCAATCCAAGTTGATCCAAGCGCGGTTGCTCCTGATCTCGTCGCACGAGATCAAGCGTCTCCTTCGTGAGTGAAGCACTCCAAGAAGACAAAGAACCGCAAAGAGTCGAAGCGGCAGCACGATGGCGCGGGCGTCGACGTTCCTCTCCACCAAGGTGGACGGCCACCAAGAAGAGAAGGAGAGAGGGCTGTCGTGTATATGAGAAAGAGAGAGAGAGTTTTGCTACAATAGCATGTGTTAAGAGAGAGCCAAGTATTCCTCTCTATTTATAGGGTTTTGGGATCCATGGATCTCAATCCATGGGACACATAAAATCAATGGATGAGATTGATTTATGTTCATCCAATGGCTGAAATTGTTGTTGTCAAAAGCAACAAATTTAGGTCAAAATATATTTAATAAAATCAAATATAATTTGCTCCTAAATTAACCCAACAAATAAGGAGAGAAGACACATGGAGATTTCATCTCCATGTGCCTTCCATGTGGGCGCACACCCACTCCAATTAGGAGTGGTGTGCCGTCCACCATGGATTGCATGGAGATTTCAATCTCCATGAGATTGCAAATCTCCATGTAATCTCTCTTATTTATTTGCAACAAAATAATTTGGGTTTTATTTCTCAAAAATAATTCATAATTATCTTTGAGAAAATTGCAATCTAGCCATGGAATAATTGTGAATCATATTCACAACCCAAAACAACATGTAATTCATATTGTTAATTAATCACACAATGTGTATCCAATACACATCATAATTAATCAACACATATAAATTATAATTAACTCTCTCTAATACATTATAAATCACATTTATAATATATCATGAATAATTGGATATCTCTATCCACATTATTCTTATCCAAACTAATTAAATCACATTAATCATATTGGATAATTTCTCATACATCATGATAATTAAAACACTTTTAATTATCAAATTCTCTTTGCTTAGATCTTATGGAATTGTTCTTAAACCATTTAAGAACAATGCTATTTCTCCTCAGATACTTGGAGATAAGGACAGGGCGATTGTATTGTTCCACGTATAGTGACTTGGATGTTGAGATCATATCTCAACTCCAGATCCTATGGACCTCCCACTGATGCTTGATCAAATCAAGACCGTAGACTTAATCTTCTCATTGCATCTGAATCTTATTCAGACCAATGTCCAGTTCATGGACTAAGATTAGGTCACTTCTCTAATGAGAGGAGTCACTAAAATCCAATCCTGTTTCATCAATCCCTCGGAATGGAAGCGTCATGGTTATACAATCGTATATGATCAAATCACCCTTCAGGTATTCCTAATACCTGCACATCCTACATACTGGAAGACTCATGATCATCCTGAAGATAAAGATCACTTTTATACTGTCATCTTCAGGGTTAGATCATTAAGTTTCTCAATCTTGGTCATCGGGATTTGGTATAGATCATATGCTTTCACAAAGCATATATCTTACCTTCAAATTCATGTCATGCTTCCAAAGCATGACGACCATGCATGGAATTTGTTCAGTCCCAATACCTCATGAGTGAGCTCATGTCTCCCGGTTCACAAGTGAACCTGTATGATCCCTTTGAGAGATCGTATTACTCATATGTCCTTACATGCACACCAGCTCGCCGGTATATAGACCTTGATTAGGTCATCAACCTATTGGTCTGCCAAATGTACATACTCAGACATATAGCAATACATCTGTCTCTAGTCAGAGGATGCATGCCTATGTTGTGACAGTATTCAACGTAGGTCTTTGGTTATCTCGATCTCGTCAAGTCAACCCATTGACTTAACTAACCTGACACCTCTGAATCATTATTCCCATGCAGAGGACCTGCATCTAGAGGTCAGTCAGATATCAGTCATATGAGATAGGATTGCCATCTCCCACTCAGACTGGAGATCATCACTTAATGATCATTTGATGATGCTTGATGAGTCCTCTATCTAACTCCTTAGATATTCATCCAAGCATCAGCCTCTATGATCCATCCAATGAATCAACAGCTGTATGATCATCAAGTTGGCCATGGTACATAACCCTTATTGTACAGAGGGACCCTATAGTGCATTCATTCATTAATCTCAGAAGGGGAGTGAAAAATAAACAATAACTTTTATTGATAATTTATTCATTACAATAACATTTATTGTAGAAATGGTTCGCCCGAGGCTCACATTGCTAACAATCTCCCACTAGCCCTCAGAACCATTCAGGTACAATCTTTAAACCCATACTCATTACATGCTGGTCAAAAACCTTCTGTGTCAGAGGTTTGGTAAGAGGATCAGCAACGTTGTCGGCAGAGGCCACCTTGGTGATGATGATGTCACCACGCTTTTGTATCTCCCGAATGATGTGGTATTTCCTTTCCACGTGTTTGCTCTTTTGATGCCATCTGGGTTCCTTTGCCTGGGCAATGGCTCCCGTGTTATCGCAGAGTAACGGGATGGGAGTATCAGAGGAAACTACGCCAAGCTCCAGCACGAACTTGCGCAACCACACCGCCTCCTTTGCAGCATCTGATGCGGCAATGTATTCGGCTTCTGTTGTTGGATCTGCAGTAGTGTCCTGCTTCTTGCTTCTCCAGCTCACAGCACCACCATTCAACAAGAACACGAACCCCGATGTCGACTTTCGATCATCTACATCCGATTGGAAGTCAGAATCTGTATATCCCAAGACTTGGAGATCACCATCTCCATAGACCAAGATGTAATCTTGCGTCCGTCTTAGATGTTTGAATATGTTCTTTACTGCATTCCAGTGTTTTTCTCCATAGCAGGATTGGTAACGACTTACCACTCCCACTGCATGGCAGATATCTGGCCTAGTGCACATCATGGCATACATTAAGCTTCCTACGGCTGATGCATAAGGACATCCAGCCATGGCCTTCTTTTCCTCAACAGTTTGAGGAGCCATTCCTTTAGACAGGTGGATACCATGTCTTAAGGGTAGGAATCCTTTCTTAGAACTATCCATACGGAATCGTTCAAGAATCTTCTTAATGTATCCATGTTGTGACAATCCCAAAATCCTCTTTTCTCGGTTTCTGAACAGCTTCAGGCCTAAGATGTAAGAGGCTTCTCCAAGATCTTTCATCTCAAAGGTATGGGACAGCCAAATCTTTACACTGGTCATCATCCCTGTATCATTCCCAATGATAAGGATGTCATCTACATAAAGCACGATGAATACAACGGTGCTCCCACTAAGCTTCTTGTATACACAAGGTTCATCAGGATTCTGCACAAAATCATAACTCTTTATGGTTTCGTCAAATCTGATGTTCCAACTACGAGAAGCTTGCTTGAGCCCATAGATGGATTTCTTCAGCTTGCATACTTTACCATCCTCAGTCATGAAGCCCTGGGGCTGCTCCATGTAGATATCCTCCTCGAGGTATCCATTGAGGAAAGCCGTCTTGACGTCCATCTGCCAGATGTCGTAGTCAAGATATGCAGCTATAGCTAGCAATGTCCGGATGGATTTAAGCATAGCCACAGGAGAGAATGTCTCATCGTAATCGATGCCTTCTCTCTGTGTGTAGCCCTTGGCTACGAGCCGTGCCTTGAAAGTCTCTACTTTCCCATCAGGTCCCCTCTTTCTCTTGAAGATCCATTTACACCCAATGGGTTTTACCCCTTTAGGTGGATCCTCTAGGGTCCATACACCATTCTTATGCATGGAGTCAATTTCTGACTTCATTGCTAGCATCCATCTATCCATGTCTTGATCCGCGAGTGCTTCATCAAATGAAGTAGGATCAATGTCAGTTTCACCTGACACATGGAATCCATACCTTTCAGGTGGTGCAACCACCCTCGAACTCCTTCGAAGAGGTATGGGTGTTTCATCTTTATTTATCTCTTCCGTTTCTGGTCTAGGAAGTTCAGAATCCTCAGGGGATTCAAAGAATTCCTCTATTTCATTATTGTCTTGACCTTTAAGGAAATCATTCTCCAGAAACTTCACATCTCTAGAAACAAAAACCTTTTGGGTCTCAGGGTCATAAAGTTGGTATCCAATACCATCTTTAACATACCCAATGAAGTAGCACTCACGAGAGCGAGATTCTAGCTTACTTGCGTCTACGTTCTTTGCATAGACCAAGCAACCCCAAACCCTCAAGTGATTAACACTAGGTTTGGTTCCATACCATAGCTCATGAGGAGTCTTAGGCACGGATTTGCTAGGAATCTTATTCAGGATATATATTGCAGTCTCTACTGCATATCCCCAGAAACTAAGAGGTAAATTTTCTTTATTCATCATTGATCGGACCATGTCCATGATGGTCCTGTTGCGTCTTTCAGCAACACCATTTAGTTGGGGAGTTCCAGGAGGAGTGAGATTGGAAATGATTCCATTCTCCTTAAGGTATTCCTTGAATTCATCTGATAGGTACTCGCCACCTCGATCAGATCGAATCCGTTTAATCTTCCTATCGGTTTGGTTCTCAACCAAAGCCTTGAATTCTTTGAACTTTTCAAAGGTTTCAGACTTATGACGTAGTAGGAAGATAAACCCGTATCGCGAATGGTCATCGATAAACGTCAAATAATATCGGTATCCATTTCGAGTCGCGGTACTGAAGGGACCACATACATCGGTATGTATTAGGTCAATAATACCTTCGCATCTCGTAACCTTGTTACGGAAAGGCGTCCTAGTCATTTTCCCTTGTATGCAATGTTTGCAAGTGGGCAGAGGTTGAACCTGTAGAAAATCTAGAGGTCCATCCTTTATCAATCTGTTGATCCTATCAACAGACAAATGACCAAGCCTTCGATGCCATATCTCATTTGAGATATTTTTATCCTCTCTGGATCTTTTAGGGTTTTTATTAGTGGTTGTCACATTCATAATACATTTATCAATGCACAATTCATAGAGTCCACCAGAAGTCAAAATACCATCCGCAATATATTTATCATAACGACTTATGACTAATTTATTACAGAAAAGGAAAGAATATCCGCTTCTAACAAGCTTAGATACAGATATCAAGTTCCTTCTGACTTCGGGTACATAAAGACATTCTTTAAGTATAAGGACTCTCCCACTAGATAATGATAGTCTACAAGTCCCGACGGCTACTGCTGCAACACTTGCATCAGATCCCATCT
Source organism: Ottelia alismoides (assembly GCA_037367405.1). Taxonomy (NCBI): domain Eukaryota; kingdom Viridiplantae; phylum Streptophyta; class Magnoliopsida; order Alismatales; family Hydrocharitaceae; genus Ottelia; species Ottelia alismoides. The sequence continues at coordinate 737,072 of JAZKJV010006773.1, forward strand.
GGATGACTATCTCCCCTTCCTCAAGATTCCTAGTTTCCTGAAACAAATGCAACAAATTGCATACATGAACAGAAGCACCAGAATCTACAACCCAACTTCCTTCTCGTCCAACGAGAAAGCTAGTTTCAATGATGAAAGTAGATTTCATACCTGCTGGGGCTTTACCTTTGTCTGAGGACTTCAGGTAATCTGGGCAGTTACACTTCCAGTGCCCCAGCTTCTTGCAGTGATGACAGACGTCGGTTTTCTTCGACGCCATGAGAGTGGATGCATTGGAAGAAGAGGCAACACTTTGTCCCTTCTTCTTTCTCTTCTGGGCCGGGCCCTTCCGAGAACCATGCTTCCGACCGCGCTTCCCTTTGACCTGTGCAACCATTGCACTGCCACTGGGACCATCCTTCTTCATTACGTCCTCTGCGGACTTTAATGAAGCAAGGAGAGCAGCATTTGTCAATTCCAACTTGTTCATGTGGAATGACACTACAAAGTTATTAAAAGACTTGGGCAATGACAGCAGAATGAAGTCAGCTTGCATGTCTGCATCCATCGTTGCCCCAAGAGTCTCCAGCTCCGACAAGTACCCAAACATTTTGAGTACATGTTCACGGACCGAAGTCCCTTCCTGCATTCTACAACGAATGAGGTCTTTCATAACATTGTACCGCTGAGTGCGGTTAATGTCACCAAACATATCTTTAAGATTCTGCATTATTTCCTGACAGGTATTCATCTCCACATGTTGCTTCTGCAGCACATTGGAGAGAGAACCTAGGATATAGCACCTAGCCAAGACATGATCTTCATCATACTTGTCATTAAATGCTTTTTCTTCCTTGGACTTAGGGTTCTCAAGCTTGTCCTCGGATAGCACATAACTTATGAGCTCAGCAGAGAGAACAAGCTCCAAATTTCGGATCCAATCCGAATAATTTGGGCCGGTCAATTGGTTGACCTCAAGAAGCCTACTAAGTGGGTTCAAAGACTTCATATTCTGAAATTAAGAATGCACTATATTAGAATATAGAAATATATATTCAAATTTATGATATTTGATTAAGGTATTCTAAATCAAATTATTCTTGCATTGTCGACTTTGAAAGTTCATTCCCTTAATCACTTTCAAAGTAAGAGATATACTTACCGCTATATCTCTAGCAAGAATTGGGATCTCCTCTTTATCATTGTCACATCCCAATAATATGAGAATCTGTGACTCCAATAAAGAAGAGCAGGAACTCATTCCAATTTGCAAGTCCAACTTGCAATTTCCCAATTCGGTCTTTAACACCCGAGCCCACCACCCCTAAGGCGATGTTGACCCGTTGTTAATTGAATCAACCGTCAACAGGAATAGTACTCGCTATGCGCAATCCAATATCGCCCCAATAATATGAGGATCCGATATTGGGGTCACTACGCATACGGCCTTACTCTTTCGAGAAGCAAAGAGCCCGATCCAGATGCGCTTGCACACGGGAGCTGTCACTTCGGACAGGCGTCTCCCATATGCAATCCCTGGCGACGAAACTCTTCGCCTTGACGGGAGACCATGGATGTCACTTATGTGATCCTCCATCTTCATATTCAAATTTTAATTAATTATCGTGAATCACATTCATATAATTAATTCTTCCAAGGGAATTAATAACTCTAATCGTATTAGAGTATTTCAATTGGACATAATCAATTTAATCATATTAAATTAATTATCAATCCAATTCAATCAATCAAACTTGATTATTTTACTTGAATACATATATGGTAATATCTCAAAATACGTATTAATTCGAATTTTAATAATTAGAAAAAAAATACATCTTAATCCCTCGGACATTATCCCGGCCCTACCCGCTGTCATGGCCAGTACCGACGAGAGTGGGACGGACCACATACGTTGCAACCCGCAACCCCAATGCTCTCCGACTAGGCACCATATCCGCCTCGGGAAAGGATAATGCCAAATTGATTAATTTGTACTTGAGATGATCATCGGTTTTTCAACCGAAATTGTACCATATAGTAATAATCAAAACATTTTTGATTATAAGGAAATTTGCTAGACAAATTCCCAAATCCTATTCAAGCATCAAGTTTGAAGATTGTTGTTTCCAATTTATGATTTAGATCACATCTTAATCAATTAATTGGTTGGGGCCATGTCAATTAGGCAAATAATCATGTCTCAATATTTCACAAATATTATTCAAGATTATTTCACGAAATTAACAATTAATTTCACTAATTGACAATCACTTGGTTCTAGATTAGGAATGCAATTTCAGTAATGACCCCTATTCACTAAAATTGGCATATCTCAATCAATTTAAATCCAAATTAAGCAAACTCAATTTTCATAGATTGCTAACTTGATTTACAACAGAACCTAAGTGGATTTGCACGCATTTCGAGGCAGATGATAACAGTAATTAACTCTTTAATCATGTTAAAATCTATTGTTCCCGCAACAGTGCATACATGTCCATTAAAACAACCATAATTAGAGCATACGAAATCCGATTTACGCAAACTCAGTTCCTATGGTTTCCTTATTTAATGGGGAACAAAAACCAAGTATTAAATTCGTGTTTAAACAATTTAAACAGTACCGAATTTATTTACTAAACAGATCTGCGAAATCAAATGCGATGAAAACTTTCGCGACCTAAACGAACCCAAGTCGTCCTCGGTTTTTCGAATCATATTCGAAACCGTCAACCTGGCTCTGATACCACTTGAAGGATACGGTGAAATCCTCAAGCGCATCACGGAAGCGTGATCGTCGTATCGAATACGACGAAGAACGACTAGTCGTACTAGTTGTTCGGAGCAGCGGAATTTTAAAATTTTTAAACCGATGAAACCACATGATCCGAGAACCGTTCTCAAATCGTTTCATCTATAACCACATCAAGTATAATGCAATACCTCTTGAAGCGTGGTTGATCGAGTCTCTACGAAAAGAGACCTCCTGTCTCAAGTCCGATCGTCGGAGTAACGGCTTGCGAGCGCGGAGATGAGTCGCGGTGTCCTCGCAATCCATGTTGATCCAAGCGCGGTTGCTCCTGATCTCGTCGCACGAGATCAAGCGTCTCCTTCGTGAGTGAAGCACTCCAAGAAGACAAAGAACCGCAAAGAGTCGAAGCGGCAGCACGATGGCGCGGGCGTCGACGTTCCTCTCCACCAAGGTGGACGGCCACCAAGAAGAGAAGGAGAGAGGGCTGTCGTGTATATGAGAAAGAGAGAGAGAGAGTTTTGCTACAATAGCATGTGTTAAGAGAGAGCCAATTATGCCTCTTTATTTATAGGGTTTTGGGATCCATGGATCTCAATCCATGGGACACATAAAATCAATGGATGAGATTGATTTATGTTCATCCAATGGCTGAAATTGTTGTTGTCAAAAGCAACAAATTTAGGTCAAAATATATTTAATAAAATCAAATATAATTTGCTCCTAAATTAACCCAACAAATAAGGAGAGAAGACACATGGAGATTTCATCTCCATGTGCCTTCCATGTGGGCGCACACCCACTCCAATTAGGAGTGGTGTGCCATCCACCATGGATTGCATGGAGATTTCAATCTCCATGAGATTGCAAATCTCCATGTAATCTCTCTTATTTATTTGCAACAAAATAATTTGGGTTTTATTTCTCAAAAATAATTCATAATTATCTTTGAGAAAATTGCAATCTAGCCATGGAATAATTGTGAATCATATTCACAACCCAAAACAACATGTAATTCATATTGTTAATTAATCACACAATGTGTATCCAATACACATCATAATTAATCAACACATATAAATTATAATTAACTCTCTCTAATACATTATAAATCACATTTATAATATATCATGAATAATTGGATATCTCTATCCACATTATTCTTATCCAAACTAATTAAATCACATTTAATCATATTGGATAATTTCTCATACATCATGATAATTAAAACACTTTTAATTATCAAATTCTCTTTGCTTAGATCTTATGGAATTGTTCTTAAACCATTTAAGAACAATGCTATTTCTCCTCAGATACTTGGAGATAAGGACAGGGCGATTGTATTGTTCCACGTATAGTGACTTGGATGTTGAGATCATATCTCAACTCCAGATCCTATGGACCTCCCACTGATGCTTGATCAAATCAAGACCGTAGACTTAATCTTCTCCTTGCATCTGAATCTTATTCAGACCAATGTCCAGTTCATGGACTAAGATTAGGTCACTTCTCTAATGAGAGGAGTCACTAAAATCCAATCCTGTTTCATCAATCCCTCGGAATGGAAGCGTCATGGTTATACAATCGTATATGATCAAATCACCCTTCAGGTATTCCTAATACCTGCACATCCTACATACTGGAAGACTCATGATCATCCTGAAGATAAAGATCACTTTTATACTGTCATCTTCAGGGTTAGATCATTAAGTTTCTCAATCTTGGTCATCGGGATTTGGTATAGATCATATGCTTTCACAAAGCATATATCTTACCTTCAAATTCATGTCATGCTTCCAAAGCATGACGACCATGCATGGAATTTGTTCAGTCCCAATACCTCATGAGTGAGCTCATGTCTCCCGGTTCACAAGTGAACCTGTATGATCCCTTTGAGAGATCGTATTACTCATATGTCCTTACATGCACACCAGCTCGCCGGTATATAGACCTTGATTAGGTCATCAACCTATTGGTCTGCCAAATGTACATACTCAGACATATAGCAATACATCTGTCTCTAGTCAGAGGATGCATGCCTATGTTGTGACAGTATTCAACGTAGGTCTTTGGTTATCTCGATCTCGTCAAGTCAACCCATTGACTTAACTAACCTGACACCTCTGAATCATTATTCCCATGCAGAGGACCTGCATCTAGAGGTCAGTCAGATATCAGTCATATGAGATAGGATTGCCATCTCCCACTTAGACTGGAGATCATCACTTAATGATCATTTGATGATGCTTGATGAGTCCTCTATCTAACTCCTTAGATATTCATCCAAGCATCAGCCTCTATGATCCATCCAATGAATCAACAGCTGTATGATCATCAAGTTGGCCATGGTACATAACCCTTATTGTACAGAGGGACCCTATAGTGCATTCATTCATTAATCTCAGAAGGGGAGTGAAAAATAAACAATAACTTTTATTGATAATTTATTCATTACAATAACATTTATTGTAGAAATGGTTCGCCCGGGGCTCACATTGCTAACAGCTACCCTAGCCCTCCTTATATACTAGTTTAGGATCCAATGGATCTCAATCCATGGGACACATGGATCCAAGGGCTATGCTTGGTCCATGATAAATCAATGGCCATGATTTGTTGTTGGTTAAAAACAACAACATCAATTTAAACATTAATTAACTAAGAGATAATATGATAAATGTAATGGAGCCAACCACCCTCCTAAAAAGGGGGGGCGTCACCCATGAACCATTCATGGGTGACGCCACCTATGAAGGTGGTTATTGCTCCATTTTATTTATTTAATTATTCCTTAATTAATCACAAAAAATATTCACAAAAATAATTCTAAATTAATTTGTGAATATTTCAATCATGCCATTGAATATTATGTGAATCATATTCACAACCCAAACTAGTTAGTAAATTGCATTTCCAATTAATTAACAAATGTGAATCCAATCCACATTATTAATTAACAAATGCTATTTACATAAATTCTCTCTCTTATATATATGTATATTATAAATCATATTTATAACATACATATATCATGGATAGTGCTATCCACATTCTCTTAATCCTTGATAATTAAATCTCATTTAATTATCTTAGATAATCATTTTCTCAATATGAATCATATTCATATTTAAGCTTGATAATTAAATCACATTTAATCATCAAGTCCTTGCTTGGATATTTCATCAAAAGAATTATTCTTGAACCCTTTCAAGAATAATGTGCTTTCTCCGCAGATACTTGGAGATAAGGACAGGGCGATTGTATTGTTCCACGTATAGTGACTTGGATGTTGAGATCTCATCTCAAATCCAGATCTTACGGACCTCTCACAGATGCTTGATTAAATCAAGGCCGCAAATCCAATCTTCATTGAATCTGAATCTCATTCAGACCAATGTCCAACACTTGGACTAAGATCAGATTGCTTCTCTACTGGAAGGAGTCACTAAAATCCAGACCTGTTTCATCACTCCCTCGGAATGGAAGCGTCATGGATATACAATCGTTTATGATCACATCACCCTTCAGGTATTCCCAATACCTGTACATCCTGCATACTGGAAGACCCATGGTCAACCCGAAGATCAAGATCAATTTTACACTGTCTTCTTCAGGGTTTGATCACTAAGTTTCTCATTTGATCATTGGGATTTAGTATCGATCATATACTTTCCAAAAGCATATATCATACCTAGGTCTTGATCATATACTTTCCAAAAGTATATATCAAACCTACAAATTCAGTCAAGCTTCCAAAGCGAGACGACCGTGCACGGAATTTGATTCTTCCCAATATCTCATGAGTGAGCTCATGTCTTCCGGTTCAGTAGTGAACCTGTATGATCCCTTTGAGAGATCGTATTACTCATATGCCCTTATATGCACATCAACGCGCCGGTGTATAGACCTTGGTTAGGTCATCAACCTATCCGTCTGTCAAATGTACATACTCAGACATATAGCAATACATCTGTCTCCAGTCAGAGGATGTGTGCCTATGCTGTGACAGCATTCAACATAGGACTTTGGTTATCTCGATCTCGTTAAGTCAACTCTTTGACCTAACTAATCCGACACCTCCGAATCTCTATTCCTATGCAGAGGACCTGCATCAAGAGGTCGGTCAGATATCAGCCTATGTGAGAAAGGATTGCCATCTCCTACTCAGGCTGGAGATCACATCTTAATAATCATTTGACGGTGCTTGATGAGTCCTCAATCTAACTCTTTAGATATTCATCCAAGCATCAGCCTCTATGATTCAATAATTGAATCAACAACTGTATGATCATTAAGACAGCCATGGTACATAACCCTAATTGTATGGAGGGACCTATTATGCAAATTATTTATTCTTCATTTCAGATCAGGGAATGATATTTGCAATAACTTTTATTGCATAATGGCTCGTCGCGGGCTCACATGTCCAACAAGTACAATTAGGGTCATGTATCGTGGCCATCTTAATGATCATACAACTATTGATTCAAATGTTGAATCATAGAGACCGGTGCTTGGATGATATCAAAAGAGTTAGATTGAGGACTCATCAAACATCGTCAAATGATTTTTCAGAGAGGATCTCCATCCTAAGAAGGATATAGCAATCTTTTCTCTAAAGGTTGGTACCTAACCGACCTCTTGATGCAGGTCCTCTACATAAGAATATATATTCAGAGGTTTTTAATAAGTTAGGTCAAAGATTTGACTTAACGAGATCAAGATAACTAAGACCAATGTCATATACTTTCATGATATAAGCATGTATCCTCTGACTCGAGACAGATGCGTTGTTATATGTTTGAGTATTTACATTTGGCAGATTGATAGGTTGATGATCTAATCAAGGTCTATAAACCAGTGATCTAGTGTGCATATAAAAGCACATGAGTAATATGATCTCTCAAAAGGGATCGTACATGTTCAATACTGAACTGGAAGGCATGAGCTCACTCATGAGATATTGGGAATCAAATTCCATGCATGGTCATCTCACTTTTGAAGACTGACTGAATTTGTAGGTTTGTATGCTTTTGGAAAGTATATGATCAATACCTGGGTATGATATATGCTTTTGGAAAGTATATGATCGATACCAATTCCCATTGACCAAATGTGAAACTTAATGATAAAACATTGAAGAAGACAATGTAAAATAGGCCTGAATCTTCAATTTTATTCTAGATCTTCCAGTATGCAGGTGATAAACTGGATTTTGTGAGTGGTAGAAAGGTGTCGGTGTAGAGAACCACTCAAAACCAAAATTCAATTCAATCAAACAAACATGAATAAAATAGGTGAGAGAGAGAGAGAGACAGAAGTAGAATGAAGAATAATGGTCTCTCTCCTATTTTATCTACACTAATTATTAACCAGGTAAGTGCCCATATGTCGAACTCGAGGAAGAAGAATAACTATACTCCGATTTTTAAGAAAAACAATTTTCTAATTTTTAATTTCTTCTCGAAGGCATGGAACTATTTTATTGGTTTTAATTTTTGAAATTCGTTATTTGATTTTTAATTTTCCTATCTTTATTGAATTTTAAAAGGGATATTTTTCAAACAAATTTATCTACAATATAGTATGTGAAAAATAGAGTATTTAGGTGATAATATATAGTAGATAAAATGCCTCGAGCAGTGGCCTCAAAAAAGAAAAAAACAAAATAAATCGAATCAAAATTTGAGAAATAAAACTCACAAAGAAAAAGTCAGAAAATAGAACAAAATAAATGAAAAGAAATAAAATGATGAAATAAATATGGTCCAAAATCTATAATGTCGTCCAATGTCAAAGAAAGTTTATGTAAAAGAATACTACACAAAAAGATAAATGCTTTCTTTCAAATAGGTCCCAGGTTAGAGACCTATTTGAAAAAAAAACTATGAAATTTGCAAAAAAGTCCCTATACGGGGACCCATTTGCAAGTATGCAAAAGTTTGGAGGCGCGCTTGGACTTTGAAAATCTTCAGGGTCTGCTTTGCAATTTTTACACCAGTAGGATTTGAACGACTGAGATTAGATGTGGATGCACGATATGGACCATCTATGGAAGCCACGTGTCGCGCGCCTGTACCCTAGTTCTTGGGTCATTCCTCCCCAATCCTGAGCGTTGTGGTTGAGATCTTCTTCTCCAATAGGGTTGCGGTGATGGCAAGGCTCCTGCAGGGCTGGGAGGGAGTCATCTACTCCCTCTAAGCTCGCCTACGTTGGGGCACAATCGAAGAGGTCGGCGACAGTCGAAGAAGTTAGATAGGGTTCAAACCCTATCTCTAGAAGAATCGACGACACTCCTTGATGTTGATTGCTTGATGGTAGTTGATCTCTAGACGATAGCGAAAGCTCTAGACAATCGTATCCACATGCAATGAGTTATATATTGCTCAATTTGCAAAGAAATCAGTCCAAAATGTTAAGAGTCAAAGAATGTTTGCAGGACATACAAGGGTTTCCTGGAGATGGTTTTCCATATCAAAATTGGATGGAATTGACATGAATTTGAGAAGGAGTTCTGATTTAGTTTGTAGATGGTGATTAAAGCAAGCTAAGTACGTGATTATATACTATAATTATGGCATGAGGATCGAGGAATTTGAATTGGAACAGAAGAAGTCACCTAGGATGTGAAGTGTATGACAACTATTTTGCTCGATGTTTGGTGATTCACAGGAGCATGACGCGTGCGGTGGCACGATGCAAGTCCAAGGTTGGCTCTGGAACTCTCCTCCGATGGTCCACCTTCTACACGGTAGCATCCTTAAGTGTTGTCACCACCAACTTTAGTCGGAATCAATGGAGGAAGTTGGAGTCTCAGTCAGTTTATTCTGGAGATAGGAAAAGTTCGTTAGAATGTGAAATCTTTGGATCGATTTATAGGTGAATCGATAGGAGTTGGGTAGTAATCCAAGGGCTAGTGTGTGATAGGGATGTTATATTAAGAGAATAGAGGGTTAAGATCGGGTAGAGGTGGTAATTAAGCTAACATCTTCTTGGTGGAGAAGAAGGCTCCACAGCTAACACGTGTCAAAACGTGGTAGGCTGATGAGTACAAAATTCAAATTAAATACTAAATAACGTTATTTAAATTAGGTATACAAATAAAAAGTGTAAATAATTAAATATGCTAATTTATTATATAATTTATTTTTTAAAATAATTATTAGTTAATAAAAAATATAAATATAAATAGATAGGTAAATAGAATACTTAATAATAATATATTGATTTTTTATTTAATAAATTAAAAAATGACAACATTTTATATTTTATTAATTATTATAATAATAAATACGGTATATGTGAATTTTCACATATTTTAATAAATTAATTTAGATATATAATTAAATAAAAGTATATCATCTACAACTCAATTTCATCTACAATTAGGTTTTTTATTTATTTAAAATACAAAATAGTGTCAAAATATTCTGAAATAATTCGTGGTTAAAATACATGTTCAATAAAATGAATTAAAAATTATAAATTCGTTAAAACTATAAATAGTGTGTTCTAAATAAAATAAGTAACTTAGAAACCCAAATTGTCATTAGGCCTTAAAACTGACTTTTGCAAACAAACTCTGATTTTAGTGAAATCACATTGACTAATAAGATAATATTATTTTATACTTTAAAAGTGAGTTATAGTGATTATTGGAGTTTGTATTACATAGTTATGATGTTCGGATGTTGAGAAATTGATAATTTAAAAGTTGGATTTCTTGGCATATATACATTTTAATTTTTTAACTTATTTTTATATTTTTCTATACATTTTTAGAAATAAATGGAAAAGTGTTTGGTGCAAAATATATACATATGAATTAATTAAAAATCTTTGAAGATTTGATAATTATTTGATAAATAATGAATAATGTGTAGAGTGTATAACTAATCCTTATTATGACTTTCGTCCTTATCTTCCCCGACTTATTTATTTGTCGATCAATCCATGTTGACTTGATCTCAAGGGTTAGGTTATATAAATATATCTTTAATCTATATTTACATTTTATATGTCATATTGTACATATATACATATTTACAATTTGCCTTCTTTTTTATTTCTTTAATTTTATTCTTTTATTTATTTACATGTTTTTGATGCATAAATGTGAATTTTTATTCATGAATGAAGTTTTGATAATAAATGAAATTAATAGATATTGACATGTATTTGTTAAGGATTTTAAGACAAAATGTAGATAGAATGTTTATGAATAATGGATTCATCGACGGGACGTATTAGGAATACTCATGGGTGATGTGATCGTAAACGATTGTATAACTGTGACTATTCCATTATGAGGGAGTGATGAAATTGGTTTGGATTTTAGTGACTCCTCTCAATAGAGAAGTAATCTGATCTTAGTCCAAATGTTGGACATTGATCTGAAATGATTCATATATAATGCGAAGATTAGATGTATGCCTTTGATTTAATCAAACATCTTTTGGAAGTCCCCTTGATCTGGAATTAAGATATGATCTCAATATTCAAGTCACTATATATGGAACATACAAAATCATATTGTCCTTATCTCCCAAGTATACATGGAGAAAGCGCATTATTCTTGAAAGAGTTCAAGATAATTTCATTATTGATAATGTATCTGATCATTGAGAAAGATGAATAACGAAATGTAATTTAATTATTATGAATAATATGAATTTAATGCATATTATTTCGGCACATGTGAATGGACATCCGTGATAATTAATTGTGATTTAATTATCATGGATATGAATAATGTGGATAACATGATCCACATTAATCATGGATCTTATAAATGTGATTTATTGTATATCGGAGAGAGCTAATTGTAATTAGGATTTACTAATTAATAGTTGATGTGAATTGGATTCACATTGGACAATGATTGTAATTGCAATTTGAATATGATTCACATTCTTTTAATGGCACGATTAAAATTGTAACAAAATAATTTAGAATTAGTTTGATGAATAATTATTTAGTAAAGATTATTGAATATGTGGAATATTTGTTGAGAAATAAGATCTCAAACATAATTGGAATGGAACTCCTCTTTATGGTATGTGGATTCATCTCCTTACAATTGTTCCATCTTTGTTGATGTGATTTGAATTGAAATAATATAGGCAAAAATTTTGTTGATGGTTATTAAAATACAACAAGATCATAACAACTGATTGAAAGCACAAATAAATCTAAGCCATTGGATTTGAGAGCACATGGCTTGAGAACTATGGACATCCAATTTGGTATAAAAGGAGAGGTAGCCCTAGACTTTTATTCTACACAATATACAACAATTGTCTCTCTCTCATGGTCTTCCTCTCTCTCTATCAATAATATAGTTATCAGTATTTCTGATCAAGAGATCCTTGTATCCATCGCATCATTGTTATGCTACCGAATCATCAACTCGTGGATCGTTGTCTTCTTTGGTGCACTACGCTCATGAAAGAGATGCCAGATTTTGTGAGATGAACTCAGGAGATTCGTTGCTCGAATCATTAAGTAGGAGTGTGAGAAACACACGATTCATCATCACGGTTGCAAGTGCGATCTACATTAGATCGAACTTGTGACAGGAGGTCTCTTCGTTTAGAGACTCCGTCATAAAATGCTTCAAGAGATAAACCTAATACTTATTTATGGTCTTTATGAAATGAGTCAAGAAGTGTTGTTGGATCATGTGGTTTCATCCGCTTGAAAAATTTTAAATTCCACTGCCTTGAGAATCTAGTGCGACTAGTCACAGTCGATCACATGCGATGTGATCACCACACTTCCATGATGTAGTTAAGGTTTTCTCCATAACTTTAAATCTCTATTATGATGCCCTTTTGATTGCAGATAATCTAGAGGAGATGTTGCGTTAGGAATTGTGTATCCTTGATTGGTCGTAATTCACTTTAAAGCTCCTCTTTGTGACTATACTGTGTAGAGTTAACACCTGATTCCTTCATTAGACCTTGATCCTTTTCCGAGAAGGTTTCATTGGATGCATGGGTGATCCCAACGAACATCAAGGATTTTAAGAAGTTAGACTATCGTCATCAAAGTTCCTCCATGCAGCCGTCTCACCCGGTGGTGCCCATCATAGAAGGAAGCACCTACTCTTGCCACATATTCTATTTAGAGTTCGTCCACCTATCGAGGGGAGAAAATCTTACTAGGTACTACCATTCCACATTTTACTTTTTGATAACTCTCTATCCAAGAAACATTTTGCAATTTGTAGAACTTTATCTTTTATTTGGAAGTCCTCGTTAGTGTGGGCTATTTTAAAGTTTTAGGCATCTCTTGTAATATAATTGTAATGGAATTTATTATCGAAATATGACACGATAGATCAATATAGTAATGACTTGAAATATCTTTGATATGTTGGACATGTGAGCCCTGGGCGAACCATTCCTACGATAAATGTTATTGTAATGTTTGATATATCAATAAAAGTTATTGGATTATTTCACTATCTATCTGAAATTAAGTGAATGAATGCATTATAAGGTCCCTCTGTACAAATAGGGTTATGTACCATGATTGTGTTGACATCATAAAGTTGTTGATTCAATAGTTGAATCATAGAGGCTGGTACTTGGATGAATATCTAAAGAGTTAGATTGAGGACTCATCAAGCACCGTCAAATGATTGCTGAGATGTGATCTCCAGCCTGAGTGGGAGATGGCAATCTATCTCTAAAGGCTGATATATGACCGATCTCTTGATGCAGGTCCTTTGCATGGGAATAGAGATTCAGAGATGTCAGATAAGTTAGGTCAAAGAGTTGACTTAACGAGATCGAGATAACTAAAGACCTATGTCGTATGCTGTCATGATGTAGGCATGCATCCTCTGACCTGAGACAGATGTGTTGCTATATGTCTGAGTATGTACATTTGGCAGACCAATAGGTTGATGGCCTAATCAAGGTCTATATACAGGCGAGCTGGTGTGCATGCAAGGGCATATGAGTGATACGATCTCTCGAAGGAATCATACAGGTTCACTATCGAATCGGAAGACATGATCTCACTCATGAGGTATTGGGATATATTAAATTTCATGCATGGTCGTCTTGCTTTGGAAGCTTGATAGAATTTATAGGTATGATATATGCTTTTGGAAAGCATATGATCGATATCAAGTCCCAATGACTAGATGAGAATTTTAATGATAAAACCCTGAAGAAGACAGTCTAAAATGATCACAGACATCGGGATTATTCTAGGTCTTCTAGTATGCAGGATGTACAAGTATTGGGAATACCTGAGGGTGATGTGATCATAAACGATTGTATAACCATGATGCTTCCATTCCGAGGGAGTGATAAAACAGGTCTGGATATTAAGGACTCCCCTCAGTGGAGAGAAGTAATCTAATCTTGGTCCAAGGGTTGGACATCGGTCTGAATGAGATTCAGATGCAATGAAGAGAATATATATAAGGACTTGATTTAATCAAGCATCTATGAGAGGTCCGCGAGATCTCAATTTGATATATGATCTCAATATCCAAGTCACTATACATGGAATGTACGATCACTCTGTCCTTATCTCCAAGTATCTACGGAGAAAGTACATTATTCGTGAAGGAGTTCAAGAATAATTCCTTTGATGAATTATGTATCCAAGCAACATGATATTTATAATTAAATGATATTTAATTATAAAGAATTATATGAATGAGATTCATATTATGAGAATGATTATCCAAGATAATTAAATAAGACTCAATTATCAAGGACACGCAGAATGTGGATAGTATTATCCATGTTATCCATAATATCAGCCCTCCACCCCCGCCGCAAGTCTCAGCCCATGATATGACTCCCAGATCGGATCATGGACACCCACTAGCGACTGATCCTTAGCCGCTCGATCAATCCCTCATCCTACGCCTCCGGTGCAGCCACGTCACCACTTTAATCTCAACCGCCCGATCTTCGTCCCATCTGAAGGTTCTCCAACTGCCATGTCATCTCCTCACCTACCACCATTGGATTCCCACCATCTTCCAATCCAGACCGTTCTTCACCGCCTCGCATCCAGCTGTACGATCAGATCTAATGATCTGATCGCATCCCTCCGTTCGTGCCTCAATCCCAGCCGTTGGATCCCCTGATCCAACGGCTGTAGCTCATCGTCAACCTCGCGTAACCCCCCTTCCCCAGCCGTTTTAACTCGCGAACCCTCCGCCCCTTCCTTTTTTGGCCATCACCTCCGGCCACCCCTTTCTCTCCTAACGGCAGCCCCGCATAGCCCGCTCCCCCACCTTCCGCGCGCAATCCCCATAATTCCCAGACGTTACCCCATCGCCATTAGACCGCCTCTCCAAAACGCCCTCTAGTACTGTAACCGCCGGATATCTCCACCTATAAAACCCATTCCTCCGCCTCCGTTCGCCAGAGTCCACCATTATTGGCTCTACCCTTAGCCTCCTCCGCCCCTCCGGTGACAGCGGAGGGGCGGAATGTCGAAGGCACGATAGGATTTAGCCGGTGTCGACCCGCGACGGTGTTCCGCCGTGTATCGGTGGCTCTTGCCACCCTTGAGCCCGCTGGACAAGGCTGACCAGCCTTGGCGACGACCCAGAGCTCCTTCGGAGCTCAATCACAAGCCGCTGCCTACGCCCACACCTCGCTCCGGCGAGGTCCCTTTTTCGTCTAATTTCCCCTATTTATCCCGCCGCCTCCATACACCGTCATCCTCGTTTAATATCTTCGTCAGCTCCGCCCAACCACGTTCACCCTCGCCGACCCCCTTCCCTTTCTCCAGGACCTCCCCCGCTCCGTTCCCCTTCTTCTCCCGCTCCGGCGGCGAAGAAGCCTCCGGCCACCATTCTCTTCGCTTCACGGCCGCCCACTCACCCTCACTCCACTCTCACTCACTCACTCGCATGCCTCGGCTTGAAATTAACGTCTGCAGGTCAAAGCCCCTTCAATGGTCGGAGCCCGCTCTTCCTTGCCGATCTCCAGCTCTGCCCACAGTGACCAGGTTCTGTTGGGCTTCATCAGACGATGCCGGAGCTCCATTCGATGTCTAGAATCTCCGTCGAGCCTCCAGGAAGCCTCTTCGATGCTCATCCGTGCAGATGGAGCAAGGCGGAGCAATCCGCAGGTCGCCGGAGCCCCGCCTTTTCCGGTGGCCTGCGGTTGAAGACGACGTACAGGTGTCGTCCGATCCATAGATCGGACGGCTGTGCTGGAGACACGTGGACCACCCGAGCCTCATCCCCGACCTACAGGCTCGGGTCCTCCAAGCCTAATGCCGAACCTCCAGACGTATCCACATGGCCCGAGCCACAGGCCTGACCCGAGCCTAGGCGCTTCACCTGCGAGGCACGTGGGCCTGGGTAAATTACAGAGAAGACCCCGAAAGAATTGATATTTACACCTTGGTCCTTATCTTGTCCTCAGACCATAAAGAGGTGGATTTCGTGATCATCAAATGGTGTCGTTGCCGGGGATACGGCTTTGCTTGATTTTGAATTTTGATTTTTATTTGTTGGTTAATTTCAAATTTTATTAGGTCCTCATTTCATGCATCATTTCTTTGCATAATATTTGCTGATTTAATTTCTCTGAGTATTCTAACATTTTTCTTTTGTGGCAGGGCCCATGATGATCGGGGACGCTTGATCCTCATGGAGGCGTGAAGTCGGGAGCTTCCGCTGAAGAGGCCGCAAAGGAATCTGCGAAGAAAAATTGGAGTCTTTTTATCAGTCATCTTGCATTGCATATTGTAAAAAAAATCTTGCATCTGCATATTTACTTCCAGTTTTGCATTTTGTACAAAAAAAATTCCCCCCCCCCACACACACACCTGCACATAACACTCACCTCACCCTTACCCCTTCCCCCTGTGTATTTCACTCTCTCTCTCCCTCTCTCTATCTCTATCTCCATCCCTCTCTCTCCGTGTGTATCTATATTTCACGAACCCCCTCCTCGTCACCCCTGTACCATAGACCCCCTCCCCCCTAACACATACCTTACTTCGGCTATTTGTATCCTAAGTATAGGGGGGATCTGCCTGCTCATCCATCCCTCGTCCCGTCTTCTTGTACTTAAGCCAATTTTGGCCTAAGTATAGGGGGACCCGCCTCCTCAGTTCTGCTATATCACCCTATATTTGAATCGAGCCTTGTCTTCACGGCACTAGTGCTATGAGGACATAGCAAATTTTAAGTATAGGGGGGTATACCGTATATTACCGTATAATTACTTTAGCCTTAGCTCGTGTTTTTAAAACTTTTAAAAAATTTTGTTTTCGGGCTGGGTGTTGGTAACCTTGGGAACTGAGTAAAAACCTGTAAAAAAATTAAAATTGAGGGATTAATTTTTGTAAATATTCCTTTTCAAAAAAAACTTTAAAACCCATAAAAATCTGCAAAAAAATCACATAAAAATTCACTAACCTAAGGAGTTGGTGTATTTCTGACACATTCACATTCACTTATGGCTTGAGGATTTTGAGGACACTGGATTTCTGTGATCTTGAGAGTCTGAGTTAACATGCCATAGTCATTAGGGTTTTTAAGACTTAAATATCCACACTTCCCTGGTTTGAAAGATCTGAGTGCTATATTGCACTCTTCATCTCTATCTTCAAGAAAATATGATCAGCAGAGTCACTTCCACAACTGCATGATTGATGAGCTGAGTTGAGATATCACCTGAGGAACTAGCACCAGAGATTTGAGTTTAGACCCGATCTTATGATATTCGAGGATGGGAGAAAGTTAATGAAGTCTTCAGAAAACCTGAGTGTCAGCAAAACCCTAGCCAGTATGTGAACAAGATTCATATGCTATCTCTTTGATATTTACCTAAAAGTGCCAGGGTGTGATAAAACTTAAAGGAATTTGTTGATCAGTGTGCGCCAATCTCTTGGTAAAAGCAGTGGAGCTAGCCAACAAAAGAAATGAAATGTCAAAGAAAAGCTCTAAATCCAAAGTCAAAATTCAAATGAGCTTCCACCAATGGCGAGCGCTCCCAAACATTTTCAAAGTGTCCACTTGGACCAAGCGCTAATTAGGACCAAGGAGTCGGGCTGACACCACAAAAAGGGCCCTGCATCGTAAGCGATACAAGTCTGGGTGTCGAAGGTATCTTAGATACTCAGAAAAGACACACCCCGGTGTATTCCCAGAAAAACAAGTGCAGAGACTTTTACTCTCTTGACGGACACATTGATCAACAAAATAATAATTTACATGTGTTGAGTAAAAGGCACTCGAGAGACCCCTTGTTCCAATGTGAGGGTGAGAGAAATAGACACAATCCCATGTCCCTCCATCATCTGGCCATCCATCTACATTTTCAAGTCTGACAAACTATTGAGACGGTCGACTGAAGCAAGAATAGACTTAATCCCTAGTATTGAGGATTAGGTCTAGAGGAGAGTCTTTGGGACTGGAACTTTGGGTGATGCATCGACTCGGCTATCATGAAATGCAGTAGACTAAATGTCATATCCTTATATTATATGTAGAAAAAATGAGTCTGATAATCAGAGAAGTTGGATTCCCTCTGACTAAGGCTTGGATAAACCCGGAATTTTAGGATCATTTAGGTCAAGTGTCTTCGAAAGATCAAGCCTTGTAAATTTTCACGCGCACTGTCAGGAATTAATCCTACTCCTTCATTCTTTAGATGCTCGAGGACGAGCATGGTTTAAGTATAGGGGTATGGTGAATCTCGTATTCATCATGCTAAAAGCCACTTATTAAAACCCCTGTCTTAAATAAACCAATAAAATCACCTTTAGAAATCTATTTTTATCATGTGCCATATTGTGTATGAATTACATTAATTTATTGTATTTAATTTCCCTTATTTTTCTGTATCTATTTTATCACTCAAAAACCCCTAAAAATTAGGTAGATAACTTATCTATAGATTACCGACCTTTAAAATTACTAAAAAATACAAAAACAAATCAAAACAACAAACTTGGTATTTTTATCCCCTTAAAAATACCCCCAAAAATACTTTTTGTGCAGATGACCTCTTCTGCCTTTATGACCAACATGAAAGTTGTAGATCTCATCGAGACGAGCAACTTTCATGTTTTGACTTTTTCCAAATTCGGCATCTAACTATTTCTTTTCTATTTTTCTTTGTTTTTTATATTTGATTTATTCTGATTGGGCCACGTGGCGCCCTCTGGGCCGCCCACGTGGCCCGCTTCATCTCTTGCCACCCGGCGGCTTCCTGGGTCGTTGGATCACTCCTATCCTACCCGCATCTGAGCCCTTCATCACGCCCCACTTCGCAACCCTTGGATCCATCTCCCAGATCAAATCCTTGACGTTGTTGAGCGCCTAAATAATAGCCATCCGATCCTCCCTCCATCCTACGTCCCTCGAAGTGCCACG
This sequence comes from Ottelia alismoides, assembly GCA_037367405.1. NCBI lineage: Eukaryota > Viridiplantae > Streptophyta > Magnoliopsida > Alismatales > Hydrocharitaceae > Ottelia > Ottelia alismoides. Next base: position 756,178 of record JAZKJV010006773.1, read on the forward strand.
TCATCCATTCATCTTCGACCGTTCGATCCCACCATCTCCCCATCTCAGCTCTCCACCCCCGCCGCAAGTCTTAGCCCTTGATCTGACTCCTAGATCGGATCATGGCCACCCACTAGCGACTGATCCTTAGCCGCTCGATCAATCCCTCATCCTACGCCTCCGGTGCAGCCACGTCACCACTTTAATCTCAACAGCCCGATCTTCGTCCCATCTGAAGGTTCTCCAACTGCCACGTCATCTCCTCACCTACCACCGTTGGATTCCCTCCATCTTTCAATCCAGATCGTTCTCCACCGCCTCGCATCCAGCCGTACGATCAGATCTAATCTAATGATCTGATCGCATCTCTCCGTTCGCGCCTCAATCCCAGCTGTTGGATCCCTTGATCCAACGGCTGTAGCTCATCGTCAACCTCACGTAACCCCCCTTCCCCAGCTGTTTTAACTCGCGAACCCTCCGCCCCCTTCCTTTTTTGGCCATCACCTCCGGCCACCCCTTTCTCTCCTAACGGCAGCCTCGCATAGCTCGCTCCCCCACCATCCGCGCGCAATCCCCATAATTCCCAGACGTCACCCCATCGCCATTAGACCGCCTCTCCAAAATGCCCTCTACCACTATAACCGCCGGATATCTCCACCTATAAAACCCATTCCTCCGCCTCCGTTCATCGGGGTCCACCATTATTGGCTCTACCCTTTGCCTCCTCCGCCCCTCCGGTGACAGCGGAGGGGCGGAATGTCGAAGCCACGATAGGATTTAGCCGGTGTCGACCCGCGGCGGTGTTCCGCCGTGTATCGGTGGCTCTTGCCACCCCTTAGCCCGTTGGACAGGGCTGACCAGCCTGGGCGACGACCCAGAGCTCCTTCGGAGCTCAATCACAAGCCGTTGCCTCCTCCCACACCTCGCTCCGGCGAGGTCCCTTTTTCGTCGAATTTCCCCTATTTACCCAGCCGCCTCCATACATCGTCGTCCTCGTTTAATATCTTCATCAGATCCGCCCAACCACGTTGACCCTCGCTGACCCCCTTCCCTTTCTCCAGGACCTCCCCCGCTCCGTTCCCCTTCTTCTCCCGCTCCGGCGGCGAAGAAGCCTCCGGCCACCACTCTCTTCGCTTCACGGCCGCCCACTCACCCTCACTCCACTCTCACTCACTCACTCGCATGCCTCGGATTGAAATTAACTTCTGTTGGTCAAAGCCCCTTCAATGGTCGGAGCCCGCTCCTCCTTGCTGATCTCCAGCTCCACCCACAGTGACCAGGCTCTGCTGGGCTTCTTCAGACGATGCTGGAGCTCCATTCGATGTCTAGCATCTCCGCCGAGCCTCCAGGAAGCCTCTTCGATGCTCATCCATGAAGATGGAGCAAGGCGGAGCAATCCGCAGGTCGCCGGAGCGCCGCCTTCTCCGGTGGCCGGCGGTTGAAGACTACGTACAGGTGTCGTCCGATCCATGGATCGGACGGCTGTGCTGGCGACACGTGGACTACCGGAGCCTCATCCCCGACCTACAGGCCCGGGTCCTCCAAGCCTAATGCCGAACCTCCAGACGTATCCACGTGGCCCGAGCCACAGGCCGGACCCGAGCCTAGGCGCTTCACATGTGAGGCACGTGGGGCCTGGGTAAATTACAGAGAAGACCCCGAAAGAATTGATATTTATACCTTGGTCCTTATCTTGTCCACAGACAATAAAGAGGTGGATTTCGTGATCATCAAATGGCGCCGTTGCCGGGGATACGGCTTTGCTTGATTTTGAATTTTGATTTTTATTTGTTGATTAATTTCAAATTTTCTTAGGTCCTCATTTCATGCATCATTTCTTTGCATAATATTTGCTGATTTAATTTCTCTGAGTATTCTGACATTTTTCTTTTGTGGTAGGGCCCATGACGATCAGGGACGCTTGATCCTCATGGAGGTGTGAAGTCGGGAGCTTCCACTGAAGACGCCGCAAAGGAATCTGTGAAGAAAAATTGGAGTCTTTTTATCAGTCAGCTTGCATTGCATATTGTAAAAAAAATCTTGCATCTGCATATTTACTTCCAGTTTTGCATGTTGTACAAAAAAAAAATTCCCCACCACACACACCTGCACATAACACTCACCTCACCCTTACCCCTTCCCCCTGTGTATTTCACTCTCTCTCTCTTCCTCTCTCTATCTCTATCTCCATCCCTCTCTCTTTGTGTGTGTATCTATATTTCACGAACCCCCTCCTCGTCACCCCTGTATCATAGACCCCCTCCCCCCTAACACAGACCTTACTTCGGCTATTTGTAGCCTAAGTATAGGGGGGATCTGCCTGCTCATCCATCCCTCGTCTCGTCTTCTTGTACTTAAGCCAATTTTGGCCTAAGTATAGGGGGACCCGCCTCCTCAGTTCCGCTATATCACCCTATATTTGAACCGAGCCTTGTCTTCATGGCACTAGTGCTATGAGGACATAGAAAATTTTAAGTATAGGGGGGTATACCGTATATTACCGTATAGTTACTTTAGCCTTAGCTCGTGTTTTTAGAACTTTTAAAAAAATTTCTTTTCGGGCTGGGTGTTGGTAACCTTGGGAACTGAGTAAAAACCTGTTAAAAAATTAAAATTGAGGGATTAATTTTTGTAAATATTCCTTTTCAAAAAAACTTTAAAACCCATAAAAATCTGCAAAAAAAATCACACAAAAATTCACTAACCTAAGGAGTTGGTGTATTCCTGACACATTCACATGCACTCATGGCTTGAGGATTTTGAGGACACTGGATTTTTGTGATCTTGAGAGTCTGAGTTAACATGCCATAGTCATTAGGGTTTTTAAGACTTAAATATCCACACTTCCATGGTTTGAAAGATCTGAGTGCTATATTGCACTCTTCATCTCTATCTTCAAGAAAATATGATCAGCACAGTCACTTCCACAACTGCGTGATTGATGAGCAGAGTTGAGATATCATCTGAGGAACAAGGACCAGAGATTTGAGTTTAGACCCGATCTTATGATATTCGAGGATGGGAGAAAGTTAATGGAGGCTTCAGAAAACCTGAGTGTCAGCAAAACCCTAGCCAGTATGTGAACAAGATTCATATGCTATCTCTTTGATATTTACCTAAAAGTGCCAGGGTGTGATAAAACTTAAAGGAATTTGTTGATCAGTGTGCGCCAATCTCTTGGTAAAAGCAGTAGAGCTAGCCAACAAAAGAAATGAAATGTCAAAGAAAAGCTCTAAATCCAAAGTCAAAATCAAAATGAGCTTCCACCAATGGCGAGCACTCCCAAACATTTTCAAAGTGTCCACTTGGACCAAGCGCTAATTAGGACCAAGGAGTCGGGCTGACACCACAAAAAGGGCCCTACATCGTAAGCGATACAAGTCTGGGTGTCGAAGGTATCTTAGATACTCAGAAAAAACACACCCCGATGTATTCCCAGAAAAACAAGTGCAGACGACTCCAACTCTCTTGACGGACACATTGATCAACAAAATAATAATTTACATGTGTTGAGTAAAAGGCACTCGAGAGATCCCTTGTTCCAATGTGAGGGTGAGAAAAATAGACACAATCCCATGTCCCTCCATCATCTGGCCATCCATCTACATTTTCAAGTCTGACAAACTATAGAGACGGTCGACTGAAGCAAGAATAGACTTATTCCCTAGTATTGAGGATTAGGTCTAGAGGAGAGTCTTTGGGACTGGAACTTTGGGTGATGCATCGACTCGGCTATCATGAAATGCAGTACACTAAATGTCATATCCTTGTATTATATGTACAAAAAGAGAGTCTGATAATCAGAGAAGTTGGATTCCTTCTGACTAAGGCTTGGATAAACCCGGAATTTTAGGATCATTTAGGTCAAGGGTCTTCGAAAGATCAAGCCTTGTAAATTTTCACGCGCACTGTCAGGAATTAATCCTACTCCTTCATTCTTTAGATGCTCGAGGACGAGCATGGTTTAAGTATAGGGGTATGATGAATCTCGTATTCATCATGCTAAAAGCCACTTATTAAAACCCCTGTCTTAAATAAACCAATAAAATCACCTTTAATAATCTATTTTTATCATGTACCATATTGTGTATAAATTACATTAATTTATTGTATTTAATTTCCCTTATTTTTCTGTATCTATTTTATCACTCAAAAACCCCTAAAAATTAGGTAGATAACTTGTCTATAAATTACCCACCTTTAAAATCACTAAAAAATATAAAAAAATCAAAACCACAAACTTGGTATTTTTATCCCCTTAAAAATACCCTAAATACTTTTTGTGTAGATGTCCTCTTCTGGCTTTATGACCAACATGAAAGTTGTAGATCTCATCGAGACGAGCAACTTTCATGTTTTGACTTTTTCCAAATTCGGCCTCTAACTATTTCTTTTCTATTTTTCTTTGTTTTTTATATTTGATTTATTATGATTGGGCCACGTGGCGCCCTCTGGGCCGCCCACGTAGCCCACTTCATCTCTCGCCACCCGGCGGCTTCCTGGGTCGTTGGATCGCTCCTATCCCGCCCGCATCTGAGCCCTTCATCACGCCCCACTTCGCAGCCCTTGGATCCATCTCCCAGATCAAATCCTTGCCGTTGTTGAACGCCTAAATAATAGCCATCCGATCCTCCCTCCATCCTACGTCCCTCGAAGTGCCACGTCATCCACTCATCTTCGACCGTTCGATCCCACCATCTCCCCATCTCAACCCTCCACCCCCGCCGCAAGTCTCAGCCCTTGATCTGACTCCCAGATCGGATCATGGCCACCCACTAGCGACTGATCCTTAGCCGCTCGATCAATCCCTCATCCTACACCTCCGGTGCAGCCACGTCACCACTTTAATCTCAACCGCTCGATCTTCGTCCCATCTGAAGGTTCTCCAACTGCCACATCATCTCCTCACCTACCACCGTTGGATTCCCACCATCTTCCAATCCAGACCGTTCTTCACCACCTCGCATCCAGCCGTACGATCAGATCTAATGATCTGATCGCATCCCTCCATTCGCGCCTCAATCCCAGTCGTTGGATCCCTTGATCCAACGGCTGTAGCTCATCGTCAACCTTGCGTAACCCCCCTTCCCCAGCCGTTTTAACTCGCGAACCCTCCGCCCCCTTCCTTTTTTGGCCATCACCTCGGGCCACCCCTTTCTCTCCTAACGGCAGCCCCGCATAGCCCGCTCCCCCACCATCCGCGCGCAATCCCCATAATTCCCAGACGTTACCCCATCGCCATTAGACCGCCTCTCCAAAACGCCCTCTACCACTGTAACTGTCGGATATCTCCACCTATAAGACCCATTCCTCCGCCTCCGTTCGCCGGGGTCCACCATTATTGGCTCTACCCTTAGCCTCCTCCGCCCCTCCGGTGACAGCGGAGGGGCGGAATGTCGAAGCCACGATAGGATTTAGCCGGTGTCGACCCGCGGCGGTGTTCTGCCGTGTATCGATGGCTCTTGCCACCCCTGAGCCCGCTGGACAAGGCTGACCAGCCTGGGCGACGACCTAGAGCTCCTCCGGAGCTCAATCACAAGCCGCTGCCTCCGCCCACACCTCGCTCCGACGAGGTCCCTTTTTCGTCGAATTTCCCCTATTTATCCCACTGCCTCCATACACCGTCGTCCTTGTTTAATATCTTCATCAGCTCCGCCCAACCACGTTGACCCTCGCCGACCCCCTTCCCTTTCTCCAGGACCTCCCCCGCTCCGTTCCCCTTCTTCTCCCGCTTCGGCGGCGAAGAAGCCTCCGGCCACCATTCTCTTCGCTTCACGGCCGCCCACTCACCCTCACTCCACTCTCACTCACTCACTCGCATGCCTCGGCTTGAAATTAACGTCTGCAGGTCAAAGCCCCTTCAATGGTCGGAGCCCGCTCCTCCTTGCCGATCTTCAGCTCCGCCCACAGTGACCAGGCTCTGCTGGGCTTCTTCAGACGATGCTGGAGCTCCATTCGATGTCTAGCATCTCCGTCGAGCCTCCAGGAAGCCTCTTCGATGCTCATCCAAGCAGATGGAGCAAGGCGGAGCAATCCGCAGGTCGCCGGAGCCTCGCCTTCTCCGGTGGCCTGCGGTTGAAGACGACGTACAGGTGCCGTCCGATCCATGGATCGAACGGCTGTGCTGGCGACACGTGGACCACCCGAGCCTCATCCCCGACCTACAGGCTCGGGTCCTCCAAGCCTAATGCCGAACCTCCAGACGTATCCACGTGGCCCGAGCCACAGGCCTGACCCGAGCCTAGGCGCTTCACACGTGGGGCCTGGGTAAATTACAGAGAAGACCCCGAAAGAATTGATATTTACACCTTGGTCCTTGTCTTATCCTCAGACAATAAAGAGGCAGATTTCGTGATCATCAAATGGCACCGTTGCCGGGGATACGGCTTTGCTTGATTTTGAATTTTGATTTTTATTGTTGGTTAATTTCAAATTTTCTTAGGTCCTCCATTCATGCATCATTTCTTTGCATAATATTTGCTGATTTAATTTCACTGAGTATTCTAACATTTTTCTTTTGTGGCAGGGCCCATGATGATCGGGGACGCTTGATCCTCATGGAGGTGTGAAGTCGGGAGCTTCCGCTAAAGAGGCCGCAAAGGAATCTGTGAAGAAAAATTGGAGTCTTTTTATTAGTCTGCTTGCATTGCATATTGTAAAAAAAAATCTTGCATCTGCATATGTACTTCTAGTTTTGCATGTTGTACAAAAAAATACCCCCCCACACACACCTGCACATAACACTCACCTCACCCTTACCCCTTCCCCCTGTGTATTTCACTCTCTCTCTCCCTCTCTCTATCTTTATCTCCATCCCTCTCTCTCTCCGTGTGTATCTATATTTCACGAACCCCCTCCTCGTCACCCCTGTATCATAGACCCACTCCCCCCCTAACACAGACCTTACTTCGGCTATTTGTAGCCTAAGTATAGGGGGGATCTGCCTGCTCATCCATCCCTCGTCCCGTCTTCCTGTACTTAAGCCAATTTTGGCCTAAGTATAGGGGAACCCGCCTCCTCAGTTCCGCTATATCACCCTATATTTGAACCGAGCCTTGTCTTCATGACACTAGTGCTATGAGGACATAGCAAATTTTAAGTATAGGGGGGTATACCGTATATTACCGTATAATTACTTTAGCCTTAGCTCGTGTTTTTAAAACTTTTAAAAAATTTTCTTTTCGGGCTGGGTGTTGGTAACCTTGGGAACTGAGTAAAAACCTGTAAAAAAATTAAAATTGAGGGATTAAATTTTGTAAATATTCCTTTTCAAAAAAAACTTTAAAACCCATAAAAATTTGCAAAAAAAAATCACATAAAAATTTACTAACCTAAGGAGTTGGTGTATTCCTGACACATTCACATTCACTCATGGCTTGAGGATTTTGAGGACACTGGATTTCTGTGATCTTCAGAGTCTGAGTTAACATGCCATAGTCATTAGGGTTTTTAAGACTTAAATATCCACACTTCCCTGGTTTGAAAGATCTGAGTGCTATATTGCACTCTTCATCTCTATCTTCAAGAAAATATGATCAACACAGTCACTTCCACAACTGCATGATTGATGAGCTGAGTTGAGATATCACCTGAGGAACTAGGACCAGAGATTTGAGTTTAGACCCGATCTTATGATATTCGAGGATGGGAGAAAGTTAATGAAGGCTTCAGAAAACCTGAGTGTCAGCAAAACCCTATCCAGTATGTGAACAAGATTCATATGCTATCTCTTTGATATTTACCTAAAAGTGCCAGGGTGTGATAAAACTTAAAGGAATTTGTTGATCAGTGTGCGCCAATCTCTTGGTAAAAGCAGTGGAGCTAGCCAACAAAAGAAATGAAATGTCAAAGAAAAGCTCTAAATCCAAAGTCAAAATCCAAATGAGCTTCCACCAATGGCGAGCGCTCCCAAACATTTTCAAAGTGTCCACTTGGACCAAGCGCTAATTAGGACCAAGGAGTCGGGCTGACACCACAAAAAAGGCCCTGCATCATAAGTGATACAAGTCTGGGTGTCGAAGGTATTTAGATACTCAGAAAAGACACACCCCGGTGTATTCCCAGAAAAACAAGTGCAGACGACTCCAACTCTCTTGACGGACACATTGATCAACAAAATAATAATTTACATGTGTTGAGTAAAAGGCACTCGAGAGACCCCTTGTTCCATTGTGAGGGTGAGAAAAATAGACACAATCCCATGTCCCTCCATCATCTGGCCATCCATCTACATTTTCAAGTCTGACAAACCATAGAGACGGTCGACTGAAGCTAGAATAGACTTATTCCCTAGTATTGAGGATTAGGTCTAGAGGAGAGTCTTTGAGACTGGAACTTTGGGTGATGCATCGACTCGGCTATCATGAAATGTAGTACACTAAATGTCATATCCTTATATTATATGTACAAAAAGAGAGTCTGATAATCAGAGAAGTTGGATTCCTTCTGACTAAGGCTTGGATAAACCCGGAATTTTAGGATCATTTAGGTCAAGGGTCTTCGAAAGATCAAGCTTTGTAAATTTTCACGCGCACTGTCAGGAATTAGTCCTACTCCTTCGTTCTTTAGATGCTCGAGGACGAGCATGGTTTAAGTATAGGGGTATGATGAATCTCGTATTCGTCATGCTAAAAGCCACTTATTAAAACCCTGTCTTAAATAAACCAATAAAATCACCTTTAATAATCTATTTTTATCATGTACCATATTGTGTATAAATTACATTAATTTATTGTATTTAATTTCCCTTATTTTTCTGTATCTATTTTATCACTCAAAAACACCTAAAAATTAGGTAGATAACTTGTCTATAAATTACCGACCTTTAAAATCACTAAAAAATACAAAAACAAATCAAAACAACAAACTTGGTATTTTTATCCCCTTTAAAATACCCTCAAAAATACTTTTTGTGCAGATGACCTCTTCTGGCTTTATGACCAACATAAAAGTTGTAGATCTCATCGAGACGAGCAACTTTCATGTTTTGACTTTTTCCAAATTCGGCCTCTAACTATTTCTTTTCTATTTTTCTTTGTTTTTTATATTTGATTTATTCTGATTGGGCCACGTGGCGCCCTCTGGGCCGCCAACGTGGCCCGCTTCATCTCTCGCCACCCGGCGGCTTCCTGGGCCGTTGGATCACTCCTATCTCGCCCGCATCTGAGCCCTTCATCATGCCCCACTTCGTAGCCCTTGAATCCATCTCCCAGATCAAATCCTTGCCGTTGTTGAGCGCCTAAATAATAGCCATCCGACCCTCCCTCCATCCTACGTCCCTCGAAGTGCCACGTCATCCATTCATCTTCGACCGTTCGATCCCACCATCTCCCCATCTCAGCCCTCCACCGCGCCGCAAGTCTCAGCCCTTGATCTAACTCCCAGATCAGATCATGGCCACCCACTAGCGACTGATCCTTAGCCGCTCGATCAGTCCCTCATCCTACGCCTCCGGTGCAGCCACATCACCACTTTAATCTCAACCGCCCGATCTTCGTCCCATCTGAAGGTTCTCCAACTGCCACGTCATCTCCTCACCTACCACCGTTGGATTCCCAACATCTTCCAATCCAGACCGTTCTTCACCGCCTCGCATCCAGCCGTACGATCAGATCTAATGATCTGATCGCATCCCTCCGTTCGTGCCTCAATCCCAGCCGTTGGATCCCTTGATCCAACGACTGTAGCTCATCGTCAACCTCGCGTAACCCCCCTTCCCCAGTCGTTTTAACTCGCGAACCCTCCGCCCCCTTCCTTTTTTGGCCATCACCTCCGGCCACCCCTTTCTCTCCTAACGGCAGCCCCGCATAGCCCACTCCCCCACCATCCGCGCGCAATCCCCAAAATTCCCAGACGTTACTCCATCGCCATTAGACCGCCTCTCCAAAACGCCCTCTACCACTGTAACCGCCGGATATGTCCACCTATAAAACCCATTCCTCCGCCTCCGTTCGCCGGGGTCCACCATTATTAGCTCTACCCTTAGCCTCCTCCGCCCCTCCGGTGACAGCGGAGGGGCGGAATGTCGAAGCCACGATAGGATTTAGCCGGTGTCGACCCGCGGCGGTGTTCCACCATGTATCGGTGGCTCTTGCCACCCCTGAGCCCGCTGGACAAGGCTGACCAGCCTGGGCGACGACCCAGAGCTCCTCCGAAGCTCAATCACAAGCCGCTGCCTCCGCCCACACCTCGCTCCGGCGAGGTCCCTTTTTCGTCGAATTTCCCCTATTTATCCCACCGCCTCCATACACCGTCGTCCTCGTTTAATATCTTCATCAGCTCCGCCCAACCACGTTGACCCTCGCCGACCCCCTTCCCTTTCTCCAGGACCTCCCCCGCTCCGTTCCCCTTCTTCTCCCGCTCCGGCGGTGAAGAAGCCTCCGGCCACCATTCTCTTCGCTTCACGGGCGCCCACTCACCCTCACTCCACTCTCACTCACTCGCACGCCTCGGCTTGAAATTAACGTCCGCAGGTCAAAGCCCCTTCAATGGTCGGAGCCCGCTCCTCCTTGCCGATCTCCAGCTCCGCCCACAGTGACCAGGCTCTGCTGGGCTTCTTCAGACGATGCCGGAGCTCCATTCGATGTCTAGCATCTTCGCCGAGCCTCCAGGAAGCCTCTTCGATGCTCCTCCATGCAGATGGAGCAAGGCGGAGCAATCCGCAGGTCGCCGGAGCCTCGCCTTCTCCGTTGGCCTGCGGTTGAAGACGACGTACAGGTGCCGTCTGATCCATGGATCGGACGGCTGTGCTGGCGACACGTGGACCACCCGAGCCTCCTCCCCAACCTACAGGCTCGGGTCCTCTAAGCCTAATGCCGAACCTCCAGACGTATCCACGTGGCCCGAGCCACAGGCCTGACCCGAGCCTAGGCGCTTCACGTGCGAGGCACGTGGGGCCTGGGTAAATTACAGAGAAGACCCTGAAAGAATTGATATTTACACCTTGGTCCCCAGGCACGTGTCCCCACGTGCGTGCCTGGGTAATTTACAGGGAGGCCCTCCAGGTTTTGAAGAATTGCAAAAAGGGCCCTGCGCGCAAATGAAAAATTACTCAAGGGCCCAAGCGGTTTTTATTATTTACATTTAGGTCCTCCCAGGGACCTAAATGTAATAGTTATCCTTTTATTTCCTTGCATTTTTATTACAATTATGCCCTTGCACTGTTTTTAGCATAACTTGAGCATCGTAGGTCCAAATTGCATGATTTTAGTGTCGTTTTGATCCTTATCTTGTCCTCTACATTCTAGCATACTTATTTGTCTCATTTGACATTGTTTTAATTTAAGTGATTTTTTATGTGAAAAATGGGACCATGCTCTACTTGTCTTGCTTGATTTGATGACCGATTTTTAATGATGTGTTCAAATTGACTCTAATTTCATTCTATATTACGTTGCTCTCATTTTAGGGTATAATTATAGGTATTTCTGACATTTTATTCATCACACATATTCTCTTACATTGTTTGCCCATGCATCATTTTAACTTACATAAAAACAAAATAAAAAATACATGCATCATGGCATCGCCTTGTAAATAGCATAGTGCATCATAATTTGCATATGGACCTGAAACTGAAATTAATTGACATTATGCCTTCACGAATCGAAATTCAGTACACATTTTAGGCTGCCATATCCCTGTGTTTGACCTTGGTACACTTGCCAAGTATAAATATTCCACAGCGTTCAAAGTCTGTGGTTTTTGCTGAACCAAATTCGTCTCCTATACTACGACTTATTTATCTATATTAAAGAGGCGAATTTGGCGTTCATCAGAGCCTCCCAACCATCTTTCAAAATCAAACCCGCCACTTCCTTCTTGCTTTGAACCCCTCTTGACCTCGTTTTTGGCTCCCTTGAGCAAGCTCCGGATAGAGCTTGGTGACAGCAAGCTCTCTAGCAACCCAGGGAAGCACGACGAGGCCTTGAGCGGCCGTTCCACCCCATCTCCGGCCAAGTGGCCGTGTGGTCCCATCTCGTTGGTTTTCCGGCCAACTCGAGGTTATATTGTGTTTGTTTTCGTGTTGTTTAGTTAGCTGTTAGTTTTAGGTTTTTATTCATGCATTTAGCTGGTCATTTTATCGATTAAATCACCCCGACTTCGCAATCAAACACTTCGCCGGAGTTCCACGAGCTCCGGCTACCTTTGCCACTTCCACCACCTACTCCATTCCACACGCTTTGGTCCTTGGGAACATCTACTATCAATCCTTGTGCTCCCCTTGCAGGTCCCCAGAGCTGAAGGACCTCCTCGGGGGTTCGATTTTGAAGGGAACGTGGTACCTGGACCCCCATCGCCCCTCCAACCTCGTCGCGACGCACCGGAGCTCAACGAGCCATTTTGGCCCCGCCGCTGGGTTGGGGGACCTTCCAGGAGACATCGGGACCTTGCAGCATCGAAGGAAGCGGCCAGTGCAGTGCCCTACAGCTGATCAAAGTTCGGCGGGGGCCGTGTTCGTCCCTGTTCGTTCAGGGGAGTCCACAGTCGTCCGATCGAGCTTGCAGAACAGATGCAGCAGCAGCCGTCAGATCTTGAATGATCGCGACCGTCAGGTCCATCAGAACGATCTAATCATAGTTGTTGAATCGAAGGGGCATCGGTCGCTGAGGGGTTGCCACGTGTCTTAAGTGAAATCTTTGCAGCCGTCGATCAACTCCTGGCGTGGATATTTTGCCTATAAACCCTCGCCTGATTTCGTAATTATTTAGTAGCGCTCAAAATTTCATCTGCCATTTAAAATATTTTGAAAACTTTACATATAAGCCCCCATAGTTTTGTAATATCGCATTTTCGGCCTCCCAGGCGCGTGCATTATGCGTACGTGGGTGGGTTTTTGTAGAGAGACCCTGGCATGTTTGCTTATTGTTTATTGGCCCTGAAACATTTTCAATACAGTATATATGTTGTGTGGAAATTGCGCAGAGACCTCAGATCTTTTCTAAAAAATCATAAATACCCCTGCCAATATCCATTTTCTTGTTGTTTCTAGTATTTATTGCATGCATCTATAAATTGCTAAAAAAATCCATAAAAAACATCATAGATTCCTGTTGCATAGTAATTCCACGCCATATTTTTATTTTGTATATTTATTGCATTTTAATATTTATAAAAATTCAAAAACACTCATTTTCAGCACTTCTTGCATCATAAAATCCATAAAAATTATAAAAATGTCTCAGAAAATAACCAAAAAAATATATTTTGTGTGTTTGCATATCTTTTAACTTCAATCCAAAAATCATAAAAAAATATAAAATAAAACCCCTAAAAATTATAAAACTCTAAAAACCTTCAAAAATATATATATAATTCATAAAAACCTAAAAATTGTGTTTTCTTTTCCTGAATTTTCTTTATTTTGTTATCTTTAATTTAAAATTAATTTGGGAAAATTTTGTCACTGTTTACTATTTTTCATTCCCATTTTAATTTCGGCCAGCCCTTTTATTCACTGTTTTTCGTATTTTTGACTTTAAAAATACCAAAAAAATTCATAAAAGTCTAGAAAAATAAAAAACGTTATAAAATTATAAAAAGACCAAAAATATTTTATTTTCTGAATTTTGATTATTTTGATTTATTTTTATAAATACCTTAACTCTCTCTTTCCTTATTGTGTATATATACGTTATTTTATCTTTTTATTGAAAAAAGAAAAAATATAAAGTATAAAAAGAAAATATAAAATCAGTAAATTAAAAATCAATATACAAAAATACAAAATAAAAAATTAAATAAAAAAATATAAAATTAAAACCCACAAAAAATAGCATTAATAGACAAATTGATCACATTCACATTTTCGAGCTTAATTGCCCCATTCTACATGTCTGCTCCATGTGTTCGATCTCTACAATACTTGCTCCTATACACATCTTGTTTTTGAGTTATAATAAATTTTAACTCCGCACATTTACTTTCATTGCTTGATTTATCTGTTGTGGGTTAATTGTTGATTGATTGAGGTTTCGTGAGCGGTCGCTTCAGTGACATTGTGGTCCCGCCTGGTGTGGACTACTTTAGACACTCGCCAAATCTCGATTATCACCTGCAGACTATCATTATCTAGTGGGAGATTCCTCGTACTTAAAGAGTGTTTTTATGTTCTAGATGTTAGAAAGAACCTTATATCTGTATCTAAGCTTGTTAGAAATGGATATTCGTTCCTATTTTGTAATAAACTTGTCATAAGTTGTTATGATAAATATATTACGGATGGTTTTCTGACTTATGGTGGACTCTATGAATTGTGCATTTATGAATGTGTCATGAATGTTACTACCACTAATAAAAACCCTAAAAGGATCAGGGAGGATGATTCTACTATGTTTTGACATCAAAGGCTTGGTCATTTATCTGTTGATAGGATCAATAGATTCATAAAAGATGGACCCTTAGACTTTCTACTGGTCCAATCTTTACCTGCCTGCAAACATTGTATTCGAGGTAAAATGACCAGGATGCCTTTACATAACAAGGTTACAAGATGCAAGGGTATTCTTGACCTAATACATACTGATGTATGTGGTCCCTTCAGTACCGCAACACGAAATGGATTTCGATATTATTTGACGTTTATCGATGACCATTCGCGATATGGGTTTATCTTCCTATTATGTCATAAATATGAAACCTTTAAAAAGTTTAAAGAGTTCAAGGCTTTGGTTGAGAACCAAATAGATAGGAAGATTAAACAGATTCGATTTGACCGAGGTGGTGAGTACCTCTCAGATGAATTCAAGGAATACCTCAAAGAGAATGGAATTGTCTCCAATCTCACTCCTTCTGGAACTTCCCAACTTAATGGTTTTGCTGAAAGACGCAACAGAACTATCATGGATATGCTTCGTTTAATGATGAGTAAAACACATTTACCTCTTAGTTTCTGCAGATATGCAGTAGAGACTGCAATATATATCCTGAATAAGATTCCTAGCAAGTCTATACCTAAAACTATTCACGAGCTTTCGTTTGGTACCAAACCTAGTGTAAGGCACTTAAGGATTTGGGGTTGTTTGATCCATGCAAAGAACGTGGACGCAAGTAATCTAGAATCTCGCACTAGAGAGTGCTACTTCATTGGGTATGTTAGAGATGGTATTGGATACCAGCTCTACGACCCTGAGACTCAAAAGGTATTTGTCTCTAGAGATGTAAAATTTCTTGAAGATGACTTCCTTAAGAGTTAAGATAAAAATGAAGTAAAGGAACTCATTGAATCCCTTGAGGATACTGAGCTTCCATAACCAGAAACTGAAGAGATAAATGAAGATGAAACGCCCGTACCTCTTCGAAGGAGTTCGAGGGTGGTTACGCCACCTAAAAGGTACAGATTCCATGTGTCAGCTGAAACTGACAATGATCCATCTTCATTTGATGAAGCACTTGCGGATCAAGACATGGATAGATGGATACTAGTAATGAAGTCAGAGATTGACTCCATGCATAAGAATGGTGTATGGACCCTAGAGGATCCACCTAAAGGAGTAAAACCCATTGGGTGTAAATGGATCTTTAAGAGAAAAAGGGGACATGATGGGAAGGTGGAGACCTTCAAAGCACAGCTCATAGACAAGGGTTACACACAGAGAGAAGGCATCGATTACGATGAGACGTTCTCTCATGTGGCTATGCTTATGTCCATCAGAGCACTGCTAGCTATAGCTGCATATCTTGACTACGACTTATGGCAGATGGACATCAAGATGACTTTGCTCAATGGATATCGAGGAGGATATCTATATGGAGCAGCCCCAGGACTTCAAAACATTGGAAGGAAAAGTACGCAAGCTAAAGAAATCCATCTATGGGCTCAAACAAGCTTCTCGTAGCTGGAACATCAGATTTGACGAAATCATAAAGAGTTATCATTTTGTTCAGAATCCTAATAAGCCTTGTGTGCACAAGAAGCTTAGTGAGACCCATTGTGTTCATCATGCTTTATGTAGATGATATCCTTATCATTGGGAATGATGCAGGAATGATGACTAGTGTTAAGTTTTGGCTTTCCCATACCTTCGAGACGGAAGATCTTGGAGAAGCCTCTTATAACTTGGGTTTGGTGTTGTTCAGAAACATAGAGAAGAGGATTTTGGGATTGTCACAACATGGGTACATTAAGAAGATCTTGGAACGTTTCCATATTAAGAACTCCAAGAAAGGTTTCCTTCCTTTGAGACATGGTATCCATCTGTATAAAGAAATGTCTCCTCAAACTGTTGAGGATAAGGAAGCCAAGGCTGGATGCCCATACGCATCAGCTGTGGGAGGTCTGATGTATGCTACGATGTGCACAAGGCCAGATATCTGCCATCTAGTGGGAGTGGTAAGCCGTTACCAATCCTGCTATAAAGAACAACACTGGATTGCAGTAAAGAGCATATTTAAATATCTGAGACGGACGCAAGATTATATCTTGGTCTATGGAGATGACGATCTCCGAGTCTTGGGATATATAGATTCTAACTTCCGATCTGATATTGATGATCAAAAGTCAACATCAGGATTTGTGTTCTTGTTGAACGGTGGTGTTGTGAGCTGGAGAAGCAAGAAGTAGGACACTACGACAGATTCAACAACAGAAGCCGAATACATAGCTGCATCAGGTGCTGCGAAGGAGGCGGTGTAGTTGCGCAAGTTCATACTGGAACTTGGCATAGTTTCCTATGATACTCCCATTCCGTTGCTCTGTGATAACACGAGAGCCATTTCCCAGGCGAAGGAACCCATGTGGCATCAAAAGAGAAATCATGTAGAAAGGAAATACCACATCATTCGGGAGATCTAAAAGCGCGGTGACATCATCATCACCAAGGTGGCCTCTGCCAATAATGTTGTTGATCGTCATACCAAACCTCTGACACAGAAGGTTTTATACCAATACGTAATGAGTATGGGTTTAAGGATTGTACCTAAATGGTTCTGAGAGCTAGTAGGAGATTGTTGGACATGTGAGCCCTGGACGAACCATTCCTACAATAAATGTTATTGTAATGTTTGATATATCAATAAAAGTTATTGGATCATTTCACTCCATATCTGAAATTAAGTAAATGAATGCACTATAAGGTCCCTATGTACAAATAGGGTTATGTACCATGGTTGTCTTGACATCATAAAGTTGTTGATTCAATTGTTGAATCATAGAGGTTGGTACTTGGATGAATATCTAAAGAGTTAGATTGAGGACTCATCAAGCACCGTCAAATGATTAACAATATGTGATCTCCATCCTGAGTAGGAGGTGGCAATCCTATCTCTAAAGGCTGATATATGACCGACCTCTTTATGCAGGTCCTCTGCATGTGAATAGAGATTCGGAGGGGTCAGAAAAGTTAGGTCAAAGAGTTGACTTAACGAGATCGAGATAACTAAAGACCTATATCGTATGCTGTCATGATGTAGGAATGCATCCTCTGACCTGAGACAAATGTGTTGCTATATGTCTGAGTATGTTTGGCATACCAATAGGTTGATGGCCTAATCAAGGTCTATCTATTGGCGAGCTGGTGTGCATGCAAGGGCATATGAGTGATACGATCTCTCAAAGGGATCATACAGGTTCACTATCGAACTGGAAGTCATGAGCTCACTCATGAGGTATTGGGATATATTAAATTCCATGCATGGTCGTCTTGCTTTGGAAGCTTGACAGAATTTATAGGTGCAATATATGCTTTTGGAAACATATGATCGATACCATGTCCCAATGACTAAATGAGAATCTTAATGATAAAACCCTGAAGAAGACAGTCTAAAATGATCTTAGACTTTGGGTTTATTCTAGGTCTTTCAGTATGCAGGATGTACATGTATTGGGAATACCTGCGGGTGATGAGACCATAAACAATTGTATAATCATGACGCTTCCATTCCAAGGGAGTGATGAAACATGTCTGAATTTAAGTGACTCCTCTCAGTAGAGAGAAGTAATCTAATCTTGGTCCAAAGGTTGTACATTGGTCTGAATGAGATTCAGATGCAATGAGAACATTAGATCTAAGGACTTTCTTTAATCAAGCATCTATGAGAGGTCCCCGAGATCTGGATTGAGATATGATCTCAATATCCAAGGCATTATACATGGAACGTACGATCGCCTTGTCCTTATCTCCAAGTATCTACGGAGAAAGCACACTATTCTTGAAGAAGTTCAAGAATAATTCCTTTGATGAATTATGTATCCAAGCAACATGACATTGATAATTAAATGAGATTTAATTATCAAGAATTATATGAATGAGATTCATATTATGAGATTGATTATCCAAGATAATTAAATAAGACTCAATTATCAAGGACATGCACAATGTGGATAGTACTATCCATGTTATCCATAATATCAGTATATATTATAAATATGATTTATAATATATTGGAGAGATCTCAATTGTAAATAATATTTACTAATTAATGGTTAAAGTAAATTGGATTCACATTCGATGATTAATTGGGAATATATTTTACATTTTGTTTTGGGTTGTGAATGTGATTCACATTTTTTTCAATGGCATGATTGAAATATTCACTCATTAATTTGGAATTAATTTAGTTAATATATTTGTAATAAATATTGTTTCAAATAATTGAGAGATAATGAGATTTTATCTCATAAAATAAATAAGATAAAATCCACCTAATCTAGATGTGGCGTCACCCATGGATTTTCCAAAGGTGACGCTCCATCTTTTTAGGAAGAAGTTTTTTATCCTCTTTATTATCTTGATTAATTTTATTAAGTTAAGTTATGTTGATACAACATATATTTAATTTAATATAAATTAAATTATTGTTGCTTTATCAAACAACAATGATCATGACCATTGATTAAAAACACAAATCAATCTAACCATTGATTTTGTGTATCCCATGGATTGTGATCCATGGACTCCCAAACTACTATATAAGAAGGAGCAATCCTAGCCCTTTGTATACACGTCTAATCCCTCTCTCTCTATTCTCATTCTCACATCCCATCTCTCTCTTTCTTTAAGTGTGGCTGTCCACCTTAAGTTCTTGAGAGAATTGCAGTCGTCGCTACGCCGTCGTGATGTCGCCTCGATTGCTCGTGTATCTCAGTCTTCCTTGGTGCTTCTAGAACAAGTAGAAGACATCGGATTTCGTTGGACGAAATCAGGAGATTCATCGCTTGGATCTTCATCTTGGATTGCGTGAAGCACACACCTCATCATCGCGCCCGCAAGTGCCTTCTTTGTGGATCGGACTTGAGTTAGAAGGATCTCTTACTTTAGAGATCAAGTGATCGCAACCACGCTTCAAGAGGTATTTCTGATATTATGTGGTTAGATGAAACGATTCAAGAAATGTTCTTGGATAATGTGGTTTCATCATACGATTTAAATTTTTTAAATTCTGCTGCACCGAGCCACTAGTATGACTAGTCGCTCCGATCGCATTAGATGCGATCATCACACTTCGGTGATGCGCTTAAGGAATTCACGATTATGCAAGATAATGAATGTTATTGCGAAATTACTCAAAATTATGGGTGTAAAAATCCCTCAGCAGCCAAATTGTTTTTTTATTGTTTTTTGGCTAATTTCTGGAAAGGTGCATCAAGAATTTTGAAAAGAGTACAGTAATTTTTTTTGCAAAAGAGGGAACCCCCTCCCAAAGGAGGGCGGGGGCAGCGGATCTGGCCGCGGCTGCAGGCGGCGGCGCCTCCTAGGTTTCTAACATCATGGCACATGATAATAATGGCCCCCCCTCACCCACCACACCCCATTCGAACCGAACCCTCCCTCTCCTCCCTCAATTCCCACCCCCCTCATCATGACATGGCATGCAATTGGCATGCCATCCCCATCATGGCATGGCAGGCAGCGACTAGTAGCAATGATGGCGATGGCGGGGCGTGACTGGGAGCACCATCTCCGCACGCCCCCACACCCCTCTCCACCCCTATTAAAGCCCCCCTCCCATTCCCCGACCCATCTCGTGGATTCAACATTTGACCCTTCCAGCCATCGACCCTCAACAATTTCATATTCACAAGCTCAACGATTCTTGATGTTGGGCTCCTGTTTCTGGTGAGATTTCGCGATGTACGCTTGTTCCATCTTTCAGTGGTGGGAATTGGCCTTGCTCCAGTGATCCGGGAGCAGGGTCATGCTTGCATAAATGTAGAATACTTACTTCTTTTCGTCAGATACGCGATATGGGTTCTGATTCTTTTTGGTTTTTGGTTTGTCTCTCCCCAGAGGAGAAGAATTAAGCAGCATGCCGTGGCTATTCTCGTTGACGTCGTTCCTGAACTATTACAACAGGAAACTGGTCTGCTTGGCAGTGTTCTTCCATGTCATTGTGTAAGGTATCGATTCTTGTTGCATGCTTTCGACGTGAATTTGTAGTTAGCAATTTCCATTCACATACGTATGATCCGTATGTTTTCATGTGAAGGTAAAGGGGGCACTGATAGAGGAGGTTCCTTTGGGGTGCATTCTCAGGGGAGGGCTTTTAAGACTGAGGATGTATATTGCTTTTCACAGGAAGAGGCAAAGAAAAGTCAATGAGCTCGGAAGAATCACAATGAACTTTAGAATTATTGCCCATTACCAGTTGAAGCAAGTTTGCCAGGTATATGGTTCACTCCTATCTTACTCTACCTACCATCATTGTTAATTTTCAATGATGTGGCAAACCTCTCATTGAATGGTTCTAGCGATTCTCGCTTGCCCTCAAGTACAGTAATTAACTTTCCTTAAAAAAAGAGTACAACTGATCTATATAGTTGTTGTTGAACTATACTTCTTTGCTTAGTTTGCTGAGAAAGATACAAGGGAATTGGATAAATGGCAGTATCACGGAATCACACAGCTTAATCATGATGAATGATGATGCGTTTGGCTCATTCTGGTGTACTTTATTAGTCGAGTAATTCTTGAAGGGATAATATGCTTTGAATCTTTAAAGGGCAAAGATATTTAGTAGAGTTGGGGCTGTTAATTCCCCTGTCGCATAGCATGAATCTGTGTTCATCGCTGAGTTACTCTAACCAGAGATATATATAGTCCATTAATTTCCTCGGCACCATCTTCTGCGAGTAGTCTCTGAGTTTTGTCTGCTTGATGTGTGCTGTGTTAAAGTTTCTTATTTTGTTTTGAATTGCAGGCCGAGTATTTCCGCCAGTTGCTCAAGCCTGTTACGTAGTTTGAATTTGTTGAATAGCCGGGATCCTTGGGCCTTCCTCCCATCGACCTCTAGAAGGAACTGGGTCTTTGAAGGAAAAGGGAAACTAGCATTCCACTTCTAAAGCAGCTTGAATTAGTCACCTTCCACCTCAAGCTCAGCATAAAAAAATTAAACACGTCAGAAGGCATACAGCAGATATTTTGATAACTCTCTCTGATCCATTGCTAGTTTTCTCTGTAAATTCCTCAAAGACAGGACCCATGCAGAATGATCCAAAATTTTTCGGGGGGCAGGGTGGGTATGGCTATCCTTACGGAAATGATGAGTACAACTATAATGTTACTATGGGTGGTTATTATGGTTATGCAGCACCTGTTGCTCCATTCTTTGATCCTGTGCCGGCAATGGAGAATGGTAGCATTCTAAATCGAGTCGAGTTCCAGGCTTATCAGAACTGCCCTGAGAACTATGTGATATTTGATCAAACTGACGAAAGGAGCCGGATAATGTACAATCCTACATTTGGTCAGAGTTTTAATTATCCTTCATCTCAAGCATACCCGGGTTGTGCTTATGGGGGGTATAGAAACCAAGGTAATGAAGCTTATAATCCGTCTTCTTCATCATCTTTCAAGGAGGACTCAGATGAGATCAATGCACTCTTGAGCTTGGAAAATGATGAAGAAGACGAGGAAGACGATATTGTGAGTACAGGAAGAACCCCTTGCAACCATGAGTGTAATTCACCGGATTCCATATGCTCCACTGGGGGAACGAAATCCAAAAAGCAAAAGAATTCAGGTGCACGGGACTCGGCCTCGGTAGGTTCGAGTAAGGAGACAAAGAAGGATAGGATGAGAAAGATGGTGAAAACCTTGCGTGGTATCGTTCCAGGTGCACGACAGATGGACACTCCTGCCTTCCTAGACGAGGCGGTTAGATATCTCAAAACTTTGAAAGTGGAGGCGAGGAAGCTTGGGATAAAGAACTAGAAGAAAGTTGGCACTCGGCAGTTTGAGTGTTATTGTCTCTGGGGAGTTGGATGCTATCTAATGCGCATTCCACTATTGGTTCACAATCATGTTGTATGACCTTTGCGCATACATATTTGGTGGAGTTGGCCTTCTCTCTTTCTCTGCGGTGAATGTGGATCTATGGTGCCATAGCAACATAACCAAAATGTGGTGTAGTGGGCACTTCTCTTTTCCTTCCAATTGTTTCTGCGTGGTCTTTTTGCCCTTTCCCTTTACCTCTCGCCATAATCTATGAGGTGGGTAATGTAAGACCTTTCTCTTTTTCTATTCCCTACAATCTAGAATGCTGTTGTTCTTCCCCTGCTTTTGGTATCTTTGAGCGAAGCTGTTGATTTGTTCATTAAATACTCGTTTCCTCTCTGCATATTCATTGTTATTTACCTGTGGGTGCCTTTCTATGGATATGTAGTTGATGTCATTTGATTTGATTCTCTCTGTTGTATACCTAATGGATAACATATTGTGATCGGAAGGCTTATATGGCACTGCTGTGTCATGTGGAGGTGATGCAATATGTTGGACTGTGCATGCGTTGCCCACCAACAGTTGCAAAGCTGTGGAATTTAATCTTATTTTATTTGCGGTTTGTTGAATATTTGTTTCGTGAGCACCCACGAGCGGCTATGTGGTTCTTTGGGTCAATTCCAGTCTAGTGGAAGTCATCCCTCCTCCATCCATCCCGTGTGCTAATGTTCTCTCCACTAGGATATGGATTCCCAGTTGGGTGTGTTCTGCATGATGTCCAGTGACTCATATTCAACCTGTTTGAGTGGTGTGGTTGCGGATTGCCTAACTAAGTGCTGACTTCTGTAATGGTTTAAAGTCAATATATATAATATGTGTGCGTGCGCAAGTGGGATGCGGGTAGAGGGCTTGTCAAGGTTCAAGATAAACACATCATAATTGGTCAGTTTTAAAAGGGATGTGTTGGAGATATATCAAGATATATAGAGGAATTCTCAGAAATGATTCATAAAGTTATTTTCTCGCACATTAAGACCCTCCTTAACCATAACATACAAATAGACACTCTATGCAAGAAAGAGGTGTATTTAGTACATCGATACAAATTATATTGCATATGTCATTGTTGTCAATGCTAATGATCATTGATTATTGATTGTCGAGAGATATGGTAAGGAAATGATAAAATTCAAACAATAACAATTTGGTAATATAATGGGTAATATAATGAAGTTGTACTTAGCATATTAGCTTTATATTAATTCACATATTATGTATAAGCATCGAATATAAAATAAACAAACAAATTAGCATATAACATATATCATTTTTTAAAGAATATAATTAATAATAATCATAATTCGAAAGAACTAAAATGAATTAAATTAGATTAGAAACAAAAATTTTATAACAAAACTAAATAAAATCAATATTAATTGGAGTATATTGTGAATTTGTGAAATTGCATCACTACATTACTAATACTTACTAATTATCAATTATTTGATACTTACAACAAAATGTAGAATATATGAATGCATTAATTTTGCAACAGAATTAATGATTTATGATTTATGTATGATCAGTTCATCTCCATTGTCAAAAGGACACGAAGCCCATTGTTCAAAATAGGGGCCTTGAAGCAGGCCGAGGAGGAGGGTTATTGTGGTGGCAATATCAAAATAAAATTTTAAATCCAGAAATAGCACACAAGAAAAATCGGGAACAAATCGACCACTAATAGTAAAAAAAGGATGATATTGACCAATCTATGTCCAATATTGATGGTACCGGTCCATATTGATTGATATCTTGGAACAGTAACATTAAACTCCTAATTTTGCCAGATACAAGATATATGTGAAAGTGCTTTATTTTGGATTTCATCCACAACTCGTTGACACCGATATATCATCGCTCTCGCTTATACGGTTATATGGATATTCCAATGGTGGAACATATAAAAAAGTTGTTAAAGCAATTAAGGAATAAGTAATTTTTGTTTAACTTATGCAAATTTTTGCTTTATAAGGCATTCATGTTGGAAAGTCCTTTTTCTTAGATTTTATTCTTATTTTCTAAGGGATATTTTATACTCTATCCTTCTAAGATTTTCTAATAACATTTGTTTTCTGAACTTTTTGTTAACCCTAGATTCCTATGAAATTTACAGTTGCGCCCTTTCTTTAGTGGACTATAGGGGCACACGTCCAATAAGAGAAGGATACTATGGTAAATTTCGTAAGAACCAAGAGTACAAATGTTATTAGAAATACTTTGAAGGGGATAAGTGTAAAAGTCATTTTTTTTGGAAGTACAGTTTTCGCTATTTTGTCGTCGTCAAAAAGTCTCTAGACCTACCAGAATGATGCCAAAGGTAAGCCTTGAAAAAAAGCCATCTTAATACACTAAGGTTCATTGACTTTTCTTTTCATTTTAACTTACAACGGAGTATGGTCACTAAAAGATAGTTGGACGATGCCATACCCATTATATTAAAGTTCTCTAATTTCTTTTTATGCTTTTCATAGAATCAAAATGCATTTGTCTCACCTAACTATCAGGGCATCTTTTATGGTTCCATCCCAAAAGTCAGATTTCTTTTTGGTTTTTTTATATTCAGATTTATCTCGTACGTGACAAATGATAGATTCTTGGTGTCATTAGATAGATGATCCTAGAATAAGTTGCTTACTCCTTCAGATCTATTTTCTCTCATCTATCATTTTACTCTTGTTATCTTAAAAAAATCAAAAAAAAATTCCTAGTCAGATTTTTGTTTATTATTTTTTATTTGCCCGATCTTTCATTTCATGCATTCTTACGATTTTTTATAACATTCAATGTTCATAATTTTACCAAAAACTATGTTTCCATTCGAGGGTTTATGAGGCTGTCCGTCTCATTTTTGGGCAATTTTTTTTATTTTTTTTTAAAAATATATGTATATTCATCCCTATAACCCTCCTATATGCCATTCGAATTTCGTCAGAAACAGAGACTTCTACGGCCTCCATCCAGACAGGATCAATTTAAGAAATTTTTACGACCATTAAAAAAATATCGTCTGGATGGAGGCCGTAGGAGTCTCTGTTTCTGACAAAATTCGAATGACATATAGGAGAGATATAAGGATGAATATCATGATGATATTTTTCCAAAAAATAAAAAATTTTTGCGAAAGATGGGGTGGGGACAACCATGTTGGCTACCCCTTGGGGGCAGCCCCATCTTTCCCTTCCATTCGATACCTTCCAAATATTAGAAAGTTCAAAATCATTAAAAAAATCATCTTCAAATTTTGTTTGCTCTTATTTTCTTGGATACGTTGTTAATTTATTATTTTTTTTATAAGGCTACTGCATTTTTGTTTATATTTATCTCTTAAGTTATCATTTCAAGTCAGATGACATTGAAAAAGTATAAGAAAAGTATTTTTTTTCGTCATAATGTTCTTTAAATTAAAAAAATTAGAGTAAATCAATTTTAATTCATTTTGTTATATAAGAACTTCTGTTGGAAAAATAAGCTTTCTTCTAATTCTTGTAATTCATCTAAAAATATTCCCATTGAAGTTTAAATCATTTAAGCATACGCTAGATTTTGTCTATTCTTTATTTCTGGTTTGCGTTTTTTTCATTAAGTTTACCTATAATAATAGTTTTTTTTCTCACTAGAAGTGAAATAAACTGCATGGTTGCTTATTTCCTAACAAATCGAATTTGGTTTATACGTAGACTCAAATTCATCAAAAGTGATATCCTTCTTCATAATCTTATTCCAACACTTCTTTTGGACTTCTACGACCCCTATTTTTATAAGTTCACACACCTTTAAATTGGAGCACTATAAGGCCTCTCTTACACATGGCCCATCCCAAGCTTGGGTAAATGAGGAGGATTGCGTTAGGTAGCCGACAACCAATGTAAAATAGTCAGAGACAATTTTATAAGTAATATTTTTAAAAAATACTATTTAGGAAGTTGCCTCACGACAGTCGGATCTTTTTCCAACATTGATTTAAGCAAACATTTAGATTTCGTTGGGGCGTTCCTTACATGTGATGCGTTGGTTCGTCCGAATGCAATGAAAATTTGACAAGGGCCACTACATCGCAACCTAGATGTAATTCAAATTTTGCAAGGGTTCTCCATGAGGAACACATGTGAGTAAATACTGCATTGCCGCCCAGATGCAGTCTGCGAGGGTTCTCGCATGATGGATGCATGCGAGTAAAGAAGCTAGTCCGAAAGAGGTTGCAAATGAAGTTGCATATTAGTAGTTGGAATATTGGCACTTTAACTGGAAAATTGATAGAGGTAGTGGATACGATGAAAAGAAGAAAGATTCATGTATTATGTCTTCAAGAGACTAAATAGATTGGAGAGAAAGCAAGGGAGATTGATAAAACATGCTTTGAACTTTGGTATTCAGGTAAAGATAAGGGCAGAAATGGTGTTGGAGTGGTTGTTCATAAGGATTTGAAGGATTGTGTGGTTGCGGTGCAAAGATTCATGGATCGGATAATTTTGCTAAAATTGATGCTTGAAGAAGAGATTCTGAATATGCTCTCATTTTATGCACTAAAGAACTAAACACGCTTTTTGGGGGATCTAGTTAAGATTTTACAAGGAATCCCACAAAGAGAGACGATTTGCATAGGTGGAGATTGATGAATCTGTGATTCGTCATCTTTATTCATTTATTTTAGCTTAAAATCCCTTATAAAACACCTGCATATACTAACTCCATATTCTTACTAACATGCATCTATGTGTAAATATTGTACACTTCTTACTAATTTTAACCTAAAATAAATAAATAAATAAAGGAAAAATAAAGAAAAGAAAATAAAAATAAGGAAGACTTTATACAGGCTGACCCAAACCCCGAGAGAAGGTCAAGGCTTGACCTGATCGATCAGGAATAAAGTAGGGGGAGATAGGGTCCTTAAAAAAATCCAAAAAATTGTGTTTTATGTATATCTGTATAAAACTAACACTAATTTATGTGTGCTTTAATTTATCTCAAATCAAATAACTTTCAAGACCAAAGTTGTAAATAAAAATGTGTCCTAATTAATAAAAGTAATTGCACAATTAAATCTTGTATAGAATAAAAGTAACCACACTTGGAAAAAGCCACTAAGCACTAATTTAAAAATCAATTTCGGCTTCATATGAACTCAAGTTGAACCAATCTCAATGCCATTGGATTCTAAATTAAATATGGATATATTTCATAATTTTTGGAGTTACGAGTAAGAAGTTGGTTTTCCAGGGTAGTTTGTGCAATTTTCCCATGTATTTTGTAAATATTGTATTTGTATATATTTGTAAATTATTCTTACTGATTATTTAAAATAAAAATAAAAATAAAAATAATTTAAAAACAAAAAAGAGCTAATTTCCTAATTTACCCTTGTATATAATGTCATATATGTATATAATATATGTATATAGTTGCTATTTTTAATGAACCACCATAAAAAATAAAAAATAAAAAAAATAAAATTTTTTAATTCAAATAAATAAAGTGATGAAAATTCAAAAAAATTAGATAATTTTGTGAATAGTTCTATCTATTTTACCTTATCTCATTTCATCTCTCTTATCTCTTCCACCAAAAAGTCCAAAAATTCATTTCAATTTTCATCTCTTATCTATTTATCCAAAAAAATCAAAAATTAAAATTTCATTATATCTTTTCTATTTATATGGATCCTTCTCCCTCATTTCAACTGGATCAATCTTTAGAGAGAGGAGATCGATCTCCGAAAGAAAATTCCGTCGAGAAAAGTTGCCTAGTCTACAAGCCGTCTGGTGACAACGAGTCAGCCTTGTCGAGGTGATCACAGTTTATTTCCACTTCTAAGGTGATCTACATTTTTCTTCTTATTTTTATCTTAGGTTAACCTTAGTTTCATTTGCCGAATTTTTTAATTCCATCGTCATTTTGTTTTTTTGTTTTTGTTTTGTTTGTTTTTTTGTTGTTTTTTGTTGTTTTTTTGTTTTTTTTGTTTTTTAACACACGTGGATTTTACAAAATTATATACATATCCCCTCCAAATAAATATATTTAA
This sequence comes from Ottelia alismoides, assembly GCA_037367405.1. Lineage (NCBI taxonomy): Eukaryota > Viridiplantae > Streptophyta > Magnoliopsida > Alismatales > Hydrocharitaceae > Ottelia > Ottelia alismoides. The sequence goes on from JAZKJV010006773.1 coordinate 784,393, forward strand.
AAGTATGAGTTATGTCTAAAGTATATATACAATATATACAACACCCCCTATACTTTGCTCGAACTATATCCTCAAAGTGATCAGAGAGCGACAAAGGAAGACATAATTCGTGCTAAGTATAGAAAGGTGAAAAGACTCCTATGCTACAACGAACCAAAGAAAAGATAAAAAGAAGAGAAGTTGGTGATCCCCCTATACTTAGGATCAAGTAATCCTAAGTATAATAGAATGTACAAAGGGGAAAAACGATGAAGACAATGTACAGACTCAAAAATACAAAGACACGATATGAACAACATCACCCCCCTATACTTAGGGTAGAGTATCCCTAAGTATAGGCAACAACAACAACAGTGATGAACATGACAAATATGAACAACACAAATCATTCATCCCCCTATAATTAGGATAAAGCACATCCTAAGTATAGCATATACACATACACACACACACACAGAAAAGGGGTGAATGATAAAATGGGAGAAGAAAAAGTGAAACGAAAGGATATACAAGAGGTGGTGAGCTTTTGTATCGGACATACAAGGTGGAGTCAAAATATCATCGTCTGATACCAAAGATATGGAATCCACAATGGACAAGAATATATCATGATCTAGATATGGCTTCAGTAACTGTCCGTTCACAACAAAGTGTTGTGCGTCAGATGACAACCCAGATATGACAATACTCCCAATGTCACGCATAGCTCTCACGATGAACAATCCTGACCACTTGCTTTTCAATTTTCCTGGAAATAACTTCAACTTAGCATCAAATAACCAAACTTTCTGATCATGGGAGAAAGTCTTACTTCGAATGTGTTTATCATGCCATCGCTTGACTTTCTCCTTATACAAAAGTGAGTTATCATATGCAACGTCTCGGAATTCCAGTAATTTGTTCAAATACAACTTCCTGTTCTTTCCTGCCTTCTCCTAATCTAAATTGCATACACGGCATGCCCATAAATATTTGTGAATTAATTCCACTAGCAGGTGGTAAAGCTTTCCATACACCAATCTGTAGGGAGACATACCCAAAGGAGCTCTGTACGCCGTCCGATAAGCCCATAAAACTGAATCAAACATTTGGGACCAGTTCTTCCTATCTGGACGTACACGTTTTTGCAATATCATCTTGATCTCCCTATTTGAAATTTCTGCCAAGCCATTCCTCTGCCAAGCCATGGCGTACACCTTCACAAGCTTCTTTACTTCTCTATTAATGAAATGGCTTCCCCCAGCTGAAATCAGTCTTTTAGGAATACCGAACCATGCAATAATATGGTCCTTGAGAAAGGAACACACCGTACGACTATCTGCGGCTCGGGTGGGGATAGCCTCCACCCATCGACTAACATAATCCACGGCGAGCATGATGTACTGAAATCCCTGACTGATAGGAAATGGGCCCATGAAGTCTATTCCCCAAGCATCAAAAACATTAGAAATCTATATGTATCTTAGGGGTATGGTATCTTTGGAACCAACTGTTCCTCCCATTTTTTGACAATCAATACAACCTCGAACATACTCTGTAGCATCCTTAAACAATGTGGGCAACCATAGGCAACTCTGTAAAACCTTTGCTGTCGTGCATTTCCCCGAATGATGCCCACCAAATTCTAGTTTGTGACAGTGCTCAAGTACACTAGTGTGTTCCTCCTGAGGAAGGCACCTTCTCCAGATACAATCTGCACCCTCACGAAATAGGTACGGATCCTCCCACTGGTAGTAATGAATCTCTGACGGAATCTATCTACCTTGTACTTCGGCCAATCTTGTGGAACTTTCTTGAAGACAAGATAGTTCACAATATCAACATACCATGGGAGTGAGTTCACAGACAAAATGGACTCATCTGGAAAGGTTTCAGAAATAGGAATCATGTTTTGCTCAGAAGTCTCTATATCTGTAATACGAGAAAGGTGATCTGCCACAACGTTTTTCACTCCAGGTTTATCTCGTATCTCTAAATCAAATTTCTGGAGAAGAAGGATGCCAAACCACGCCTTATCAGACCTTAATGGACATGCGGGAAATGATGCTTTCAGGGTATGCTAGTGTTCATGGAGGCCATGGTTTTAGGGATAAAAATGAAGACGAAAAGGTCATTCTATGTCTTCTCTTCTCTCTATGATCTATGAGGACATAGCTCAAGCTAAATATAGGGGGGATTTATATTACATATATACTTTAGCGATTACTCGTACTTTCGTATTTTTTATAATAAATAAGGATAAAATACTATATGTATACTATTAAATTCATTAAATTCACTTAATAAAAAGTTGTATATTATTCCTTAAATTCTTTATATATATATTGCTTAATAGATAGTGTAAAAATAATTTTTATAAAATGTTTGAAAAATAGTTTGAAAATCTTTATGAAAATATTTTTAAAACTATTTGGAAAATATTTTGTTAAATATTTTCAACCTTTGTAAAATTATTTTTATTGTAGAATTTCTTTTATTTGTGTGAAATAAATATGTTTGAAAAATGATTTGCAAATGTCTTGAAAAATGGTTCCAAAAATATTTTGAAAATCCTTATATAGCGTTTGAAAAACCTTTGCAAAATAATTTTCAAATGTATGTAAATGTTTGTAAAATTGTTTGTAAAAATCATTTTGGACTATAGTTTCAAAATTGTTTGTAAAGTAACTTTCAAATAAGTTTGGGGAATACATGGATCACACTAAAATCCTTTATTGAATATATATACATTTCTATAAAATAATCACATATCCCTTGTAAATTCATAAAAACCCAAAGTCTTGTAAATGATAAGATACACCCACGCGTAAATATTTGTACCTATTTTCTTAGCCAAAATCTTTTGCTTTCAAAAGTCACATAAACATTTGCAAAACCAAAAATACTAAAAATATTTGCAAAAATGTTTTTGAAACAATTCATAAAAATTTACAAAACTTTTTTTCAAAGATCCACAAAAGTTCAAAAGTTTGATAATTGCATCACCAAAATGTTTTTTATTGCATTGTACATATAGTTTTCACACTTCTCGGATTGAGTTTGATAACTGAACAAGTCTAAGTAAAATCCAAAGATTGGAGCTTGGTTGGATCTTAAATCTACCAAATCACATGAACCTTATAGGAACTGGAATTGAGGTACTTCAGATCTAGTTGACTTAATTCGTTGAGAATTGTGAGACTTGGTTCACTATATTATTTATTTCCTAAGTAGAGTATTTCGGAGCACATGCACGACTCTTGTCGATAATGACCTAACTTGTACACCTGCACCTTTCACTTGGCTCAACTCGGTTGGAGTAGTGAGGGGATTGGATTTGCAAGTATGAGATGCACACAAGTGGAAACATTTGTCCTCGTCTAGAGAGGAAAGTTCACCCCCAACATATCCGGTAGCATAGACGTCTAAAGACAGGAGAGTGTACTACTAGATCAAGAGGGAAAACTCCATATTTAAATTCTATTCTATATAGTATTTCAAAAAAAGAGAGCAAAAAGAAAAAACTCCAAAAAAGTGGACATGCCTTATTGAATATAAAATGCCCGTTGGAGTGTACATATTTGTATAGTTAATAAGAAAGCTTGAGCTTCAAAGTCGTATCGTGTGAGCCTGCAGCCAAATGACTTGACTACACTGGTCATGCATCCTAGGATAGGTAGCTACACTGGCTAGCATCCATTCTTCTCTTCACCCCCTCCTCTTGAGTTGGTTGCCACTTGAACTTAGAATGGAATACCCCGCTCCTTAAGGAAGGAGTTACTGGATTGGGAAATCATTAGGTTGTCATGCTGGAGAAGTCAATATCTTTGTCATCTCAATTGAGGGGAGCCACTGTCACCTACGTTATACAAAGTGAGATTCATAGTCATAAGGATTTGCGTATGAGTTGAAGTATTCTGACCTGATTATTGAGAATACTTGAGCAAAGTTTTGGGATTCTCAAAGGCTGTTGTATTTCAAATCTGATTCCCAATAAGGTTCCGACCGCACTAAAATTCAAAAGCTTTAACTTAAGTTCCAAACTTTGATTTTGTGAAGATAAGTTTGAGAATTAAACTCAATCCACTTTCTTTCTTTTTCTTTTCTTTGTTTTTCATTTTCTACACTTATTTGCATCAATGTTTAATAGAGACTAGTAAAGGCAAGTATAAGGGGTGATGAATCTCCATTTCATCACCTTTATTCTATACTTTTGGCCTTCAAAAACCTTAGCTAATGCATGTAAATACCATTAATATGTACAAATTAACATTCATTCTTTGTTGTATAAATAATGTACAAAATACAGTTTTTAATTCCAAAATTATATAATAAAGAATTTTATGCCCCTAAACCTCGAGACCAAGTCAAGAATTGACTAGGTCGACAAGAAATAAAGTAGGGGGAGATAAGGGACAAAAATAACCTAAAAACCCTATTTTTTGTTCCTCAATAAGTCCTTTTTGGGACCGGTTTTTATCCTTGTTATTTTTCATAAAATAAATAAACTTTTTACATGAAATTTGTAGATAATAATGTAAAAAAAGACATAAAATTGATTTCACACAAAAATAATACATAGTATACAAATTATACTTTGAACAAGATTTCAAAATCCAACTTCCCAGACCCATATCTCCTAAATAAGAACTCAAAATATTCACTTTTAATTGTATATAAATTTTAATAAGCTATTTAATGAAGGTGGTTTCATATTTTCTTGGAGTTAAGTTGTGAAAGTTAGGTTTTGAACCACTATTGTACAATATACATGAATAAAATATTCATTTTATTTATTATTTGTTATTTATTATTTTTATAATTTTACAGTTTTATTTTTTTATAATTTTATAAATATTATTTATAGCATATGTACATATTAAAACTAAAGTAAAACCATAAATAAAACATTAAAATAAAATAATACATAAAAATACATAGATGAAAATACATTACATATACCTATACAATAAACACCTATATTGAATTAAGTGTAATTATTATATAAAAAAATAATAAAAATATTTCTAAGTATAAAAAGTAAGTTGTAAATATATAGAATAATAAAATAAATAATAAAATATAAAATAAAAATAAAAATAAAATACCAAAAATATAGATGAATATAACTATAAATATACCCCTAAAATTAATTTGTAATAAACAATCGTAAAAAACAAATAAAAAAAGAATAAAATAATATATAAAATAATAACAATTTTATTTTATAATTTAAAATCATAAAATCATTTATTATTTATTATAGAATTTCCAAGTTTTTTTGGGGCTGGTTTTTCCTGGTTGATCTACGTGGACCAACGAGATGGCTTCGACTGCTTGACCTACCCCCTAGCCCTTGTCAGAATAGCTTTTGACTTCTCTTTCTCGAATTTGTACCTACTAATGCACTACTCGAGAGTGACTTGGCTTTTCATGGAACATGTCCTCCGTACATTTGTGATCCACGCTAAGCACCCCTCTTCCCCCTAGATCGTCTTTCTGCGTATGCTATCTCTCCTCGAAATGTCGCTACTTCCTCACCTGTACATAAGACCTTCAACCTCCACATTTCATTTTTGGTTCGATTTTCTCCCACCACAGACCCTGCAGAGGGCACTAGGAGCGAGCTTGTCGTGACAGGTCGAGCTCCCTACTTTTCGTAGCGAGGAAGAAGCATGGAGGAATCCTTTCCATCCATCTCCGACCATCATGACGTCGAGGTATTCACTTCCTGGCTTTGGCCAGTCGATGTACAGTTTCTTAGTCCCTTGATAACTAATAATTTTAGGTTTAGTTCTATGCTTTGAATTTATTTGCTTTGATTGCTTGTTTAGTTAAGAAGTTAGATCTTAGACACCGCCTGAGCTCTAGAGCTCTGACCCCTCTGTTCATTTTGATACCCTTGTCTTTGACCACTTCTAGTCACCTCATTTCCTCCTCCTACAATTTCTCCACACCCCAAACCATTTTGTTCCCCTAGATAACATCAGATCTAGGACACTGAGGTTCAACTCCGTCACCAATCGCCGGACCTCCTCACCCCTGCCATCCCACCTCCGTTTCTGCCAATAACTATCCAGTTGCTTCTCTAGAACCCCACCTATCTTCTCATGTAGTTTCAATATCTGCAAGGGGCATCTGAGCCATGTATTTTTTCAAGAAGTGCCTTCCAGTTTGCCAGACCACCTCGAGTTCCAAGGGCTCAATTAGCAGCACTCGGACATTTTGGACACCTCGTGGGCCTTGGGAGGACTACAAGAACGTTATGAGATCATTGGTTGAGCACCAAATCGTCGAGAACACGCTACATCAAAGAAAAACTTGCTAGGCTCGAGTTCATACTCAATTCCTCCACTGCCATCCAGAGTCGTTGGATCCTCCTGTGTTCTTCGCGTGGCACAACTGACATCCAATCAGGAGCGCCATCAACCGTAGGATCTTGATGAATCTTATATTCATCATGCTGAAATACAATTATTAATCTCCAGTACTAAATAATTAAATAAAAATCATAATAATTCATTATTACTTACAATTCTTATATTGTAATATTCTGTGTATAATTAACCTATACACAACACTAAAAGCTAACTCTAATTACTGTATTTAGTCAATAACCTTTTCTCTATTTTCTTATCTATTAAAAATCCCTGCTAATTAGATTAAATATTGTTTATATTTATTTTGTCTTTTAAAAAAATATAAATATAAAAATCTCAAAACCCTCGAAAGCATTGTTTTTATCTCTTAAAAATACTCCCAAAAATACACTTTTGCACAAACGACCTCTTTTGACTTTTTTCTCAACATAAAACTTGTAGATCTCATCGAGATATGCAACTTTCATGTTTTGACTTTTTCTTAATTCTGCCTTTTTCTATTTCTTTTTGAATTTTATTTATTTTCTTATTTCTAAATTTTTTGGAGAAGCCACATGGCGTCCTCTAGGACACTCACATGGCCGCATCTCTCATTGCTACACGACCTCTTCTCTGCCCTTGGATCTCGTCCCACCCACTCCCATCTCAATCGTTCATCACTTACTCACTTGCAGCCATCTGATCAACTCCCTCTTCTCATTTCTACCGCCCCTTGCACCTAAACCTCAACCGCAGATCTGTTCCTAATACCATAGATGATCGCCCTCCACGTCACCTGTTACACCCTCTCCATTTGATGAAGCCCCATCTCCATCAACATCGTTCATCAGTGCATCACCCTTTACCGCTGGATCAGATATGATGATCTGATCTTGGTCTTCCGCTCATATCCTCTTCCTGATCATTGGATCATAAGATCCAACGGCTAAGGATTCTTCTTCCACCTTCTACCCCCCATTCGTCCATTAAACCTCGAGACACTCACCCTCTTCCATTTTTAGGAACCTCATCCGACCACCTCCTGCTCCCTAACGGCCGCTCCACGTAGCCTTCATCACCACGTTCCTCGCATACCCCCCATCCTTCAAGGTCGATCTCCTAGGACCATTAATCCGGTGGTTAAACTCACAACTCCTCCACCAAAATGGACGAAGCCCCTCCTATAAATACCCCGCCTTCACCACCTCAACTCCTTGTCCACCAATCCTGGCAGTCCTTCCTAACCTACTCCTCCTCCTGTGACAGAGGAGGAGGAGTTGATTGGCGATTATAATGGTTCTATGCCCAGGTGATGACCTATAGTAACTCCTCCATGTTGCGGAGCCTTCAGCATCCGCTAAGCTCTATGCCCTAGACTGAGCATGCTGGGTGACAACCCTGGGCTTCCACAGAATCCTAGCCCAAGCCTCCGTCCATCATCTCCTTCACTCGATTCTCCAAGGTACTCCTTCCTCGCTTCTCCAATATTTTTTCAATTTTTTACGACGTACACACTCACTCTCACCCTCGCCCGACCAACCCACAATCTTCGCCACTCATCCATCATCTTCGCCAACCACTTTGTTTACCTCCTTCCCTTCTCTAAGTCCCCGTCCACCCAACCCACCTTCTCCCCTGCTTCATCGGAAGAGAAGACCATTGGTCCCTCACTTCTTCTTCTCCAAGTACCCCCATTTCACTTACAACCCTCTCGTACAACATGCCTCGGCTACACTCTAATGTTTGCAAGTGTCCACACCTTCACTGGCCGGGCATTGGCCGGAGGCATGCTCTACAACTTTTCCTCTGGTGAGTCTTCATCGTCAGCAGCACCAAGCCATCTCCGTATCTTCTCCACCATTAGAACTTAAACACCAAGGATTATAGGAGCTTCATTGATCATCGTGAAGATGAGGGGATCATGGTGGAGCTTCCCTTGGCATGCTGGAGCCCAACCAAGTTCGCCACAATAGGCAGCAGAGCAAAGGAACTTGAAGAGCAGATGCCATCCGGTCATGAGGATCAAATGATCCAGATGGAGCCACGTCGTCCTCAACGAGGAAAGGAGGCTCGGGCGTCCGAGCCACCTTCTCGATGCACATGAGGACACCACATAGCCCGAGCCTAGGTTGCCTCCGAACCTAACCCCATCACGTGCCTCTCTTGTGAGGGTTGGGTAAACTGCATGAAAGACCCTTTCTATTTTAGATATTACATCTAGGTCCTCCAAGCGTGTGCCTCATGTACGCTCATGGGGTATTTTACAGGGAGACCCAGCTGGGTTTTTATTTTTACAAATATGCCCCTATACGTGAAGGAGAAATTGCACTGGGCCCCCATCAGTTTTTTCTATTTGCAATTGGGTCCTTTCAATGACCTATTTGTAATATTTATCTTTATTTTCCATGCATTTTTATTGTATTTATGCCCCTAACACTGTTTTGAGCATATCTTGAGCATTCTAGATCTAAATTAAATGATTTTAGTTTGAAGCTTCTTTAATTATCTATCTAATGGAATGTTTAATTTCTTGATTTGACACTAATTTAAATGTGAACAATTTTAATGATATATAGTGTCTCTTGCTCTAAAAATCCTTGCCATTAGTAGATTCTTGTTCTAGATTTTGATGCTCGATATGACTCTGAAATCAAACCATAATTTGTTGCTCATTACTTCGGCATTATGTAGGGAATATTTGTTGATATTATTTTGCATGCTTGTTCTCTACATTAAAAATTAAATAAAAATTTACATGCATCATTTAATTTGTTCTTGCATCATCTTATCTGCATTACTTGTCTTTGCATTATATCTACATTGTTTTGCATATGCATGAAGACCAAAGACTAGAAAAGAACCACTCTTGAGTTAAACAAAATTTTTGATAAAAAGACGAAGAGGCTCGTGTCCTTGTATTCGACCTTGGTATACTTGCCAAGTAAAATGATTTCCAAATATTCGAAGGTGTGGATTTTGCATGATCCAAATCTGCCTCCTATACTATGATATCATGGCAATTTCTTATTATTATAGAGGCAGATTTATTGTTCATTAGATCCCTCGTGTGGATCTAATCTAGGACGTCGATGCGCGAAGAGGTTTCGCGTCACCTGGTGGCACTACGTGTCAAGTGAGCGGCCTTCATCCATTCGATCGCGCTACTAGTCGGCATAAATATTACCTGTACGCTACATTTTTGTATTTTGATGAAATAGTTCTGTAAATTTTATAATTAGTTAAAACTTTTTGGTACAATTGCACAAGACACCCTACACTCTATCGTAATTACTATTTGATCCCTTTCCAACGCATCTCAAGTGGCTGCCTACGTGAGGTGCACGTATTTTACAGAAAAGCCCTGGGTCGATGGGTTATTTACTTCTAGTACCTAAAAATTGAACTACAGTTGTATATTTTTACTATATTTACAAAGTGGCCCTCTAGTTTATTTTTAATGGCAACCACATCTTTGTAAGTTCAATCATTTTTGTGTATGTTTTATAATTTTTGTAATTATCATCTATGCTTCAAAAATATGAAAAAATAGGGGTAGTCTCCTGAGTTCTTGTATTTTCATGCCTTATAATTACTTTACAATATCAGGTCTTCTATTATTTATTAAACAATTAAACATAAAAAAGAGCACAAAAATACCATGTTTAACTTAGGAAATACCAAAAATATAAAAGGTTTTTGAAAAAAATACAAAAATTATATTATACATTTTCCTAATTATTTTCTAACTACTGAATCTAAAACCCCTAAAAATAAAAAAAAATTATAAAAATAAAAAACTCCAAAATCTAGTATAAAAAGATTAAAAAATTCTTAAAAATCACAAAATAGTTTTTCTATTCTATAATTTTATTTATATTATTATCTACCTATTAAATCTGATTTGAAGAGTTTTGACTTATTTTGCTATTTTATCTTCATTTCAATTTTGTTTATTTATTAATCCTTGATTCAGGATTTTTTATTTTAAAAAATATAAAAATTAGCAAAAATTCTTAAAAAGTTACAAAAATAATAGAGAAATATTTAAAACTCAATAAATTCTATAACCCAATAAATTCTATCTCATGTATCTTGACTATGTTTAATGGTATTTATAATTGTCCTAATATATATTGTACATAATAGTATTATATATCTTATATTACTTATTTAAAAGAAAAAGAAGTATACAAAACTAAAAATATAAAAGGAAAATATAAAAATATTAAATTAAAACAAAATATAAAAATATAAAATAATAAAATGCAAAAATACAAAATAAAAAACTAACATAAAAAATAGACAAGAAACACACATCACATTCTTTGCATTTATTTGCACAATCTATCTAGTTTTGCTCTCTATGTTCGACACTATACACATACTTACACCTATACACACATTTGTAGAGCTATAATAAATTTTAACTCTATAATTTATTTTGCATTGATTTATATTTATTTGTGGGTTAATTATTTAATTAGTCCGAGGTTCTCAGTTGTGTGAATACACGCCTTGTGTGGATACACGACCGATAGAATTTCTGACTTTTCAGTTACCCCGAACAACTAGTGCGACTAGTATCTCCCAGTAGCATATGATGCAATCTCCATGCTTCCATGATGCACTTAGGAATTTTCCCATATCCTTCGTAGAGATGCTACGCGAGTTAAAGGGAGGAGCTCCAGGTCAAAAGGAGGCTTGGTGTTGGAGTGAAGCGGTGCAAAAGAAGCTAAAAATTAAAAGAGTATGCTTTAGAGCTACGTCAAGGATAAAACAAAGGAAACTGTCACAAACTACAAAATAGTGAAACGGGAAGCGAAGAAGGCTGTAAGGCAAAGCTAAGTCAAAATCTTATGAAGTTTTGTTTAAAATCTCGACTCTAAGGTCAGCCAGTAGGATATATTCAGATTGGCCAAAACAAGAGAAAGAAATACTAATGACCTTTCTCCAATGACATGCATTAAGGATGATGAAGGTCACGTGCTTGTTACTAACAAGGATATAGAGACTAGTTGGAAGTAGTATTTCCATAGACTTTTCATTGGGGAAGGAAATGGAGAGATCACTTTTGGTGATGTAGTTAGTATTGAAAGTTACTTGAATCGTGCAAGCTATAGATGAATACAAAGAAAGGAAGTAGAGGAGACTTTGAAGATTATGATACTTGAAAAAGGTGTAGGATCGGATGTCATCCTTGTAGAAGTATGCATAGTTTTAGGTTAGCATTATTTGACTTGGCTAACAAATCTATTCAATGTCATTTGGCGAAGCAAGAAAATGCATGTAGATAGGAGGAGGAGTATCATGGTGCCTATTTATAAAAAATGAGACATTCAAAATTGTTCAAGTTGTAGAGGTATGGAGCTAATGAGTCACACTATTGAAATTTGGGAACATGTGATCGAAAGAAGATTGAGGAAAGTTTCCAAAGTAAATGAAAACCATTTTGGATTCATGCCAGGTAGCTCAACTATTGAAGCCATCCATTTGTTGTGAAGAATAATGAAGATTTACTGAGACAAAAAGAAGAACCTCCATATGATTTTTATTGATTTGGAGAAGGCATATGATTCTGTCCCATGAGAGATTTTGTGGAGAGTTTTGGAGAATAGTCAAGTACGTGTCGTATACGTTAACCTTATAGCGTATATGTATGATAGGTATTTATCATGTGTAAGGATCCAGTCTGGGAAGACTGACTATTTTGACATCAAAAATGGTTTACATCAAGTTTCAGCTTCGAGTACATTTCTTTTTACTTTGATTAAGGACGAGCTGACATGTCACATTCATGATGAGATACCTTGGTGTATGTTACTTGTTGATGATATTGTGTTGACTGATGAGAGTAGAGATGGAGTAAATAAGATGCTTGAGGTCTAGAGATATGCATTGGAGATTAAAGGTTTCATATAAGTAGGGCTAAGACTGAATATATGGAGTGTACCTTTGATGGAAGGAATGGTGAAGGAATCGAGGTAAAGATTGGTAATGATAACATTCAAAAAGTGATTCTTTTAGTTATCTAGGATTTATAATGCAATATGATAGGGGATTTGATAAAGATGTTACTAATAGAATAAATGCAGGTTAGTTAAAGTGGAGAGGAGCCTTTGTTGTTATCTGTGATAAGAAAATTCCTTTAAAACCAAAAGAAAGTTCTACAAAGCAACCACAAGACCTGCTATGCTCTATGGATCTGAAGTTGGCCTATGAACCATAGACATGTGCAGAGAATGATTATAGTAGAAATGAAAATGCTAAGGTGGATGTGTGAACGCGCGCACACACACACACACACACACACACACACACACTCACTCACTCTCTCTCTCTCTCTCTCTCTCTCTCTCTCTCTCTCACACACACACGTAAATATCATATTCAGAACGATGCAATTAGAAAGAAAGTTGGTGTAGCTCCGATCGATGATAAGAAGCACAGAAATCACTTAAGATGGTTTGGTCATTTGAAAAGAAGGTTAGTTGATGCATCAGTTATGAAATGCGAGTTTTGGGATGTAAAGTATGCTAATAGAGGGTGAGCACATCCTAAGAAGTGTTGAAATGAGACTATACGAAGGGATCTTAGTTTTTTTGGATATAAGCCCAAGATTGACCCTAGATAGATCTGAATGGAGGCAAAGGATCCATGCGGCCGACCCTACTTAATTGTGAGAAAAGGCTTTGCTTTTGTTGTAATATCATTTGATTCTTCTTTTTTACTAGAAATCTAATAAAACGTCTTTATCTCAACTGTATGTTCTCTGCACATGTCTATAGGTAACTTCCTAATACTCATTAAAGCTTACCATGTCTTGATAAGTTGCAAAACCTAATTCACAAGCCAACTATACAAATAAGACATAACAAAATCAGATATAAACTAGGTTGATAGTTCTACCAAACTACTAGAATCGATTTTAGGTAGTCTAATCAATAGGAAAAGACTATTAAGCCATGATATCTCCTACATCACCGGAGTACTCGAAGAATTAAGTGTAAACTTCCTAAAGAAAGCAATTATTAAAATTGCAAACCTATTTCATCACTAGTCAATACAATAAAAGATGAGATTTCATTGGAGATTTCTTAGTCATATCATCCATTCCCATAACTTTATCTACTATTAGTCAACAAGATATATAAGAGATCAAACATGATTACAGATAGTTTGGTCATATCATCAAGGTATATATTTTCTGCACTACTTTTTAATGCATAAAAGGTGACCAAGCTATGCACTGATATTATATGTGCTTTGGGAAAGCATATGATCGATACCAATTCCCAATGACCAAGATTGAGAAACTTGATGATTAAACCCTAAATAAGACAGTATCACATGCCTTCCAGTAGGTAGGATGTACATGTGTCAGGAATACATGAGCATGATGTTATCATAAACGATTGTATAACCATGACGCTTCCATTCCGAGGGAGTGATGAAACATATCTAGATTTTAGTGACTCCTCTCAGTAGAGAAGGTGTTGGACATTTATCTGAATGAGATTCAGATGTAATGAGAATATTAGATTTGTGGTCTTGATTTAATCAAGCATCTGTAAGAGGTCCGTGGGATCTGGATTTGAGATGTGATCTCAACATCCTAGTCACTATACGTGGAAAAATACAATCACCCTATCCTTATCTCCAAGTATCTATGGAGAAAGCACATTATTCTTGAAAGGGTTTAAGAATAATTCCATAGTTTAATTATATCTAAGCATTTAGAAATGGATAATTAAATGTGATTTAATTATCTTGAATGATGTGAATTTGATTCACATTATTGGGATATATGTGAATGATTATCCAATATAATTAAATGTGAATTAATTATTATGGATAAGAATATCGTCGATAGCAATATCCACTTAGTAATAATATGTTATAAATATGATTTTTAGTATATTAGAGAGAGCTTATTATGATTCATATTTGTTGATTAATTATTGGTGTGAATTGGATTCACATTGGATAATTAATTGAAAATGTAAATCACATTTTATTTTGGGTTGTGAATATGATTCACAAATTTCCAATGGCAAGAGAGTAATATTCTAAAAATAATTATGAATTATTTTTTAGAATATATTACAATAATTATTGTTGTAATTGGAGATACATGGAATCATGAAATCTTGGAGATTGCCAAGATTTCGTTGGAAAATCTCCCACTCCAATTACGAGTAAGGACGACCACCTATTCCAACATGGAAAGGGTCGTCCTCCACTAACCCCATATGGAAGGGGAGATTTCCATATCCATTATCTCCAAGATTTGGTGATTTAATTTGAGGATTAAATTATGTTGATTTATCAATATATATTTAATCTAATGAAATTAATTGTTGTTGTATTTTTACCAACAACATCTTGGCCATTAAAAGAAGCACAAATAAATCTCATCCATTCATTTTGTGTATCCTATAGATTGTGATCCATGGACTCCCAAAACCCTATATAAAGAAAGGCACCCCATGCTCTCTAGGGTTAATAAGAACTTCAACAACAAGCTCTCTCCTCTTCTCATTCACATGCCCTCTCTCCCTCTCTCTCCATTGGTGGTCGTCCACCAAACCCTAGAAAAGGAGTCTTCGTCGTTGCTTTGCCATTGTGTCGCCGCTTCGACGACTCTCGGTTCTCCATCTTCTTTACTATGCTTCGCTCACAAAGAAATCGTTAGATATCGTGCAACGAGATCAAGAGTTCCCTTGCTTGGATAAACATCTTGGATTGCAAGGATCACACAGCTCATCCCCGCACTTGCAAGCATCTTCTCCGAAGGTCATACTTGAGACAGGAGGTCTCTTTTCGTAGTGACTAGATCGTAACCACGCTACAAGAGGTATTGCTTTATCCATTGTGTGGTTTATATGAAACAATTCGAGAATCATTCTTAGATCATGCGGTTTCATCGCATGATTTTTTTTTAAAATTCCGCTGCATAGAACAACTAGTGCGACTAGTCGTTCTCGATTGTATATGGTATGATCTACACACTTCCGTGATGTGCTTGAGGATTATTCAATATCCTTCAGGCTTGAGGACACCATTCAAGAAAAAGTGATGCACACAATGTTTTACAATGCAGACTTTTTTGGCTGACCTTTTAGAGATGTCACTAATACATTTGTGCCTTGTTTCAATGGATGGAAGGGTCAATTGGCTATAAAGATGATATGCCCATGTAGTCTGTGATTTCTATGATGTAATTTATACTTGGGGTATAGATTTCATGGGTCTTTTTTCTAATAGTCATGGATTTGAATACATCTTGTTGGCAGTGGATTATCTTTCTACGTGGGTGGAGGCTATCCCAACTAGAGCTGCAGATAGTAGGATTGTTTGTAAGTCTATTAAGGAGCATATTATTACTGGGTTTGGTGTACCAAAGGTTTTGATTTCTAATTGGGTAGCCATTTTGTGAATAGAGAGACGAGATCATTAGCTAAGTATTATTAATTTGAACATAGAGTTGCTAGTCCTCACTGCCTACAATCGAAGGACATGGCCGAGGTTTCAAGTATGGAGGTGAAGAGTATTCTTTGGAAGTTAGTTCGTCCAGAGAGGAAGAACTGGTCTCAGCTGTTGGACCAATTTCTGTAGGCCTACAAGACAGCCTACAAGACCCCTTTAGGTACTTTAGCTTTTAGGACGATTTATGGCAAGCCATGCCATTTGCCTGTTGAATTAATTCACAAGTCTAGGTGAGAAATAAAGAAGATCGATTGGAGTTGTCACCTTGTTATGCTTTGTAGAGACCTAAACATTAATGAGCTAGTGGAAATTTGTAATAGAGTATATGACAATAGTTTGATCTATGAGGATAAAGTTAATAAGTGGCATGATTCATGTATTAGATGTAAGAACTTTTTCCTGAGACAAAAGGTATGTTTGTTTAATACTAACTTATGAATTTTCCATGAGAAATTGAAATCAAAATGGACAGGTCCTTATATAGTTAAGGAAGCGCATGGAAATGGCATTGTAGAGATTGCAGATCTTTCAGGTGGTGCACCTTCCTTCATGTTAAACATTCATCCAGTGAAGCATTTTGTTGAATCCAATGAATGATTGAGTCTTTTTGAACCGATTAACTTCATTCTAGTTGATTCTTTTGCAGACATTTCAGATACAACATGAAGTTGTAGTAGAAGATTCAACATCTATCATATTCATGTTTTCTATGACTTTATTATTTTAGGGTTTAGTTTCTCCTGTAAATAGACTCTTATTACTAGCTTAGGCTATTTCCAACCTAAGTATAGGGGGGAACCTGACCATTTGTTGTACATTCTTCATTTTCTTTTATAGTGTTCTTTTGATAATCGATATTTTATGAGCGGTAAAAATGAATTTATCGGTGAATAAAATTGCTCGAAATAAAATCTCGATTAATCAAACAAAAATAATGGACACCAAATCGGAATTCATTTCATTATTTATTTTACCAGACAAGTATTCCTGGGTCAAACATAAGGAGGCAGAAAATCACGCTCGTGAAAATTCGAGTGAAGAAATATTTTTATCCTTCTTTATTTTTTTTGAAGGTGAGAAAACTTTTTTGTTTTTTGAATTTTAATCTTTTTATTTGATTTTAAATTTTTCAATTTTTATTTGATTTTCAAAAGGAATATTTTTCAAACAAAATTTATTTACAATATAATATGTGAAAATAGGGTATAGATGTGATACTATATGGTAGATGAGCACCTCAACAGTGGGCTCAAGAAAGAGAAGAAAATAAAACAAAATGGATCAAGAATTGAGAAATAAAATGCATGAAGAAATCGTTGGAAAATATAGCAAAAGTAAAATATAAAAAATGCAATGATGTACAAGTGTCCAAGATTCAACAATGGTCCAAAGTAATGTAGAAATGTTTAAAAAAATACAACAAAAACTATATTTCTTCTTGAAATTAGGTCCCTGTCAGGGCCTAATTATAAGAATAAATGGAACCTTTTCAATTAGGTCCCTGCACGGGAACCTAATTGCAAATAGCAGAAAGTCTGGAGGCGGAGATGAATTATGGAAGTTTCTTGGGTTGAAGATCCAGTTTTCATACCATTTCGTGAGTTAATGGTGTATATAAAATGAAAATGTGCGATCTAGGACATTGATGAGGGACACGTGGAAATCAATTGTGTCACACGTACTTTCCCCAATCCAGAAGGCAGTGGTGGCAATTGCATGATCTCAGACGATCCACATACGTGCAATGATTGTGGAACTCCTCCGACAAGGCTAGGAGGGGATCGCCTATCCCCTCTGATCTCTACTATAGTAGGGTGAGGTCGACGAGTGGACAACGGTGAAGGTCAAAAGCAATGCTAGGGTTTAGCCTTCTAGAATGTATGTTGCAGCTTGGTTGAACATTGGGTTAATAAATTATGCTCCAAACGAAGATGTATGTGCTCCAGATGATTGAAAGAACCTACAATGGAATCACTAATGCTTGATTTCACTATTAAATCGACCAAATATTAAAGTAATTTTGCAGTTCAAGAAAGTTTCCTAGTATAATAGCATGGACAAGGAATTTGATGAAACTGGATCGAAAGTTAGTCGAATTGATTGTGGAATTAGGTACGTAAATGAAGATGATGGTTAAGGCTTGATAATAACATCAGTTAATGATCTAATTAATCTCATAAAAAGAGGGAATCGTAAAGGGTGTAAAGGAAGAACCTGAGAATGAGGTTATCTGCAACTCGGGTGACTGCTCGATGATGAGTACTTCATTGGAGCTGAACATCGCGACAACGACGATGCAAGGCATGGCTAGCCTTGAAACCTCCTCCCCATTGATCCTCCATCCACGTGAGATGGCCCTTGGGTGCTATCACCATCGGAGGGGGCGGAGCACGACAAATAAAGGTAGAGGTCTCGGTAGTTCAGACTGGAGCAAGGAAAGTTGGTTCTAATGGTCGATCTTTAGGTCATTAAATAGAATGATCGGTGGAAGTTAGTTAGGGATATAAGGGTAGGTCTATATTAGGGTGGTTAAAAGTAGGATTTGGATGGGTTAGATTAGGTTTAGAGTGTTTATAGATGTGGGAGTAAATGGATGAAGTTGAAGCATTGGAACAGAATCCGGCCAACTTCCTCTTGAAGAAGAAGCTCCCTGAGGTGGTACGTGTTAGCACCGGGTAGGCTGATTTTATGAAAATACGTATTAAATATCAAGTCATGTAATTAAAATTAGGTATAAAAATCAAATGTAATTAATTACATATATTAATTTATTTTATGATTTATTTTCATAAAGAGTATATATTTAATGAAATAAAAATATATTATTAATGAATAGGTATATAGAGTACTTAATAAATAGACTTTTGATTTTTAAATTATTAAATTAATAAAGAACTAGTATTATTATATTTTATTGATCAATAGGATAATAAATAGGGTGTATGTGAATTGTTTTCTTGATTTTAATAGTATATAGTTCAATTTCATTTATAAATTAAGTTTTTTAACTTATTAATAATATTAAATAGTGTCTAAAAGTTATGAAATAATTCTTGGTTAAAATACAAGTTCAAGAAAATAAATAAAATTTATAAAATCAATAAAATTATAATAGTGTGTTCTGAATAGAACAAATATACCAGAACCCAATTATCACTAGGTCCCAAAACTAACTTTTTCTATCATCTTCATTAATTAGATAATATTATTTTATGAACTTTAGTTGTGAGTAATGTGAAATTGGAGTTCGTATGAGAAAGTTATGATGTTCGGAAGTTGAGAAATTAACACTTTCAAAGTTGGATATCTTAGCATATGTACAAGATAATATTTTTAACTTATTTTTATATTTTTCTAATTTTTAGAATAAATAGGAAAAAGTTCAGTGAAAAATGTGTTTAAATGAAATAACTAAAAATGCTCGAAGTTCTAATATTTATTTGATAATTAATGAAGAATGTGTAGAGAGTATAAATGATTTTTTTGTGATTTTCTTCCTTATCTCCCTCTACTTATTCGTTTGTCAACAAATCCATGGTAACTTGGTCTCGAAGGTCAAGTTATATAAATATACCTTTCAGTTATATTTCTATTTATAATTCATATTGTACATATATACATATCTAGAATCTGCCTTCTTTTTGTTTTCTTGTTTTTATTCTTTTATTTATTAACATGTTTTTGATGCATACAAAATATTTTTATTCGTGAATGATATTTTTTTAATAAATGGAAATTAATAGATATTTACATGTATTTTAAAGGGTTTTAAGACAAAATGTAGAGAAAATGTTAATGAATCATGGATTCATCAACCCCTTATACTTAAACTTTTCTAGTCCCTTAGTAAACACTTATTTGAAAAATAAGTATAAAAAAAGGAAATTTAGAATGAATATCTTTTCCTAAACCAATTAATGAGAACATACATAGGACAGAGCTTGGTCGGGCTTAAAACAAATATTTTGTCAGAGCCTTAACTAAGATTAGGATTTTAATCTCAAAATTCCTCAAATTCCACATATACTTATTTAGGTTCACCTCAACAACCAACTAAGATCAACTTATCAGTATCACTAACTCTATCAACCTTGAATTCAATTTGTACGGTGTATGAATTGTGTTATTTCTTCATGCTTATAGAAGTGAAGAAACCGTCCATCCCAATAATACACTCTCATAGGTTCCTCATCTAGCTACTCTCTCCTCGAGGAGGGGTGTATTCCCTTCTAAATTCCGGTCATGTTGTGACCACAATCGAATAGAGAGAGAATGTAGAAGAATGAGAAGAGAACTGGAGGGTGACTAGTTTAGTCACTTCTCCTTGTAAAGCCCAGCCAGTGAAGCTAAGTCTCCACTAAGATATGCAGGTTTTTTGGATGCTTGGACTATTATTCTCATATTTTGTATTTGGTGGACTTTTCTTGAATTGGATTTGTAATGTTGGTCACATTGCATCATCTTTTCATTCCGTCTATTTTTTAAAATCTTGGAAAAATTATGCTAGCATATCCTTCCCTCATCCAAAGCATTATTTCGACTCCACAACTCCCATCTTTAGATGTTCAAGCCACTAGACAAAGATGAAAATGTACCACTAAAATGGACTGCACTTTGCTACCCCATGCAAGTTGAGCTAAGTGCAGGTGCAGGTGTCCAAAATTGGCTTACTAATGAAGAGTAAAACAGATGACACCAAGTGTTCTACTTAGGCAAGTTTAAGTTGGCTTCCCGAACATGGTCTCATGGAACCCAAAGATTTTAAGTCAATGATTTGAAGAGTCTAAATTACAGTTCCTAACTAGGCTCCTTACAATTATAGTTAAAGGCCACAATTAAGCTCCATCCTTTAGACTATTCCTAATATTTAGTTCTAGAAATCAAACTTATTTTAAAAAAATGATAATGCAAATGCATACATGTTTTTGTGAAGTATATTTTCTAAATTTTACTCATTTCTATGGCTTTTAAAGCTTTTGCAATTTTTATGGTTTTTAGTACTTTGTATTTTTTTATGAATTTTTCAATTTGTATAAACAAGTATATGTACAAGAATTTTACAATATAAATTACCCATATTTTATTTGGAATAAATAACTAATGAATTTAATGTACAAAAGATTTCACAAAGATTAAAGGATTTGTATACATATTTTATTCAATAGGATTTTAAATAAGCTTCATACATATTAAATACATGTTTTAAATTATTAATTTTAAGTAAAAATTTTACAATTATTTTTCTTATTTACAAGGATTTTTAAATAATAAATAAGTGAATTTTAAATTTACCCTTACACATTTTTTATATATTTTATAGATATAGAAAATATAAAAAATTTTGAGTTATGAACACAAATATATATTAAATATATACACACCCTCCTATACTTAAATTGTGTTATGTCAACATAGTGTCAAAAGATACAAAGGAGGACATAACTCGTGCTAAGTAAAAAGTGGGTAAAAAGGAATAAAAAGAATAGAAGGTAGTCGACCCCCCTATACTTATGATCAAGTCATCGTAAGTATAGCAGAAGACAAAAATGAGGTGACTGATAAAAAGGAATATGCAAACGAAGGAACAAAAGAAATAAAAAAAAAGAATCAACAAAATCACTTGATCCCACATATACTTATGATAAGGAATCCTAAGTATAGAAAAGAATGTGGCTAAAAATTAGGGATCAGTGATTAGTGTAAAAGAAAGAAAACAAGAAAAAAGAAACAAAATAAAAAATACAAATGAATGGGCAATCAATCCCTCCTATACTTAGGATCTGATATCCTAAGTACATAAGACAAGCAAAAATGGATGCGATTGTGTACTATGAAGAATATACAGGTGGTGGTGTAATCCAGAAAATTAGAAGGCTCACAGGTCTCTGTACAATACGAAATGAAGTGGAAGAGTAGTCATGCATATTGTACAAATTAGATCACCTCAACTCAAGCTAGATGATCAGTAGTCTCCCTGAAGTGCTTCAGCCTCATCCCATTCATCATGAATGGCTCTACACCAGGTGACACATCTGATATAGTGCTTCTGTTGTCGTGTGCCATTCTGACTATATACAACCCTTTCCACTTGCTTTTAATTTTCCAGGAAAAATTCTCAATCATGCATTGAATAACAATCTTTCTGACTAGGAACAGAGATCTTGTGTTGAATATGTTTAACATGCCATATCTTCACTTTTCCTTATAAATGAGGGTATTCTCGTATGCCCGATTTCAAATCTCTACTAGCTCATTCATATCCATCTCCCTCTTGGTTCCTGCTTTTTGCATATCCAATGAAATCTCCCTAATAGCCCATTCAGATTTGTGCATGATCTCTACGGGAAAATGGCATGGCATCCCATAAACCAATATGAAAGGAGAAGTACCAAAGGGAGTTTTATATGCAGTATTTATACACCCAAAATGGTCACCGGTCATGTGTTCCACAGAAGGCGTGAACACCGTTGTCGAGGTGACCCAGGAAGACCTTGGATTTAATCAGCAATTAACCCACAATATAAATTAAGCCAATGAAGAGCACAAGTGAGGTTAAAATTTAGTATCTCTACCATAAAATGCATAGCAAGCAAGCATGTAGAGGTCGAACCGTAGAGAGCAAAACATGCAGCCTAAGGTTATTTATGAATAACCAACTCATTCGTCATGTATATACATTTATTGTTTTTTAGGGTTCTTGATTTTATATTTTTTATTTTATTTTTGATTTTATATTTTTACATTAGATTTATTTTTTATTATTCTATTTTCTTTTTATATATTATATTTTCTTTCATTTTGATATATATAAGAGGTAAGAGAGAGAATATATATAATTAAATAACCGAAATTTTTATAGTAAATAAAGTCTTTTTATGTTATAGATATTTTATTTAAAGTTTTTGTGATTTTTCAAGAAATTTGATATTTTTTAGATTTTTAAAGTAAAAAATACCCAAAATAGGGAATGAAATAAATACCTGAAATTAAAATGGAGATGAAAAATATCAAATAGTGCTAAAAATTCTCTAAATTGATTTTAATATATAAAGTTAATAAAATAGAGAAAAATATGCAATATAAAATATGATTTTTAGATTTTTTAAGATTTTTGTATATTTTGCTCAGTGTGTTAGTGGTTTTTCAAATTTTATTCGAGTTTTCTTTTATATCTTTTAGTGATTTTTGGTTTGAAGTTGTAAAATATTTAAATAACTATGAAATGTATTTTTTAAAAAAATTTCAAATAGGTTTTATAATTTTTAAGTATCTTATAGTGCACACATAGACAAAAAAGCAAGTTTTTGATTTTTTTAAAAATAATAAAAAGCTTTAAAATGTAAAATAAAAATATTGACGTGAAATATCAATGTAAGAGGAAGATGTGCCTATCTTTTGGGATTTTTTTTGAATTTTGTAGATGCATAAAATAATTAGAGACAACAAAGAGATACTAACTCCTAGCAGGGATGTTTTTGTAATTATGACAAAGTGCAGGGGAAAAGGTGCAAATTTCCCATAAAAATAACATATTTACAAAAAATTAATATATTGATATGAAATATGCAAAGATACGTAGGCCTCACCGCAAAATAACCAAAATCATGTGTATAAACACATGTTCCACTTGCGGGGACCTGTTTGTAATATCCAAAAGTTGAGGGGCCAACTGCAAAATATCCAAAAATATATTAACATTATGAAATAGTTTCAGTTTTAGGACTGAATAACAATATCCAAAAGCCTGAGGGCCTATTTACAATTTTGCAACCTCACATAAGACGACATGTGAGGTGACGTAGACTACACCCAAATGCTATTTACAGGAATAAAGGGTCGTATTCGCAAAATGTCCATTTATTTTAAATGCTAACTTTTATTTACAGGGTTAAACAGTAATTACTAAAAGGAGGGGGTGAATATCAAATTTACCCCCTTTATTGCATGATCCGATGGCACTGGTCTTCTTACTTATCCATGTGGCGCACATCCTGCGGTCGGTACTACTTCGCCTTTTGATGGTCTGGATTAGATCAATAGGGGTTGATCCGACGGTGGAGGCTTAGCTTCATCCAACGGTTGGGGATCTAACTGGGTATCCATTCTCGATCCGACGGTGGAGGGGTGAAGACGAAGAACAGTGAGGCGGGTTCGCCTGGGAGAACCTCCTTCGGTGAAATATCGCTCCTCTAGTGGTCTTTGTTGCTCCAAGGGGGCCATATAGATGCCCAGAGAGGTCATCTACTGGCTGGAGGTCTCGGGATGGGTGGAGGGTCACTGGAGCATCCCCACGAGGTCGGGGAAGGAGAGGTGCTCCAGGTACCTCCGACGAGTTCGATTCCACCTCCAAGTGCTTCTTTAGATCTTAGGACCTTCAAAAATAAATTCGCAGGTTGAGGGCAACATGCCTTGACCTGGTTAGGTGTGGAACGGGGCGACAGATAAAGCGGGTGGAGCTCTCCAATGAACGACGGAGCTTGGAGAGCAATTCTCCAGATCCACTAGGGATCTGGGGGGACGGATATGAGACATGATCGGAAGATGATGAGGATGGAGATGGAAATGGAGAAAATGGCAGAGCGACAATGATTGCCCACGGAGGAGCTCGCCGGAGCTCAACTTTAGTGAACTACGTGAAGAGATGATTAAGCTAATCTAACTAACTAGAGGTTAATCTAAGAGCTAGAAACTGAAGTTAAGCTTAAATGCAACTAAAATAAAAGATAAAAATGCTGCTCTTATACCTGCGTGAGCGCATGGTGCAAGGTGGTCGGAGAACCACCGTGGACCACCACCTTGTCCTAGCCACGCCTTCTCTAGAGAATATTAAAATGTCATCGATATACACAATCACAAATTTATTTAGGAAAGGATAGAATACTTTGTTCATTAAATCCATAAATGCGTCATGGGCGTTCATTAACCCAAAAGGCATCACCAAGAATTCATAATGTCCATAACCCCTAATTCACCTACTCAACACTTATAGCTGATGACTGTGAAAGTTCAGTCTTTTATCTTGTCAATTTTATTTAGGTGATAATTCAGTCTAACAGAGCGATTAAGTGAGTTAGTAGGAACCCGATGTTCCTAAGAGACTGGCCCAATCCCAAAGTTAGATCTTTCCTAACCAGTACAAGTTGCGGACCATTTATCTGATACCCATTCAACTCGCTCTGCTAAGGATATCCCAGCCTTCTTTACCGGAAACCGAAGCAATCCTCACTAGAGAACGACTAACCCCAAGACCAGTAATCTAACGAGAGTTCAGGTATGTCTCTAGCCTAGTGTACGGGTTACTCTCTCAAACAATCAAACCAAACAATGAGGGGATTTCTCTCCCAGGACAGGTTTTTAAGTCGAGTGCCTTTGAGGGTCAAGTGTGTTTAACAGTCCCAATTATTTGATTATCACTTTTTTAGGTACTTTCAATAAGAAAACAAACACCTAACGAATTTTTCGATTCTCCTAATCATTCATAGTCAAAAAATAGGGAGAAGAAGTCGAAAAAGTCGATGCACGACTAAACACGATGATGCATTGATGAATCTGTGATTCATCACTCTAAAAGTTGAAAATTGAACTTTGTTCCCGAGTAATTAGACACATATTTATACTTATATTGTATAATTAGCATTCATGCATTCATTGACAATATCTGCATTTTAGCATTCATATTTGCATTAAATAAGAAGCAAATTTCACTTGTAAATATTCACCTGTATATTAGCTAAGAATACCTATTTGTATATATTTTATACTAACTCCGAATCTAATAAAACCAACTCTATTGTGTATATATTACTAACACTAATTAAAGAAAAATATTCAAAAAAATACTAACTTGCAAAATGGACCAATAAAATCCCAATCCAAGTTTGAAATTAAGAACCTTAAAATACGCATATCTCTCTCAAACAACCTCCGAATCAGGTCTACTCACTTTTAAAGTAATATAGATCCAGAGACCTTCGAAACAAGAACAATTTCACTAAAATCGGAGTTCGTATGCAAAACTTGGGTTATGGGCCCCTTTTTGTACATTGTAAATAATGACCGTTTTACCCCTGTATCTTATCATTTTATTTTCTTCACTATTAAAAATCCAAGAAAATTAGATTAAGTTGTAAATATTGTCCTCATATTTTCTCTATTTTTATTTTGATTTTTCTCTTATTGAAAAATGACTAAAAAATTGCAAAAGGAAAAATGTGGTATTTTATACCTATAAGGTACCACCCAAAAATACATTATGTATAGATGATCTCATTTGATTTTTCGACCCTTCACAAAAGTTGTAGATCTCCTCGAGACGAGCAAATTTCATGTTGACCACTGTTTGATTTAATCCCTTTTGTTATTTCTTTTTAATTTTCTTTACATTTAATTTTTGAATTTTCTAGGAACGACATGTGGCAGTTCCTGGAGCCGCCACGTGTCTCCCCATTTTCTTATTATTTTATTAATTTCGGATTTATCTTATTATTTTCAAATTTATTATTTATTATTATTTTACTATTGATATTTTAATTATTTTTAGTAACCTATTATATTATTATATTATTTTATTTATTTTAATCCCCTTTTACCTCTTCTCCCTTACTTATCTTCCACTCCAAGTAAATAACTTCCCATTTTCCACACTTTCTCCACCTATTTTCCAACTCCCTTCTCCTCTTTATATTCTCCTCTCCTTCTTCATTCATCTCCATCCGCCGTTTTCGAGAGAAGTGAGGTCGAGCTCCTTCAACCTTCAGTGACAGTTGCAGGAGACGAGTCGAGCGACGACAACCTCAAGGAGAGATCCGCGGCTTCACCATTGCCGCATTGCGAGATCCGATTGTACTTGATCAGCTTCGAATGACTCCTCCATCCTTCTCGAGGCCACGACGGAAGCCGCACGATGCGGCTCCATTTTCGGCGAATCGCAGGTAAGTATCCGTCATCTTCATCTTGTCATTTTTTTATCTAACAAATTTTTTATTGTTTATCACCAAAAAAATTCACAATCATCACAACCACAATCACCATCACAACCATTCCTACTCATTCATCATCTCTATTGGATTCCCTGTTCACAAAAACAAAAAAATATACAAAAAGAAATAAAAAAAGCAGGAGCAGGTTCCTGCATAGCTTCCATCACCCCTGGCCGCAAGACCACCAGCCCCGCGGCGGCCATACCTCGTCCCTCGCTCCTCCGCCCAGTCGTGCGTCGGGTGCCCTAGCCGCCCCTCGTGTGCAAGGCTCCCATGTCCTAGCCGCCCCCACGTTCTTGACAAAAGGTCCATTTCATTTTTTTATTATATTGTAAAAATTGCATAGTATTCATTCTAAGTTTTAGTTATTGCAAAAGCATCCCTGTTTGCATTTTAGTTAGTTTTATTTTATTTTTCGGTATTGCATTGATACCCCTGCTTTTGAGTCCTGATTTGGACCTCAAACTAGCATCATTTTATTTAATGAAAAATAGCATGTTGTAGAGCATTTAATTCTTTATCTTGTGGCTATTTATTTACATTTTTGTGAGCATCTTATTATTTATTAAAAGTCAGAGATTAAAATTCAGTGATAATTTGCCCATTTATGCTCTGAAATTCGCACATAGCCATTTATTGCTCTAAAAATCACGAAAAATCTGTGAATGATGTATTTAAGTGGGTTTTAATTATAATCCGAATTTCGTCCAATTAAGAGTTGTCTTGTGCATAAAATAAATTATAGAGCTATTTATGTAATTTATTTTTAATTAATTCCACGAATAATATTTTTGAGGAATTCCAACTCTCCTGTATTCTTTATTACAATATCTATTAGAGATAAATCAATCTCTGGATAATTTAACTTCGTGGATTTATTAGAAATTAAATAAACGCAGTCGCTCTATTTTCAGTAAAATATTCATAAAAAAATCAAAAAGTGTCAGAAAATTATAAAAAAGTTAGTTAGCTTCATTTCATCATGTTTATCTTTCAGTAAATTTTTCATAAGTTTTGCGCATCATTTGCACGAAAAATTGCATAAAATCCACAAAAAAGTTTGTATTTTTCGTTTGTGCATTTTAAACCCAAAAATTCCAAAAAAATACATTTTGCATTCATTGTTGGATTAGGTTTTCAATAAAAATATCACTTGGCTGATTTCTATTAATTTCACATTAAAATTAAATTTGGCTAAGTCGTTTGTTTTCTTATTAACCTAATTCATCCGCATTTGTGCATTGGCATTTTTATTGTATAAAAAATTAAAAAAATCCCACTAGGAAAACCGCAATCTAATCCATCTAACTTGGTCTCGAGTTGTTCCTTTGCCTCCTTGAGTCGACCCTAGGGCTTGCCCAGGCTAAACAAACATAAAACCGCATTTTAAATTCATTTGACTATTCATCGATTTGTGTGGTTAATTTTTGATCGACGCGGATCTATCCGACTACAACTAAATAGTCAATCCGACAACTTAAAAAGGGTAGGTCCGCGGCTCGTCAAATGGAGCCGTTGCCGGGGAGGAAAACGGCTTAGGATCGTTTTAGAAAAATAGATTTACGTTTTTCCATTCACTCGGGTAGTCTGACCCCCGAGCCGCATTGTAATTATCCATTTTTTCCTTAATTATTTTTCTGACCATTTCTATATATATCTCTCTCTAACATTTTTGTATCTTTTTGTGCGAGGGCCCGATGGACTTGGAGCGGCTTCCTTGAAGTCGACACATCTCAAAGTGCATCGGAGGCCGACGATTCTTGGATTAAGTCGCCTGTTGGATGTTAAAAAGATTTTTGTAACTAAAAAAAGGAGTTGTCTGCATTTACAGCGGTTTCCGTTTGGGTTCTCGCGAGTGTAAACATAGTAGAATCATGTCCCCGTCTGCTGTGTGGTTTGAATTTTTAGACTAAGCTTGCACTAGAGGCTCCTCGAGCCAGTCTAGGGTTTGCTTGTGCTCATAATTTTCTAGGACCACGCATCACATAAAAGACGCACTTAGACCGCAGGACTTAGCCAAATATAATCGGTTCTTCACTCGCTAATAGAACTGCCTGTCTAGGAGCGGCTTTTCATTTCTTGCATTCATTTAGTGTAAAATTTCAATTCAGTACTGCATCCCGCATTGTAGAGAACTAGAGGCACTGTAAGTATTCTTACTCGAGCATTCATCATCGTTTCTCGATTGCATCGGCTTTTTTTCTATTCTCTCTCTCTCTCTCAGTTTTCTAACCTAGGATAAAAGAATTGGGACTATACGTTAGACGTGATTGCTTGTGTGGATTAATATCATTCATAACTAATCTCTAAAATCGAGACTGCTAATTGAATTGGACAAAAAAATTGATTCAAATTAACCCTTGTTTGCGGGAGAGTAACCACGACCTTGTTTTCAGGTTGAGTGAGGGTACTTGAGTGTGTGTGAACATCCTAAGGTAGATCCCAAATCCCCACCTTACATATCACGTGCCAACTGATCCTAGAAAATATCACGAGTTGAATATTTTTAGATTCACTGACTAGTACCAAGTAGCCTCCGCCTGTTCGCGGGTAGTCAGGGGTGAACCAGCGGTACTTCGCAACAAGTTGCTAGGAACCCTTCGGGGCGATGTTCCAGCCTTGTCAGCCTCCACCTGCTTGCAGGTAGATAGGGGCAAGGTCTTTGAGTCCATCAACTTGGGATAGGAGCGAAGAAAGGAAGGACCGGCGGTATCTTAGGCGACAGGTTAAACAGGGAATACGCATCCGGCTCTGAGCCGACTTCCCTGTAGGCCACGTAACCTTTGCTACTTGTCTGAAAATTCACACTTAAAATTAACAAGACTAATCGGACTCGATTTCGAGTCCTTCACCGTGTTGAGTGTGAACTCAGGGTTTGCCCTTGCTTTGTCTTTGTGTCTGTCCGGGTGTGTTATCTTGTGTAATTGCACATTTTCTACCTCAACCTACTTACATTCATCATTTCTTCTTCAAGATGTCGAGATATTGGTCCCCATACCCTGTGACCTCTGGTCATTCCTCCTCGACCATATACCGTTCATCCTCACCTTATCCTTCTTCCATGTATCCTCCGCCATCGATGGGAGACCCTTACCCGTGGTCGCCTCCACCTCAACCCGATTATGAAGTCAGAACTTCGACTGAATTCTCTGCTTCTTCGCATTTCTCACCTACTCCATATTCTAACACTCCGGATCCACTTCCACCTTGGGCTGACTGTCCTTACTCTCGAGATCTTGCAGGAATCAAAGAACCGAATGAAGAGCAAGCCACCGCTGAGACAGATGATTGGAAAAATTATATGCCTCCGCATAGTTCATTCTCACCTAAAGTAGGGACCATACAACAATTTACATATACACATCCCGACTTGACCTTAGGGCATAACTTGGTCGATTGAACACCCCAAATAGAGAGGC
Organism: Ottelia alismoides; assembly: GCA_037367405.1. Classification (NCBI taxonomy): domain Eukaryota; kingdom Viridiplantae; phylum Streptophyta; class Magnoliopsida; order Alismatales; family Hydrocharitaceae; genus Ottelia; species Ottelia alismoides. The sequence goes on from JAZKJV010006773.1 coordinate 814,615, forward strand.
CTGAACATCATGATTTCCCAGACTTGATTGACTTTAGTGATCAAGCTTCCATTAACCAACCTTCATTCGGAGAGCCTATACATTCACAGGAGTGGGCTCATGAGCTAGACTTATCAGTCCTCGTTTCATCATATGAGGCTCTGACCAATATTTGCCATTTAGATGGTCCATACTCGACCCAGGATTACATGTCAGAGTCTAGGTATGTTGAGTATGAGACCCCAATATCTTAGCAGTATCCTCCACTTGAGCAGAACTCTCCCATGATTTGTCATGGGAATTTTGTGGAGGATGACATCTCTAGACTTATTAAGAAAAATGAATCATTTGGTAACAAGTTGAGAGATGTCATGGAAATGTTGCGCTCAATTTCTGCCAGCCTGGGTATGAAAGTGGAGAAGTAAGTAAGTAGATATGATGTTGAAAGTCGAGCAAGCATCAGGGAACTCACACCGTTTGTACAACTGGAGTCCATTCTATCTCCCTCTTCTACTAACCCCTTGCCCTCCAATCCAGAGTCCGACCATTACTCTACCAAAAACACCAAAAAAATTGAAAAACCAAAAACCTACATAAAAATTAAAAATGAAAAAGACCAAAAAAATTGGATTCTACCCTAAGGGAAGCACTCGATGAAGAATTGATTTTCAAACTTCCCTTAATAAATGCCATAGATCACTTCCCCGACCTCAAGAGATTTGTAAAGAGTAAATTGATGCCCAAGAGGTCGGGTGAGAAGAGAACAAGGACTGAGAGACACATAGTGTCTATGGCCACTTCCTTGGTGATGGGACGAAAGACCAAGAGCCGCAGAGTGAAGCGGTTGCCTAGGGTTGAATGTGAATTCAAAGACACTATATTTACCCATGCAAGAATCGATGATGACTCTGTGATAAATATCCTCCCGACCTCTGTATTTGACAAGCTTAAACTCAGGCCAATCAGAAAGTCGAGAGAGATCGTTCAGCTGGCTGATCGATCCATCAAACGGTCTAGAGGAAATATTTCAGTCATCGTTACTTTCCAAGGTGCACTACTCCAGGTGGACTTTACGATCATTTATATCGAGCACCGAGGAGAGTTTACCCAGTCTCCGATTATTCTCGGGAAGCCGTTCTTAGCCTCAGCTAAGGCGATTATAGATTGCGAGACTGAGGAGATCGATTTTTCAGCATTGGGAGCACTCCGACCTCACCCATTCTTTGATACACTTTACTCTAAGGTGACCCGCACATCCGCTGACAGTCGTGACCATCGAGAGGTAAATGAGTCCCACCTCTCTGCTACACCTGAGAGACCGACTGCCCGGACGACTGTTGGTTCTGAGACTCCCCACACCTCCACTTCATCAACTGCTTGCACCACCACCAGGACAGCTTCTAAGGAGGACTTATGACCAGAAGCTATCATTAAGTCGGATACGACCTTTGTTGATTGCCTTTACCATTTTGATGATCCGACACTAGAGCCCAATAATGCCAAGCCAACTGAGACCACTAGCACCTTCCCGAGACATGTGCTGACCCTTCAAGAATATTACAATCTATATGGTGACTCGTCTGATGAGAAACCCATGGTCAGCACCACACCACATCCCGGACCTTCAAAAGAAACAACCAAGATTAAATTGACTCCACATAAAAACATGGTTGCTCCCTCTTCTAGTCGGCTATTTAGTGAGAGGAAGTCGAGAATTGATTCCTCGAAGAGTTCCCCCGAACCTCTCATGGCACGTCTCTCTCATCTCCCTCTCAATGATTCAGGTTATAGAAAACCGACTAAGAAAGTTTCCTTCAACACACCAGAGAAGGAATTTTCTGAGGAGTCCTCATCTGGTCCGGACAAGGTAATTTATATGAGTGAGCTCAGTTCGGCTGTTCTTAAGCCATATCTAAGCAAGTAGCCGTGTGTCGACCCTCGTTGGACGATCCCTACACCTCACTATTATTCATCTGAGGACGACACATATGTATATTATCGACCTCCTCGCGTACGCAAGAAGGGCCGTCACAAACCTTCTTAATCCTTGTACATTCTCACTCTTTCTTGTATATATTTTCTTTCCCTCCCTCCCCAGTGATTCGAATCACTCACCCCAGCTCCATATCATTTCATTTTGTGAATATACTTAGGATAATCAGATCCTAAGTATAGGGGGGAAGAGTGACTCACATCTATTCACTGTACATCCTCCAGATCACATTGGTTCTCATACTCACTCATGTCCTATACTTAGGCTGACCAGAGCTTATGTATAGGGGGGACCGATGCCCTCCATGTATATACTAATCCATTTCACCTCTTTCCCTCGTCCGCTCCATTTTTTATCTTCTTCTACACTTAGGCTGCCAGAGCCTAAGTATAGGGGGCGGAGCGACTTCTATACATTTTGTAATTTTAGCTCTCCTACGCTTAGCACGAGCTATGTCTTTTCAGTCCCTTTTTTTGCTCTGAGGACATATCACACGTTAAGTATAGGGGGCGTGTATATATCACATATATACTTTACCCATAGCTCGTACTTTCACGTATTTTCACGTATTTTTGTATATATTATGCAATAATTACGAGGTGGGTAAAAAATTGAAAAAAAATTTACTTGTATAATTTTGTACTATATGTATAATACTTGTATAAAAGTTGTAAAATTCTTGTAAATAATACTCTTGTAAGATTTATTGTAAAATAGGATGTATACCACAAAAACTCGTATACTATGTATATTATGTGTAAATTAAAAAGTGTTGTAAATAATAAAAATTGTTGTATACCATAAAATAAAACAAAAAAATGTTGAAAATAAAGGCTTCTTATTTACGTTGCATCCTTGCATTTAAAAAAAAGAGTCCTGCATTTCATTCATAGCATGTCATCTACACCTCGTCTGCATATCTTGCATATGCAAGGTGAAAAGCTAGTGGGTTCTGAACCAAGTTATGAATAGATGTTGAGGATGGACTTGATTTGACCTTAATCCACCTAATTTTAGAGGAACCTTATAGGAACTAGAGTTAAGATTTTTCAGGTCAAGTGACTTAATTCTTTGAGTCCGCAAGTCTATGTTCACATGTCATCTTGATTAGTCTAAGTAGAATATCTCATGCACACGCATGATTCTTTTAGACAGTGACCTAACTTGGACAAGCACAATGCACGTAGCTCTTCATTGATGAGGTGGTGAGGAGGTAGAATCCTTTAGCTTGGAGTAGCACACGGGTGGAAACATTCGTCCTCCTCTAGGGAGGGTAGTGCATCTCAACCTAGTCTGGTGGTGTTGAAGTCTAAGGACAGGACGTTGTGGGCTGCAATAATGCTTCAAAAGAGGGATAGTCTATTGGCTCAAGAGGAAAAACTCCTGATGTATATGCTGCACCTTGTATATAGTTCGAAAAAAAAGAAAAAAGAGAAAATTATGCAAGAACTCCACCAAAAAAATAGACAGGCCAAAAAAAATTGCCTGTCGGAGAATGTTTATTAGCAAGAAGTTTGCAGCTGGATGACTTGGCTACACTAGTCAGGCATCCCGGGATAGGTAGCTACACTGGCTACCGTCCATTCTTTTCTCCACCCCCTCCTCTTGAGTTGGTCGCACTTCAACTTAGAAGGGAATATCCCGCTCCTCGAGGAAAGAGTTACTGGATCGGGTTATTTAGTTACCTTGTTAGAGGAGGCTGGTTCTGAGCCATTTTTGATGTGGAGAGTTACATTTCACTCACACGGTACAAGTAAGAATCATAGTCATCAGAAATTTGCGTTTGAGGATTTGTTCTGACCTGACTGTTGAGGCGTCTTGATAGAAGACTTGTGGAACTTGAAGTCTGTTAGGTCTTAAGTTCAGATCCCAATAAGGTTCTGCCACACAATTAATCCAAAGGTTGAGTCAAGCTCCATTTTCACCTTTTGTTCATGACCTTGGTATGGAACCCAATCTCATTTCACTCTTGCATTTCACATTAGTTGCTCGGGGACGAGCAAGGTTTAAGTATAGGGAGTTGATGAATCTGTGATTCATCACTCTAAAAGTTGAAAATTGAGCTTTGTTCCCGAGTAATTAGACGCATATTTCTACTTATATTGTATAATTAGCATTCATGCATTCATTGACAATATCTGCATTTTAGCATTCATATTTGCATTAAATAAGAAGCGAATTTCACTTGTAAATATTCACTTGTATATTAGCTAAAAATACCCTATTTGTATATATTTTATACTAACTCCGAAAAAAAATAAAACCGACTCTATTATGTATATATTACTAACACTAATTAAACAAAAATATACAAAAAATACTAACTTGCAAAAAGGACCAATAAAATCCCAATCCAAGTTTGAAACTAGGGACCTTAAAATGTGCATATCTCTCTCATACAACCTCCGAATTAGGTCTACTCACTTTTAAAGTAATATACATTTAGAGACCTTCGAAAAAAGACCAATTTCATTAAAATCGGAGTTCGTATGCAAAACTTGGGTTGGGCCCCTTTTGTACATTGTATATAATGACCGTTTTACCCCTGTATCTTATCATTATATTATCTTCACTACTAAAAATCCAAAAAAACTAGATTAAGTTGTAAATAATGTCCTCATATTTTCTCTATTTTTATTTTGATTTTTCTCTTATTGAAAAATGAAAAAAAGTTACAAAAAGAAAAATGTGGTATTTTATACCTACAAGGTACCACCCAAAAATACATTTTGTACATATGGTCTCATTTGATTTTAGGCCCTTCACAAAAGTTGTAGATCTCGTCAAGACGAGCAACTTTCATGTTGACCACTGTTTGATTTAATCCCTTTTGTTATTACTTTTTAGTTTTCTTTACATTTAATTTTTGAATTTTCTAGGAGCGACATGTGGCAGCTCCTAGAGCCGCCACGTATCTCCCCATTTTTTTATTATTTTATTTTTTTCCAATTTATCTTATTATTTTCAAATTTATTATTTATTATTGTTTTACTATTGATATTTTAATTATTTTTAGTAACCTATTATATCATTATATTATTATATTATTTTATTTATTTTAATCCCCTTTTACCTCTTCTCCCTTACTTATCTACCACTCCAAGTAAATAACATCCCATTTTCCCCACTTTCTCCACCTATTTTCCAACTCCCTCCTCCTCTTTATATTCTCCTCTCCTTCTTCATTCATCTCCATATGCCGTTTTCGAGAGAAGTGAGGTTGAGCCCCTTTAACCTTCAGGTGACAGCTGCAGGAGACGAGTCGAGTGACGACAACCTCAAGGCGAGATCCACGGCTTCACCATTGCCGTGACGTGAGATACGATTGGACTTGCTCAGCTTCGAAGGACTCCGCCATCCTTCTCGAGGCCACGACGGAAGCCGCACGACGCGACTCCATTTTCGGCGAATCGCAGGTAAGTATCTGTCATCTTCATCTTGTCATTTTCTTATCTAACAATTTTTTTATTGCTCATCACCAAAAAAATTCACAATCATCACAACCACAATCACCATCACAACCATTCCTACTTATTCATCATCTCTATTGGATTCCCTGTTCATAAAAACAAAAAAATATGCAAAAAAGAAATTAAAAAAAAAGCAGGAGCAGGTTCCTGCATAGCTTCCACCGCCCCTGGCCGCAAGACCACTAGCCCCGCGGCGGCCATACCTTGTCCCTCGCTCCTTCGCCCAGTCGTGCGTCGGGTGCCCTAGCCGCCCCTCGTGTGCAAGGCTCCCATGCCCTAGCCGCCCCCACGTTCTTGAGAAAAGGTCCATTTCATTTTTTTTATTATATTGTAAAAATTGCATAGTATTCATCCTAAGTTTTAGTTATTGCAAAAGCATCCATGTTTGCATTTTAGTTAGTTTTATTTTATTTTCGGTATTGCATTGATACCCCTGCCTTTGAGTCCTGATTTGGACCTCAAACTAGCATCATTTTATTTAATGAAAAATAGCATGTTGTAGAGCATTTAATTCTTTATCTTGTGGCTATTTATTTACATTTTTGTGAGCATCTCATTATTTATTAAAATTCAGAGATTAAAATTCAGTGATAATTTGCCCATTTATGCTCTGAAATTCACACATAGTCATTTATTGCTCCAAAAATCACGAAAAAATTGTGAATGATGTATTTAAGTGGGCTTTAGCTACAATCCGAATTTCGTCCAATTAAGAGTTGTCTTGTGCATAAAATAAATTATAGAGGTATTTATGTAATTTATTTTTAATTAATTCCACGAATAATATTTTTGAGGAATTCCAACTCTCCTGTATTCTTTATTACAATATCTATTAGAGATAAATCAATCTCTAGATAATTTAACTTCGTGGATTTATTAGAAATTAAATAAACGCGATCGCTCTATTTTCAGTAAAATATTCATAAAAAAATCAAAAAGTGTCAGAAAATTATAAAAAAGATAGTTAACTTCATTTCATCATGTTTATCTTTCAGTAAATTTTTCATAAGTTTTGCGCATCATTTGCACGAAAAATTGCATAAAATCCACAAAAAAGTTTGTATTTTTCGTTTGTGCATTTTAAACCCAAAAATTCCAAAAAAATACATTTTGCATTCATTGTTGGATTAGGTTTTCAATAAAAATATCACTTGGCTAATTTCTATTAATTTCACATTAAAATTAAATTTGGCTAAGTCGTTTGTTTTCTTATTAACCTAATTCATCCGCATTTGTGCATTGCCATTTTTATTGTATAAAAAATTAAAAAAATCCCACTAGGAAAACCGCAATCTAATCCATCTAACTTGGTCTCGAGTTGTTCCTTTGCCTCCTTGAGTCGAGCCTAGGGCTTGCCCAGGCTAAACAAACATAAAACCGCATTTTAAATTCATTCGACTATTCATCGATTTGTGCGGTTAATTTTTGATCGACGTGGATCTATCTGACTGCAATGAAATAGTCAATCCGACAACTTAGAAAGGGTAGGTCCGCGACCTGTCATGCATGCAAAGTAAGAGATGTGTACATGTTGCCAACACTCTACATGCAGGGTGATCCACACATAAATTGAAAGACTAAAAGTAAACTAATCTAAATGATGCAAAAAGAAAACAGCCTTAGACGAGCACTTTCTACACGAGAAGAACTATAGCTAGCTAATTAGAATAAGTCCAGAGTCTGATCTTGGGAACCACTTGGTGCCCAACACAACGGGTCCTGCCAGTGCTGTATGTGGTTCCTCACAACACGTGGACTCAAGTCTGCTTAAACTAACTTTTTATTATGATTTATTAATAAGGTCCAATTATGAACTATAGGTGCTGGCAAATAATTATGGGTTGGGCCTTAATCAATTACGTCACAATCAGAGAAGTTCCTAAATCTAATGGCCAAAGTCTTTGAGAATCAAATAAAAACAAATGATGATAAAATCAAAACTGACGAAAACTGCAGTGAGGTCCCTCGAGCACACCGGTGCTCGGCGAAACAGACCTCAATATAGCCAAGTTTCCAAAACTGTCCAAGGTCCCTGTATTATTATAGTAATAATGAAGTTGCTTAAAATAAACTAACAACTCTATCCTATATAACTACACTCATGTCCTTCTGCTCCCCTTCAGATGCATGTGCTCCAACTGAAAGCTACAAAGTCCCCGGGTGGTCCCTTGCACAGAAAGTGAAACAGAAATAAGTCAGAAAACATTTATAATATGTAGAGAATAAAAGCAGATAAAAGAAAAAGTCTAAAAATCGACTACTAAGCTATGCTCCCAAGCGGTAGCACCATTCTAATGAACTCTAGGGCGATCAAGGCTAGGTGATATTAAAGGTCGTTGCGACCTCAATCACCCGAGCTGGACTCAACAAGAAAATAAAGACCACAAGTGAAACAATCGAAGCACAAAATCAGATGTAGCGGTCTCCGCTATTTATTTAACTTGGTATAGCGACCAAGGTCGATCACAAGGAGCACAGACTAAGCCTTTGAAGTAGTTGAGAATCAGGAAATATAAGGCATATTTTTGTGGTTTTTAGTTTGCAATTTTTTATATTTTCTGATAAGAAAAATAAATAAAGGACAAAGGAAATCGCACTTCAAAATTTTTTATTAAAACTAAGAGTGCTAAAAAATTCGAAATAAAAATATTTTTATATTTTTAAAATATGCAAATGTTTTTGACAATTTTCTAAAGTTTTTCTGATTTTTATATAATTTTATGAAAATAGTATAAACACAAAACATGGGAACATTGTTTAGCCGTGACCTAAAGGAAAAATTAAAATGCTAAAATTGTTTGAAAGTCTTGGGGGTTATTTTATGAAAAAGTATAGAAAAAGGCCTAATTATAGATACTGGAATTACATCTTTTTGAATTTTCTAGAATTTTTAAGAAATTTTATAAAATTTTTGATCTTTTGTGATTTTTAGGGATTTTATAAGGAATAGTGGAACAAAAACAGTAATCAAGTGAAAATACACTAAAAACAACACAAAAGAACTTTTATAGAATTTTGGAAGTATTTTTATATTTTTTGGTATTTTATAAAACAAACAAACATGTTTTTAGGGGTTTTTTATTTTTAGAAAATATCAAATTAAATCAAAAATATTACACAGTAGCAGGAAGTACTGGTAATTTTTAGGGAATTTTTGGAGTAAATTTGATAATTATTTGATATAAAATAAATCACACGGGTTGTAGGAACCTATTTGCAAATATTCTAAGTTTTCAGACTAAGCAATAATACACATATAAAGTCCAAGGGTGTCAGTGCAAATTCTGAGGAAATAATGCACATGCTCAATAAATTGTTCATAGGGGTATAAATGCAGATCCAGAAAACATTTCATTCAAATATTAACCATTACGAAATCCAGGATAGAGTATGCAAAAACGCCACAGGGCACGTGATCAGACATGTGTTTTCAGACAAGGAGGACTAAAGTGTAAATACAGAAACATTAAGAATTAATATGTAAATAGTTCAAACTACAACTTTATTTAACAAACTAGAAAACAAAGCATAAAAAGTGTAGGATAAATGATGCAATATACCATTGCAGGATCGTGCGGTATGCGTGAAAGACACGTGGAGGCCGCTGGTTGCGCATGGTGCGACTCAGATTTGTAGGTGTCAGATTTGGCGCCTCAGAAACTGACGAGGATGTGGGGTGTAGATGCGTCAGAGCTGCGATCGAACGGCCCCAAAGTCTGCTGATGTTGGCGGCGTGAATGCGATCTGGTGGAGGACGGTCGATCCGACAATGCTGAAAGGGTCTGGATGAACAACATCGAGGCGAGTTTCACCAGAGCTAAGGAGGTGATCCTCATCTCCTACGGTCGATCGGAAGGCGTGGGATTGATCGTGGAGGTCCTCCGTGTCGACTGAACGGGTCTGATGGAGGAGCCCACGGTCGGATGTTCATGAAGGCGAAGATGACTTGGAGCTGCTCCGACAAACTCGTTGGGGGATGGAACTGGGGCTCTCAACGCACTCTAACACCTACAAAGAAAGTCTTGACTCGGAACAGAGCTCCGGTCGAGGATTATTCGGATGAAAAGGCAAAGAAGCAATGTGGGGCGAGGATCGATCTCCGGCGAAGGCGATAGAGGAGATCTCGGCCCTAATCTCGACCTAAAGATCGAGGCTAGGGATGATCAGGTTCTGGTGTGAGGTGAAGTGTCTGTCGGAGGGTCGATCAGAATGGATGGATGTGGGTCACAAGGCTCTGACCAGCTAGTCGGAGCAGATGCGAGTGCGACGGAGCTAGATGAAAAGGTCGGATGAAAACGGGAAAAGCGAATGAAATGGAAGATACCTGAAGATTTGGGAGTGTTCCTGAGCTTCAGACGAAGATGGCTGACGGGGTAACGGCCTTAACCTCGATGCGGAAGGCGGGGGAGGTTGCTCGTGGCGGATCTCCGGCCATAAAGGGTGAGCGTCATCTTCTCTGCACCAAACCAAGCTCCGAAGGGCTCTCCAAGCAGCTGTCACACAGCTGGAGGTGGCTTGGGATCGAAGTGGGAGCGAGAAACGAGCGGTCGGTCTTAGGAGGAGAAGAAGTGACTTTATAAGGTTCCCAGGAGGCTGGATGAATCAGACAAGGATACACAACCTTAGGAAGATCTGTGCCTTCCTAGGTATCTGCGAGGGTCTTGGATCCAAGGGGGAACTACGGGCAAAGATTTGTGGCGAGGATATGCGTGACCCGATTGGAAAAATAGGAAGAAATTGGTCCTGCGACGAGGATTCGGGTCTGACCCAAGAAGGAGCCGTTGACCTTGGTTAACAAACCTAGCCGACCAATCAGAAAATGGAATTTACAAAGTACTTCTAAATTCAATTAAAAATAATAAATCATTTTAAATCAAAAAGTGTATAAAATGAAAAATATTTTTATTTTTCAAACTTTTTTCTGTGATTTTTATTTATTTTTATGAAAAATAATTTAACATTTATACAATATAATGTATTATATACTGGTATAGTGTGCCTATGTATTTTGTACAATTATTTTTATATTTTATTTTTTTCATAAATACCCTAATTTTTATATTATATTTATTTATAACATAATTTCCACAGTATAAAAAAATTATTTTATTTTTATTATTTATATACGTGTATATAATAAATAGGGAATGAAACATATATACACATGTATTCTATACAAGGGAGAGAGGATTTTTATTTTCTTTTATTTTCTGATTTTTGTTTTACATTTAGGGATCTATACAAGGAGGTAAAAAGAACACATTATTTTTGTTTTATCCAAAAATAATTATTTGCTTACACAAATAATATGTACAATATAGAGTAGGCCATATCTCTCTTTACTTGTTTTATTTGGCAATCATGCCAATGCTTGACCTTCTATCGGGTTCGAGTCACTCTGTATTTATTCTAAATACCTCCTTCCTTTTTCTTTTCCTTTATTCTTTTATTTTTGCCCAAATACATGCTTATTATGCAATATTAACAAATGCATGTGTGATGCTAACTTATTGTATTTACATCTATCTATATAATGATTTGCCGAGATATATAGCTAAAATAAAAGAATAAAGAGTGAGAATCAGGGATTCATCATTATCGAAGTTACTCCTCGTTGAGCTCCACCAGCTCCCGCTTTGGTTGGTCGAGCCATAATGCAAGCTTAGTATTTTGTGGACCTTTGTTGTAGCTTTAATTTCTTTCATTTAGTTTTCATTTAGTTCATCCCAGCCGCAGAAAATCCGATCCATGTAGTTTATCAGTTCTCTACTCTGCCATTGTCTCTACCATGTCGTGATTGTTATCCAACTCCCATTCGACCTTCATTTTTTCGTCTTTGCTTTAGTTATTCCCACACAGCTTTGTTCACCTCAGTCTTCTCTGGATTAGGAGATCAGGTCTCCCTCCATCACCTTCCATGAGAGACCACCATCCCACCTCATTTTGCATTTGTTCCACCCAATAATGGGTCGAGGTAGTTTGTCCTCGACCATGCTTTCTTCAGGTGCAAGTATTTTGAACTTCTGTCTTAGCTGGAGGAGATTTTAAACTCGAGGAGGTCCCCAAAACACCTGAGCTTCTCTGACCTCCTGCGACCGCCCCAGTTATCCTTAGAGATTTTAACACCACTAGTAGTTGCATGACACCTCCAGGGAGCTTTTGGACCTTTTTATGACCTCAGAGATCGTTAGAGGAGGGAGATTTCATCGGAGGAAGATCGCCCATGTGGTGCTTCTTCTCAGTTCTTTCAGGTCTTATTTCCATCGTCCAGTTTATGGGGCGCTCAAGGTCTTGTAGGAACCGTTGAATCGAGCTCCACTCAATCATTCAAACATCTCCTGAGATCTAATCTCAAGCGTTGGTTGGGAAACTATCATTCACCATTTTAGATATTCCATGTGGATTTGTGAAGATATATGAGTCATCGCCTCGCGCCTTAAGGGGGTTATTTTGCACCTCATCCCCCACCCATTTTCGTATTTTTCTTATTCATTCCAAAGACATTTATCTGTAGTTATATACTTTCTATAATATAAGCAAGTAGAACTTCATATTTCTATTATTTGCACTTTACTCCTCGCAACGTCACCTCATGTGCCCGTGCGCATGGGGAACGTGTATTTTCTAGAGGGACCCTTTTGGGTTTTTCACATAACATATATTTTTCTTAGGCCAATTAAAATTATCTTACTATTTTAAAAAATTTAAGAAATTTTGCATTTTCTTCCAATTTGCATTAAAAAATAAAAAATCTAAAATCATTTTTAAAAAATAAAAAAATTAGATATTATTTATTATAGTATTTTACAACTATAGACCTAAAATCTCTAAAAATAACGAAAGAAAATAACTAGAAATATTTAAAATCCATTTAAAAATTCTCAAAAATTCTATTAAAATACAAAAATATTTATTTTGGTTTTTGAATTTTGTTTATTTCATCTATGAGATATTAAAGTTAGTTTTGAAATTTTTAAGCTATTTAGCTGTTTTTGAAATCCCAAATAATTCAGCCGATTAATATTACTAATTTCTTTTTTATCCAATAAAAACTATAAAAAATTAATGAAAATTAAAAGAAATACCAAAAACCAATTAAATTATAAAAAACCCAAAAATATTTTATTTTGTCTATTTTATTTATTTATAGTAATATTTATATGTATAATGTCTTGTATGCTATACATAGCTATAATTATTCCTATTATAATTACTATTATTAAAACTACTTATGTATTTTTTAAAACCCTTAAAAATAAAAAAATATTATACTTAGGACATTTTCATGATTTTTCCTTATTATATACATTTATATTACATATATTTATTATATTATTTAAAAAATTAAAACTCATAAAATATAAAAATTATAAAATTAAAACAAATAAAAAATTATAAGCTAAAAATATTAAATAGTAGAAACTCACAAAAATAAAAATCCCTATAAAAACACATAAAACATTTATTTTCCTTTTGCCAATTTGTGTGAACTATTCCCCTTGCTTCATGTGTTTGCACTCTACATACTTACCTCTACACATCCTTGTAGAGCTAAAATAAATTTTAACTTTACAGTTATATTTCTACATTCTTGATATATATTATGGATTGATTGTTATCTAAATTGAGGTTGTCGCCTGTCACCTCAACGACAGCTAATTGTGTATGATTAGAGGACAAACATGAATTCTAAGCTCAACAATTGACGTCATTGTCGACGATCAACACTTAGATTGCCTTGTGTTCTTCTTATATTTTTCAAGTTATTTACTTCTCATTTATTTGATCTTGTTTTGAACAATCTAACCATGTTCCTTATTTGGTTTTGTTGCGAGGGACCGTAGATCGAGGGAGGTTCTTTTAGGAGTCTAATGCACCCATATGAAGAGGAATTAGGTTTTCAACACATGTTGACAGGAGAGAGCATGCGAAGGATTGGAGAATTTTGAAGACAATGCTACTTTATTTTTATTGTTTCATTTTATTTTGTAATTTAAAGTGAGAGAGAGAGATATTAAACTTGTAATAATTAAACTCTCTAGGACACTTCTACTTCACGAGGTCCATTTCCCGGGTAACTGTTCACTTGGGGGTCTTGTTAGTTTTCTCATTGTTTCCACACTTTCTTTTATTTTATTTCTTGTGTTTTGTGTTTTTCACATATATTTTTTAATTCTTTTGTTCGATTGTGCCTTAGCATGGGATTGCTTGCTCGTTACATTAAGTCCATAGCCTTAATTATTTCATGCACCAATAGATCTTTACTTGAACATAATCAAATTAATTGCTTTTTACTTTGACTTGGAACCAGGTGCCATAAGAGAATTTACATAGCACTTGCAGGACCTGTTATGGCAAGCACTAAAGAGTCTCGAAGATCGATCTTTTAGGTTCCATCTTTGAGTTATTAGCATTGGTTCTTCTCTCTTAATAGCACTTCATGTTTTAGGGCATTTTTATCGACTTACATTTGCATATAGTATAGGTTTTAATTCCTTCATAGCATCCTAGACGAAGAGAGCTAGAAGCAAGGGAGCACCATTTATCCTAGCTTACATTAGTGATTATCACTTGCATTGCTTTTCTGACTTTCTCCCTCTAATTTTTATCACCATAGGATTAGAAGGGATTAAACCTTGGTAGGCATCATGCATGAAAAACATTCAAAAAAATGTGAATCAAAATAAAATCAGGACTGTTAACTTCACTTGATCTTAAAATCAAATGTAATTGGATTCCTTGTCTTCGGAAGAGCAACTCCTTCCTTGTCTGCAACATATATTTTGACTGAGTGGGGCATATACACATTAAGAACTAGAGTCCCCATCCCTGGACATGTGCCCTGAGCGCTGAGGTAGGCTCTTGGGTCCTGATACATGCTGCAAGCACTTACCTCTGACCATGGACGAAGTGGTTTTGGTATTCTAGTAGGTGTGCTCCTCCGAATTGGATACAACCACTCTAGGAGACTACACTAGTGAGCTTGTATAACTATTTGTAATTCACGTAACTCTACAATTGATAATAAAATTGATCGATCTCTCATAGTCTTCAATGTGACAAGTTGGTTTATTGGAGTTTGTTTTGTGTTTGTTTATCGACTGTCAGTCCATTTGCGATCATCTGTAGTCCAAGTTAGCAGTCTTTGCGTCATTTTTCATTCTTTTCTTTTTTTCATTTCTTGGTTCTTTTTTCTTGTCTTGCATCATATGCATCATGATCATGGGTCATCCTTACCTTCTTCTACCGAATCTTGCGGCTTATTTTCACCCATATCACCATAGGGTCAACATCCCCAGTTCGACTCAAGATGACTCTCTTCTTGAGCCACATTTTTCATCTTTTTTAACCTCAATTGTCATGCAGTTGGAGTCCTATCTACATTTTGTTCCATATTTCTCACCCATACTCTTCGCTCCTTCCTGTAACACATTCTCCTACCCTTAGGCATGGCATGCTAGAAAATGGAGCCTGCAATGAGAGAAGCACTGATATTATTGGGCTGGGAAAACTTGAGGTTGGAATGGGTGTGATTCCATTGGCAAAATTTAAAGTGTGTTATGCTATTATGGAGATTTATTCGATTGCACTAAAAATGAGGATTTAATCTCTTAGGCATCGCAAATTTTTGTGGATGATACCTATGTTGTGTATTACCAGATTCCCATATCGACCCTTGAGTTGATTCTACACATCTTGTTTCAGGTGCTTGTTATACCATCTCTATCAACACATCGGGAGACGGAGTTGGAACCTGCATTGTGTCACCCATCCAATCAACCAATCTATTTCCCTTTTCTTGTCTATCCTATACCCATAAAGCACATTAAGGATCTTGATTGATACCTTGGCCCATTCCAGCATATGTTGTTTGGTCAGGATTGTCATTTTCACATGCCCCATCTCGTTAACCCCTTCCATCCACCCTACATATTCCCAATTGATGAGTGTGACTATTTCTTCAAGGATGAGAGTTTAGATGCCAGCATGTCATCCATCTCCATTAATCAACCTGCATTATGTCACGAGGGTTTTCTATGGGTGGATGCAACAATTTCTAGGTACTCGATCACCTCTACTGAATGTGCAGTTGGTCTATCGACTGTAGAGACTGAGCCGTCTGATTGATATGAATCCTTTGAGGCTGCTCTCCTCTACAACCCTCGTGAGGAAGAATCATTCTTTGTGAAATTTAGTGATTACTCTGATCTTTCAACCACATGTATATCGGATGCCCTGCTACTTAGAGTCTCTTGATCTTGACTTTTCATATGTTTATGAGATTGTGATTAACACGGAGGATTCCATCACTGCTCCATCCTTCTTCGGTTTGAGTCTGTCATCTTTGATTACCCACTATATTCTTATAAGCCAACGGTTTGTTCTCAACTACTGGAACCTAGTTTAGTGTTCAGTTCTACTGTCGCGGTGGTATACACCAACTTGATTGCATATACAAGAGTTCCTTGTTACTTCGTAGTTGTTCTAACTGTGAGACAATGGCAAAAGTACCACATTTGTCTGACTACTGTCATTTTGAACATTGATACAACATTATCCTAACTTTGTGCCTAATTAGGGGCGTAAATTCTAGTGCTGGTTGAGAGACACCTCAATAATCCACATCTTTTGTATATACATGTTTCATCTTATCTCTTACGTTTGGTAGACACCTCAGATATATTGTTTGATATCTGTGTCTACAATTAGGACATACTTTGTTCTAAGTATACGTGGTGTAGACTGTGTTCTTTTTTTTCTTTGTTTAATCCTATCATTGCATATATTTAGGGATCTTTTGCCCTAAGATAGGGGGAGTGATGCATACATTCTCCCAACGTTTTTTTATCGATTTCTTGAACATGTCACTTGTATACTCTCTTGTTGGATTTTTTTACTATACTTAGGGATCTTTTACCCAAAGTATAGTAGGAGAAAGACCGAGTTGTTGATATGTTCATTCCTACCCTTGACCCTCCCAGCTTTGTATATAGTCTGATATACTTAGGATTATTTCACCCTAAGTATAGGGGGACAATCAACTTTTCATTCTTTCATTCTTTAATATTTGTAGTATAGATTTCTCTATACTCAATATGAGTTAAGTCTTTCTCTTTATCTTTGATATGAGAACATAGCTCAAGCTAAGTATAGGGGGGTTATACGTACATTTTGTATACTCTAGCCATAACTCGTATTTTTGTATTTTTGAATAATATGGAAAAAATAATATATTCCTAGATGATTGACTAAATGTAAAGAACAAACTGATATTATCCAGTACAAATTTCTATAAACTTCTTTACAAATACTAAATAAAAAAATCATGTTAAAAATGTTTTGTAAAATGGTTTGAAAAATGGTTGGAAAGTATTTGAAAAAACTTTTGAAAACTATTTGGAAACTTTTTATAAAATTTTTAAATCTTTATAAAAATATTTTTGTTTCTGAAACTTATTTTATTTGTTTGAATAAAATATTATGAAAATCTATTTGCAAACTGTTTAGAAAATGGTTGCAAAACATATTCTGAAAAATCTATACATATTGTTTGAAAAATATCTGCAAAATAATTTTCAGAGTTTGTAAATGTTTGTAAAAATTATTTGTCAAATTTTTTGTAAACATAAGTTTTCAAAATATTTGCAAAACTATTTTTGACCATTGCGTATATAAACTTATAAAAATAATTAACAATAAAATACATTCCGACTCTTTTAAAATATAGATGCACTACCGTGTAAAGTATTTGTATATAATTATTTTTCTAACTCTTTTTATTTTTTAGAAACCCCAAAATTTGTAGAAACTCAAGACCATAAAAATTTTCAAAACCTTTTCAAAAATTAGTAAAAATTTTAAAACCAGAAAATTTCATCACAAAAAATTTTCCTTGCATTTGCATTTTTCTCATTGATAGTGATAATTGAACTAGTCTAAATAAAATATGAAGATTAGAGCTTGGTTGGACCTTAATCTACTTAATCACAGGAACCTTATGTGAAGGGGAATTGATGTGCATCAGGTTACCTAGACTTAATTATTTGAGAATACAAGATTTAGTTCACTATCATCAAGATTGCCTACGTATAATAATTTGGACACACGCATGACTCTTATCGATAATGACCTAACTTGCACACCTATACCTTACACTTTGCTCAACTCAGTTGAAATGGTAGAAGGTTGGTTTTGCTCACATGATACACAAGCGAATGGAAATGTACAAAGTCATGATTCCGTGGCCATTATCCCCAACCCGATCTAATAGCCATGAGGTCTAATGATAGAATGTTGTGGGTAATAAGAATGCTTCAAAAGAGGGATAGTCTACTGGCTCAAGAAGTAAAAGTCCTAATGTAAATAATATTGTAAATAGTATTAAAAATTGTAAAATTAAAAACTATGAATAACAAAATAGATGGACAAAAATCAAAGAAAAATCAATTCTCGTCGAAGTATGTATGTACACATAGTCAATGAGAAAGATTGAGATTTAAAGTTGAAGATACTTGTGAGCCTGCAGTCGGACGACTTGAATACACTGGTCAAGCATCTAGGATAGGTAGGTACACAATCTACCATCCATTCTCTTCTCCACCTCCTCTTCTTGAGCTGGTTGCTCTTGAACTTAGAAGGGAATACCCTACTTTTTGAGGAAAGAGTTGTTGGATTGGGGAATTAGGGTCTGTTAGAGATGAGTGACTTTTACAACTTATGCAAAATGGAGTTACATACCACTAGCATTGTACAAGGTAGACTTAAAGCCCTAGGGCACTGCGTACGACATTTACTTGTTTTGACCGGGCTTTTGAGGAAACTTGGGCAGAGTTTTATGGGTTTTAGAGGCTGTTGTGTTTCAAATCTACTTTCTAATAAGGTTCCGAATGCAATAATAATGCAAAGGTCTCAATTGAGCTCCAAATTTTGATTTTAATAAGATAATTTAGAGATTCAAAAATCATTCCAAGTTCTTTCTTTTTCTTTTCGTTATTTTTCTTCTCTGTACTTAAAGACAAAAATGTTTACTAGGGACTAGAAAAGGCTTGTATAGGGGGTGGTGAATCTCCATTTCACTGCATTTATTCTTTCACTATGGCATTTAAACCCTAGCTAAATGCTTGTGTATATGCTTATATTGCATAAAATAACATCTAATATTTGCACTATAAATATTGTATAAAATAGTATATTTGATGCCAAAATAAAAGAATAAAGAAAAGAAAAGAACAAGAAATAAAATACCATAGGTATTTAGTGACCACACACACTGTTACCTAGGCATCATGATGAGAGGGTTGACAACGAATAAAGTAAGGGGAGATAGGGGTCAAAACTATAATAAAAACTCAAAATTTCAAATCCTATAATTTAAACTTTGTACATGAAATCAATAAACTTTGTACATGAAAGTTGTCGACAAAAATACATAGAAAAATAAAAAATCACAAAAAAATGCACAATGTGCCCTAAACACTTATAATAAAAATCCAAACTCCAAATTTCACAGACATGTATCTTCTAGATATTGTGTCAAAATTTACAAACTAACCTTTAATTATATATCAAACTTAATTATCTATTTGATGATGGTAGTTTCATTCAATTTGGAGCTAATATGCAAAAGTTAGGTTTTGAGCCCCTATTGTGCAATTACTTGAATAATAATCATTTTATTTATTCTTTATATTTTCATATTAAGAACTCGGTTCAAACCACCTTAATAGCCTGGTCAGAACTAGCATACATCATACGCAAACCCTTATGACTATGAAGCTGACTTGTATAGTGTAAGTAATAGTGGCTCTCTCCAACTGAAATGACAAAGGAAATTACTTCTCTAGAATGACAACCCAATAATTCCCCAATCCAACACTCTGTCCTCGAGGAGCGGGGTATTCCCTTCTAAGTTCATGTGGCACCAAACTCAAGAGGAGGAGGTGAAGAAGTGGACGGTAACCAGTGTAGCTACCTATCCTGGGACACATGACCAGTGTACTCAAGTCATCCAGCTGCAGGCTCACATGGTATAAGTTTGATGCTCAAGCTTAATTATTGACCAAACAACATATATACATACTATGGCAGACATTTTATTTTATTTTCAAGTTGTCCACTTTTTTGGAGTTTTTTTTGAAATATTATTCACAACAGCATTTACTTATGGAGTTTTTCCTCTTGAGCCAGAAGACTATCCCTCTTTTGAAGCTTTATTGCAACCCACACTTTCCTGTCATTCGACTTCATTGAAGGTTGGGGTGCACTTCCTTCCGTAGACGAGGACGAATGTTTTTACCCGTGTACGTCTCAAATCGACAAATCCAACCCCCTTACCACTCCAACTGAGTTGAGCCAAGTGAAAGGTGGAATTGTCCAAGTTAGGTCACAACTGATATGAGTCATGTGTGGATCTCGAAAAGTTCTAGTTAGTCAGTTGAGGTAACTTGAACCCAACCCTGAGTCTCAAAGAATTAAGTCCTAATGGACCTGAAGTACCAGTTGGGCCAAGCAATCCAGGGTTGGGTTCGCAGGATTTACCTCAGAAGGTTCAGCGTGCAGACCACGTTGTTGCTGTGTGTTTGGGAGCTAAGGAGACGATTGTTGGTGGTGTTGTGGCTGCGGAGGAAGCTGATACTGATGGTACGAGGAAGGAGGATACTGTTGATACTATGGTGGTGGGGAAGCCGCATACTGGTGAAATGGCTATGGCTATCGGAACTGTGGCTGCTGGTAATGCTAGTTCTACCTCCATTGATTGGCATATTGGGGAGGCCGGTGATACAGTGGAGATGGCTGCGAGGACTACCCAAAACGACCACCCTGTGGTTGGAGGTACTGTTTGTTGGCTTGTTGCACGCCCTAAGGGTGTCCAGTAGGAAAGGCCAGCAGTGCATCGTTGGTCCAAACACCATTGACTTCTTGGTTCAAGGGTGATGGTAGAAAGGCTGGATCTAATGATGGAAGGAAATCTGGCTGGTAGATGACCATCTGTCGTTGTGGTTGGCCCTGATCAGGCGCCTGCACATAGTATACGTGCTGGACTATCGATGGCTGCTGGCTCAACTGAGGCTGATGTGGAGGTGATGGATTGTCCATCTTCTCAACTGGAGCATCTGGAGATGGTGATGCCGACTGGACAAAACTGATGGTGCCCACCAGCAGTTCCAACTACCTGGTGATCTGGTCCAACTTGTCGAGATTCCGTGTCCTCTTATCGGTCACAGCAAGTTTCTCGAGGTCCTGTGATCTCTTTTCATTGATATCAACCTTCGAGAGATGGCCCCTGATAATGCTAAGGTTAGATCTCTCTTCCTCACGAGATGCTACCATATGTACATGCTTTTGGAGGATTTGGGGCTGCTTCTGCTACGCCTTGGATGAAGAGAGTGCGGCCTCTCCTTCGGCCATTTCCTCAAAAATCTACCAGACAACATCTTCATCCTTGTTCAAGTATGAGCCCCCACATGTTGCGTAAACAAGCCTTTGGCTTTTCACATTCAGGTCCCCGAAGAAATGTTGGACCAAGCTAGTCCTTGGAATCTCATGATGGGGGCATTTCTCCTGTAGATCAGTGAATCTCTCCCAGTATTCATGAATGGATTCATGGGCTCCCTGAGAGAAGTTGCTAATTCTGAATCGCATCTGATTGAGTTGATCGAGAAGATAAAACTTGTGCAGGAAAGTAGAATTCAATTCCTCCCAAATCGTCACAACCTTTTCCAAATGGTTAACCCAGTAGAGGGCTTTATCTTGTAGACTGAAGAGGAATGGCATATCTTGACAATCTCCAAGAGGACATTGGAATAGTGGGTAGTACGACAAATGCGTGAAAATTGCTGCAGATGAATGTAAGGCTCTTCATTGGTATTCTTGTGGAAAGAAGGGAGAAGAGAAAGGAACTAGGGCTTCATCTCAAAGTGATCGTGCACAGGTGGTATGAGGATCCACTTATTCATCTGGCTATATCCAGGGTTGTATGTATCTTTCAGCATGGGTTTTGGCCATCTTTGTTCAGGCTCTTCCTCATCTAGATTGTCATCATGGGGTCCACCACCTCCTCCTTCTTGTCTATTCATAACATCATTCAACATGTCCTGAAATGTGGTCTGTGGTTTTCTCTGTCAGCTATTGTTGGATAGCTTGGATAGATGCCAACAATTGTGCATTCACCTTATTCTGATCAGGAACCCCTACTTTCTCAGGTTGGGGATGTTGTTGACCCTTTCCTCTTCCTTGAGGTGCCATTTCAACGTCTGAATCTGAGGAGATGAATTCTGGATTGGGATCTAGGACTTGGTTTGGCTTTTATCTGCTAGATGAGAGAATCCCAATCAGACCACTTGAAATCGATTCTCAGCTGCCAAGATGAGTCTGGAATTAAGGTCAATCCTAGAGTGTTGTGAATGAAAAAAGGATATAAAATGTAATCGACTTTCATTTACAACGACGAAAGTGGGACAAGAGTGGTCCCAGTTTATTGGGTGGGAAAAAGGAAGGGTAAAAGACGAGGAGTCTGGAGATTAATCCTCAAAGTCTGGATCGGGTTCTTGGGAATCGCCTTGAATCATTGACGAGGCTGAGTCCATGGAATCGATGTAGGTGTCAGTGGGGTCCCAACTAAACCATCCACGGATTGACTTCATGAATAAAGAGGGAGATCGATGCAGGAAGAAAGATACAATGGTCAACGGGGAATAAAATGGAATGTAAAATAGTAGAAGGTCTCAAACTAAGCCGGGGTCAAGGGAAGGAACACATGATAAAATTTGCGCAAGTGCACGGGACTCGGTCTTTGAACCTTAATCTAGATCCAATACAAACAAAATATAAAATTGGGTTCACCAACTCACTGATGAATCCACGATTCATCATCTCAATATCTTGATCTTAGCAAAATTCCCGAGTAAAATCCCAGAAAAATGTACATAAATTCATTAAATTAATAAAATGTCTCACGTAAATGAAACACACTAATTATGGTATATTAGATTGTATAAAATAATTTAACAATAAAAAGCCGCAAAAATAAAGGAGTTTTTCACCTGTAAATAGCCCAAAACTTCATCTATTTTTAATAATTTCATTTCAACTCCTTTTCATATAATTCTTTCTCCAACTTGTTCATAACAATGTATATAAAAATACAAAAATACAAAAACAAATTTTACCTCAAATAAATGCTCCTAGATACCAAAGGGAAAAAGCCGTAAAGACCAACTTCCAAACCAAATTCTCGCTCCATATGAACTCCAAATTCACCAAACTCATTTTTAAAGTTCAAGTTAGAAAATTATCTATCCAACGGAAGCGGTTCATTAAAATCGGAGCTCATTTGCAAAAGTTGGGTTTTGGGACCTAGATGTTCATTGTATATTATGCATATATTCATTCCTTCTTCATTTTTTTATTTTATCTTTTCTAATTACTAAAAATACAAAATTATCATGATTGTGTTGTATTTTGATTGTATTATATTATTGTATTTTTCTGTTGTAAATATCTCTTACAAAACAGACAAAAAAATACATATTAGAAAAGCAAATAAAAAGATGTACATGTTGTATGTATCCACTTGTTAATTCACCACTATTTTTCCTTCTTTATTTTTGTTGTATTTAAAGTAGCCTACTTTATATCATTATTTTATTTATTTATTTATTTTACATTCTCTACAATAACCACCAATTCAACTCCATTATTCCACCATTTTTTCCAACTTCCCATTCAACTCCATTAATAATACAACCTCCCATTCAACTCCACCACCTTAATAACTTCTCATGAAGACTCTTTATATACATCTCATCCTCCTCAATTTGCACTTGATCCATCTTTATGTGAGGAGAGCCTAGTTCTCAGGGTTGAATCGGTGACAACGACGCAACCGCGGTTGAGCGACGACAGCCCTCTCTCCGATGAGATCCGTTTTCTTATCGGCCAATATCGCAGCCGCACCCGTGCGCTACTCGAGTTGATCGCTTGCCGGCGATTCGAGCGAAGACCGTGCTCTCGTGAGCACACCATAGGCGACTGTCTCCATCGTAGGCCACGGCCCGCCGCCCCTCCCCTTTTCTCCAAGCGGCGCCGCCGCTGCACCACCGCAGCAGTGCGGAGCACTCCACCGCCATCCCTCCAGGAGGTCGCGTACCTCGGCCCGCCGTCGCTCCTCCCCTCCGCAGCACAGAGGAGCCGCGCGGCCATGCCGACGAGCCGCCGCTGCACCTCTCCTCCGCAGCTCCAAGACCGCCGACCGCCGTTAGTCCTCCGCCCCCCTGCCGCTAGCGTGGCCGCCTCAGCCTCCCTCCGCCACCCGCACGACGCCGCGGCCGCTCCTGCAATGCCACCGGCCGCCGACCTTGTTGGGTTCCTCTCCTCTGTGCATAGCCGCCCATCCCAGGAAGAAGAAAGGGTATTCCTTTTTCCTTTATTTTTTATTGTAAAAATTTCAAGTTTATCCTCTTAAGATTCCGTAATTACAATTCCGTCCTGTACATAAGTGGCTTAGTAATTTCAGTTTTATTTTGCACAGAGACCCCTGTGTTTGCATTTTGATTTGGACTTCAATACTGAATCTTTTTATTCAATGAAAAATGGCATTGTGTTGAGTAACTTAGTCTCTACCATCTGAATATTTATTTATATTTTTTATGGTATTTGGGTAATTAATTAAAAATGTTTAACTAAAACTCTGCATATTTTACCCAATCTGGACTCTAAAATTTTTATCTCACACACATTTGCTCTAAAAATTCCACAAAAATTAGAAATGATGCCTTGATATGTGATTAACTTACTCTCCAAATTTCATCCAAAGTGTTGTCTTGTGCCTGAAATAAATTGTAAAGTGATTTTAGTATTTGATTTTAATTAAATCCACGTACATCATTTTTATGAAATTTCAAATCTCCTGCATTCAATACGAAAATACCTATTTGAGATAATTCACACTCTGATTAATTTAGTATTGTAAATTTATTAGAAATTATTTACTCATTGTCACTCTGATTTCACTAAAAAATCCATAAAAAAATCATGATTTGTCAAAAATTCCAAAAATATTACTGTAGCTTTCTTGCATCATGTTTTCATTCCACTAAATGTTTCATAATTTTTGCTTATTGTTTGTTTGAAAAATTGCGAAAAGATCCAAAAAAAGTGTGCATTTTTCATTGTTGCATGTTAACCCCGAAAAATATAAAAAAGGTGTTTGGTGTTCATATCTGGATTAAGACTTTAGGAAAAATATAATTTGGCTGAATTGAACTAATTTGACATTAGAATTAATTTGGTTAAGTTGTGTGATTTCTTAGTGTCTTAATTCACTCGCATTTTGCATTGCCATTTATTTTTGCATAAAAAATCTAAAAAAATACCGCTTGGAAATCTAGATCTAAGTTTTCAAATTAAACCCAAGTTGTTCCTTTGCCTCCTTGTGTTCGACCTCGGACTTGCCCGAGATATAAATTAAGCCGAGACACTCTTCACGGAGATTTTCTCTCGGTTCTGACTGAATCGCTAAGTACACGTACTACAACGTGAATGAATTAATCATCGTATTTAGCGACTCATCAGATGACGCCATTGTCGGGGAAGCAAATGACTCAGGGATTAGTTTAAAAATTTTGATTTTGATTTTCATTTACTCGAGTAGTCTGACCCCCGGGCCACTTTGTAATTAATCCATTTTCTGTCATTCTTCTCTATATAGTTTTTGTATATATTTTGTTGTTTATCTCTCTAATATAAATCTCATTTTCCTTGCGAGGGCCCGGTGGACTTGGAGTGCATCGGAGGTCGATGAACGCGAGACGTGCCTACTGCTGAAGAGCAAGAGAATTAATTTATCTTCGAGAGAAATTTTATAAATTCTTGTAATTATTTAGGTAGCTTGCTTCTTTATAGTGGCTCTTGTGTAAGATCTTGCATGTGTAAAAAAGACTTGAACTTTATTTGTGGTGTGTCGAGACCTGTTTCACTCTCCGGTGAGGGTGGGTCTCGACTTGAGGGGTGAATTTAAGGATTAGGAACACGGTAGTTTAGCATCAAATTTGTTTGTGCTCATCGTAAATTAGGCCATACATATCTTAGAAGATTCACTTATCTTATAAGATTCATAATGAGACGCACGTAGACATGTACTACTTAGCTCAAAATCAAATCAATTCTTCCCCGCTAATAGTATACTGTTTAGGTGCGGTTTTCTCGATCTGCATGCATTTAGTGTAATATTTACAAATTCAGTTTTGCATAATGCATGGAGAGTGCTGGGATTCACTATAACTATACCTTCTTCTGAGCATACATCATATTTCTCATTTGCATTTTGATTTCCGATTCCCCTCTTGTTTTATAACTTAAGGTCAAAAGGAAATTGGGACTGAATGGTAGACGTGCTTGTGTGTTCACATAAATTTCAAGTGATAACCTAACTCTAAAATTGGGACTGAATTGAGCAGGTCGATTAAATAATTGGAATAAAAAGAACCCTTGTTCTCGGGTGCATAAAGCCCTCATTGTTTGTTTTACTTGCAAGTGAGAGAGAGACGACCCTAGGATAGAGCCAAGTCTGGATTTCTTACTTACCACTGGTTCTTTATTTTCAGGCGATTAGCTACTTTTCAGTGAGGAATACGGGTAGCCGTATTTATACGGTTCGGACTTCCTTAGCAGATAGGGAGGTTTAGAGGGCGCTTTAGTCCTCAAGGAATAGGCTTCGGCTTGTACTTACTCCTATACTGGCTGAAAGTAGGCCAAACTAGTCGTAAGAACCGGGTCAGTCTGTAGGAAAATACGGGCACCTAACAGCTCGTTCATCTTTCAAAGATTGTATTCTCACCAACTAAAATTGCAAAGATAATTCGGTCGAACTCTTACGACCATCACATGTTGAGTTGGTGAAACTGAGGGTTTGGATTGTGTTTTTATTGTGTGAGTTTACTCCGCACATTTACGTGCACCGTCGAACCAGTGCCTCATTGAAATATCGTGTTCTAAATCGATTCTTTTGACATCGAAGATGACTGATTGGAGAGATATTTATTCGGACTTTGCGAATCTCCCGTTGAACCCTCCAATAAGTATGTCTTCACAGGCCCATGCGCGACATGGACCAACCTGGACTCATGACCCTCTTGAGCCCAGGATCACCCACTCTCGGGATGGTTACTCTCAAACCATTCCCTTTCTCTCTTCCCACCTCATCGAGGAAGACCTTCGCCTCGATGAGAATATCATGATTCATACATCCTCTTCTAACCAAGAACACCTTGCTGATTCAGGACCTAAAGAAAACAAAAGAAAAATGTCTCCAAAGAAGAAAGAAGATGAAGAAGAGAACCAAGAAGACCCAATGAGAATGATACTTGCCAGATTAGTTGCAACTGAGCAACAACATGCATTACTGAGAGCTCAGTTAGGACAGCTAAATGTTGGGGTCGAACCACCAATGGATGCGGCGTATAACCCCAGACAATATCAAATTTGGAATTACTTGAGTCCGGCCAAACCACCTGTTGATTTTGAATTGAAGCCGCATTTTCTGAACCTGCTGCCACACTTTGATGGGAATGCTTTTGAGGAGCCATATGCATTCCTAAGAGACTGTGAGCTCATCTGTGCTAACCTCAAGCATAATAATGTTAGCCAGAATTATATTAGACTCAAAGCCCTTCCATTTACCTTGGGTGGCAAAGCTGACTGCTGGGTGAAAAATCTTGGGATTACCGTCACCACTTATGCCCAGTTCAAGGACCTGTTCCTGAAGAAGTTCAACCCGTTGAGTAGGACTAACATGATGAGGACGCGCATTACGAGTTTTTCCCAATTACCCCATGAAGCCTTTTGTGATGCTGGGGAAAGATTCAAGGACATCCTGCAGAAGTGTCCCTGTCATGGACTAGATGATAATATCTTGGTCCAGTCATTTTTCACTGGTCTCAACCCTGAGATGTAGGGTTTAGTGAGCGTTGCCTGTGGAGGCAGCTATACATCACGAGGAGTGGATACCGTCTGGAGGGTATTCGAGCCGATGGCTGAAATTAGCCGCTCACAGATGGCCAGCAGGGCCTATACACCATCCCCCAGTTCACTCTCATATGGAGGGGGAAACCAGCTGTAGTCGATCTCTCTCAGGATGTGATCCCTAGCATGGGACTCCTTGCTGACAATCTTACTGTAGTCGAGAGGATCGACAATAGGATTGATGAGTTAGACCGGAGCGTCTCCAAACATCCAAAACAGATGGAGGAGTTGATTGAGAAGGTATCTAAGATAAAGATACATGTCGTGACTGCACCATCTGCTCCTGTATACCGAGTTCACAATGTTCAGGAGCAGTTGGTGTCAGGGCAACCCCAGCCGTGGGAGCAGGACCAATCCTACACCCACTCTTTCCAGCAGCCACCCCCATTAGCAGAGACAGTCCAGGAGGAGCCTCCACCTGTTTGGGAGGTGAATGGAGTATGGTATACTCAGGACCCTGCCAGGCTGGGAAGTACGAGAGACCAACAGACCTACCAGCATCCCCTGACCTTTCACAACATCGCATTCACCTTCGCACCACCTCCTTCACAGCAGAACCCTGGATTTCAGCCACCCCAGCAGCAGAGACAACAGTACCAGCAGTATGGCCGACAGGTCCATTACCAGACGGGCCAGCAAGGCACGCAACGCCAGCAGCAGCAGCAGAGGCAATACTCTAGCCAGCAAGGCCAGTCTTCCTGTTCTTCTTCCCAGTCTTATCCACTTCCTTCTTCATCTAGTCCCGTAGATATACAACAGCAGATACTCGACGAGCTATGTTCCTACAGGAACAAGATTCATGACTTACGAGTGGATGTCAACCGCATGTCCAGATGGCAAGACGAGCAGACTGCACCCTCTACCTCTATCCCAGCCCAAGTTCAGGCTAACCCCAATAGCCTGAACCGATCTAGTTCTCAGCAGCACTTTGGTCAGGTATACTATTCAACATCTCCTAGATCTGAACATGAGATTCTTTCGTGTGACGCGGCTAACCACATGTCACTCAGGAGCGGAAGGACCGTGACCGTACCTGACCGGGCGAGGGATACGAGGAGGGGCATCTATGGAGCTCTACCTGAGGAGTCTTCAGAGGACGAGGAGGAGAGGCAGCATATTCCGGAGCCCCATCAGCACCATTCGAGGATACCTACTTAAGGAGCTGAGAGGAGGAGGAGAGAACGTATGCAGCATCGGCAGCATGGATACACTTCTGATTCTACGGAGGACCTTGCATCTCTGTTTGTGGCGGATATCACTCCAGCTTCTATTCCACAACCTTTAGTAGATAGTTTTGATTTCGATCCCATGTTGCATCAAAAAGATTCATGTATGAAGAACTCTGTTTTCGTTAATGCAAAGAATGATCTTTCAGTTCATGATTCAGATTCTTCATCCTCTGTTTCCCTAGCTTCAATCCCTTTCCCACGTGCTCTTATGGCAGGAAAATGCATCAAAATGATTCAGAAAGATGACCCTGATATGACACAATTTTGTAAAGAAAACATCACTGTAAAGGTGCCATTTGATGAATATGTGGCTAACCATCCTATATTTCAAAAATACCTTAAGGTGAGATGCACACCTACAAGGGTTAGTAGGAAGAAAGATAACCGAAATATAAAGACACATGTCTTATCAGTAGCCACAACCTATTGTCTCAAGAATCAGACTTTACCAAGGAAAGAGAGAGACATGGATGCTCACTATGTGGAGAGTCATACTGACGACATTACGTTTGCACGCACACTCATTGATAACGGTTCTTCAATCAACTTAATTCCCTTAGCCTTACATTAGAAATTGGAGTTGGGACCCCTTCGCAAATCTAGAGCTTTACTCCAATTCGCAGATCGTTCAGTGAAGAGACCTAAGGGAGAAGTGAAGAACGTCGTTATCTCGATTGAGGGGCAGAACTATCAGGTTGACTTCATAGTCTTGGACATGGAGACCCCCAATCATTGGAGAGAATCTCATATCATTCTCGGGCGGCCCTTTCTTAGGACCGCAGGCGCAGCTTTCGATTATGGTACGGGAATGATGATGTTCCGTTCTCCAGGCGGAGAAGTGAACCTTGAGATGAAGCAAACCAAGTGTTAGCAACCCGATTCAGAGACTAGCACAGAGTACTCATCTTCAGAGGCAGATTGCAGTTTGGTTAGCATAATTGGGATTTGGGGATAGATTCCTTCAGGACAGAGCGAGTCTCTTTCATCTGGAAAGGGCATAATGGATGATGCAGTTTGCCATGTATTGTCTGATCTTGTGAGAGATCCATCTACCTATCCCCGTGATGATACAGAGATCCATCTGGATCTATCAGTTCCATCCCCTTCGGACGATCATGGGACATAGATGATGAGTCGGATGCGGCTTTGGCCAAAATACCGCGTTTCTTTGGCGATCCGGCTCCCCTTACTTCTGAGTTGGTGGCGAGTACTACTCAGCTTAGCCCATCTTCATGCAGCACGGAACCAGATTCAGGTTCAATTCAACCAGATTTGATTGATGATACCACATTGCCCGAACTGAAATCACTACCTCCTACACTCAAGTACGCTTTTCTTGCAGGACCCAAAGAGACATATCCTATCATCATTAGCTCATACTTGACTATAGAACATGAGTCTAGGTTGTTAGAAGTCTTAGAGAGGAACCACAAAGCAATAGGCTGGACAGTGTCAGATCTCGTGGGCATCAACCCCACTCTCTGCTCGCACCACATTTTTACTAAAGATAATGTGAGACCTTCCCGTGAGTTCCAAAGGAGACTTAACCCCAATGTACAGGAAGTGGTGAAGAAAGAGATTGAGAAATGGTGCAAAGCAGGGTTTATATACCCTATTTCTGACTCTAATTGGGTGGCCCCGTTTCATGTTATCCCGAAAAAGTCGGGAATTCAGATGGTCACCAACGAGGAGGGAGTAGAGATCGTGACACGAGTACCTACATCATGGCGTGTCTGTGTTGACTACAGGTGCCTGAATGACGCGACCAAGAAAGATCACTTTCCCTTGCCGTTTATTGATCAGATCTTGGAGAGACTCGTAGGGAAAGAGTTCTTCTGTTTTCTTGATGGGTACTCAGGCTACAACCAGGTGGCCATAGCCCTTGAGGACCAGGAAAAGACCACATTAACATGTCCATTCGGTACTTATTCTTTCAGGCGCATGCCATTCGGGCTCTGCAATGCCCTGGGCACATTTCAGTTGTGCATGATAGCCATATTTGCCGAGATGGTGGGAGATTTCTTGGAAGTGTTCGTGGATGACTTCTCGGTCCACAGTGATTATTTTGATACATGTTTAGCGCACTTGGACCGAGTCCTCACGAGGTGTAGAGAGGTGAATCTGGTACTCTCCTGGGAGAAGAGTCACTTTATGGTGACGGAGGGTATCGTGTTGGGGCATGTCATCTCCAAAAGGGGAATGGATGTTGACCCTGCCAAGGTGGAGGTGATCAAGAAACTCGATCCACCTACCAACGTGAAGTCAGTGCGGTCATTCTTAGGGCATGTTGGATTCTATAGAAGATTCATTCAGGTTTTTTCAAAGATCGCTCGCCCACTGACTGAGCTTTTAGGGAAAGACACAGAGTTTGTTGTAGATCACAGGTGTCTGGAGGCCTTTGAGCTCTTGAAGAGGAAGATTTGTGCCTCGCCTATCCTACAAGCTCCTGACTGGTCTCTCCCCATTGAGATCATGACTAACGCTTCAGATTTCGCTATAGGAGTTGTGTTAGGACAACGTCGAAAGGGGATTCAATTTGCGATCCATTACGCGAGCAAAGTATTAGATCCTACACAGAAGAATTATACAGTGACTGAAAAGGAAATGCTCGCAGTAGTATGGGCCCTCGAGAAGTTCAGATCATATATTTTGGGCTCTAAGGTCGCAATATATATTGATCATACAGCCATTCAATACTTAATGGAAAAGAAGGATGCGAAGGCACGTCTTCTTAGGTGGATTTTACTCCTCCAGGAATTTGATTTGGAGATAAAAGATAAACCTGGAGTGAAGAATGTTGTGGCTGATCACCTTTCTCGGATTGAACTCAAGGATTCTCCTGATCATGAGTGCATTAGAGAGACCTTCCCAGATGAGTCAATTTGTGTTATTGACTCACTGTCGTGGTATGCCAACATGGTGAACTATCTTGTCTCCAAGCAGGCTCCCCATGGTTAGACTAGGAGCAGCATTGACCGACAGAAGTCGGATTCGAGGAGATACTACTGTGACGATCCTTTCCTTTTCTTCGAAGGACCGGATTGTGTTTTGAGATGGTGGATTCCTCAGGAGGAATACCGGAGTGTCCTCACATATTTTCATTCACTTGAGGCTGGAGGACACCATTCAGGAAAGAGAACAGCTCACAAAGTACTTCAATGTGGATTGTATTAGCCGACCTTGTTTAGAGATGCTATTGATTTGTACGGTCATGCCCGATCTGTCAAAGGATGGGAGGGACTGTTGGACAGAGAGATGAAATGCCCATGCAACCGATTATAATTTGTGATGTTTTTGATGCATGGGGCATAGATTTTATGGGTCCCTTTCCCAACAGCCAAGGACATGAGTACATATTGTTGGCGGTTGATTATCTATCTAGGTGGGTAGAGGTTATCCCAACCCGAACCGTAGACAGCAAGACTGTCTGTAAGTTTGTGAGAGACCATATTATTGCTAGGTTCGGGGTGCCAAAAGTTTTGATATCTGATGGGGGTAGCCACTTTGTGAACCGAGATATGAGATCTTTAGCTAAGAACTATGGATTTGAGTATAGAGTTACTAGTCCTTGCCACCCACATTCCAACAGCATGGCAGAGGTTTCGAACAGAGAGGTGAAGAGTATTTTGCAGAAGTTGGTTCGTCCCGATAGGAAGAACTGGTCTCAACTCTTGGACCAAATTCTGTTGGCATATAGGACAGCCTACAAGACACCATTGGGTACTTAACCATTTAGAATGATCTATGGCAAGCCATGCCATTTGCCTGTGCCTGCAGAATTGATTCATAAATCCGAATGGGCAATTAAGAAGATTAATTGGAGTTGTCACCTAGGGAAGCTTTGTTGAGACTTGAACTCGAACGAGATCGTGCAAATCCAAATAGGGCATATGACAACAGTTTGATTTATAAGGACAAAGTAAAAAGATGGCATGATCAACACATTAGGTGCAAAGACTTTGTCCCTGGACAAAAGGTATGGTTGTTCAATGCCAGGTTGAAGATGTTTCATGGGAAGCTCAAATCTAAATAGACGGGTCACTTTGTTGTTAAGAAAGTGCACGAGAATGGAAGTGTAGAGATAGCTGATCTCACAGATGTTGCACAGTCTCATGTGGTAAATGAACAACTGTTGAAGCATTTTGTTGATTCAAAAGAGCAGTTAGTTCAAGTCGAGGTCATCAACTTCATGCAGAGTGAGAATAGAGCAGATACAACATATTACTCATTATGAAGATGCAGCATCAAGATTCAACATCTTAGAAGAATCATTCCTCTTGTACATTCGCCATTCTTTGTTTATTCTCCAGATCACATCGGTTCTCACACTTACTCATGTCCTATACTTAGGCTTACCAGAGCCTAAGTATAGGGGGAATCGATGCCTGCCTTGTGTATATAATAATCTATTTCTCCTCTTGACCTCGTCTACCCCATTTTTGCTCTTCTTCTACACTTAGGATGACTAGAGCCTAAGTATAGGGGGGCGGATCGACTTCTATACTATTTATTATTTTAGCCAATCCTACGCTTAACACGAGCTATGTCTTTTTCTCGCTTCTTGTGCTAAAAAAACAACAAAAAAATCTCTTAAATATATATATATATATATATATATATATTCAACAAAAAAATCCCTTATTTGCTTTTCTTAAAAAATATTTCAAAAAAAAGAAAGAAAGAAATCCCTTATTTACTTTAAAAAACTTTTCAAAAAAAAGAGAGTAAGAAATCCCTTATTTGCTTTAAAAAACTTTTTCAAAAAAAAGGTCCTTTCTTATTTACTTATCTTTTTCAAAAAACACTTTTGAAAAAAAAATAAAAAAAATAAAACTTTTTTCTAAAAAAACTTTCTTCTTCGTCTAGTCCCGTGGATATTTAGCAACAGATACTCGACGAGCTACGTTCCTACAGGAACGAGATTCATGACTTACGGGTGGATGTCAACCGCCTGTCCAGATGGCGAGACGAGCAAACTGCACCCTCTACCTCTATCCCAACCCAAGTTCAGGCTAACCCCAATAGCCTGAACCGTTCTTGTTCTCAGCAGCATTTTGGTCAGGTATACTATTCAGCATATCCTAGATCTGAACATGAGATTCTTTCGTGTGACGAGGCTAACCACATGTCACTCGGGAGCGGAAGGACCATGACCGTACCTGATCGGGCGAGGGACACGAGGAGGGTCATCTCTGGAGCTCTACCTGAGGAGTCTTCAGAGGACGAGGAGGAGAGGCATCATATTTCGGAGCCCCATCAGCATCATTTGAGGATACCTACTCAGGGAGATGAGAGGAGGAGGAGAACACATATGCAACACCGTCATCATGGATATTCTTCTGAGTCTACGGAGGACCTTGCATCTCCGGTTGTGGCAGATACCACTCCATCTTTTATTCCACAACCTATAGTAGATAGATTTGATTTTGATTCCATGTTGCATCAAAAAGATTCCTGTATGAAGAACTCTGTTTCCGTTAATGCAAAGGATGATCTTTCAGTTCATGATTCAGACTCTTCATCCTATGTTTCCTTAGCTTCAATCCATTTCCACAGTGCTCTTACAGCAGGAAAGCGCATCAAAAAGATTCAGAAAGATGACCTCGATATGGCACGGTTTTGTAAAGAGAACATCACAGTTAAAGCGCCATTTGATGAGTATGTGGCTAATCATCCTGCATTCCAAAAATACCTTAAGGTGAGATGCACACCTACAAGGGTTAGCAGGAAGAAAGATAACCGAAATATAAAGACTCATGTCTTATCAGTAGCCACAACCTATTGTCTCAAGAATCAGACTTTGCCAAGGAAAAAGAGAGACATGGGTGCGCACTATGTGGAGAGTCGTATTGATGACATTGCGTTTGCACGCACAGTCTTAGATAATGGTTCTTCGATTAACTTACTTACCTTAGCATTATATCAGAAATTGGAGTTGGGACCACTTCGCAAATCTAGAGCTTTACTCCAATTCGCAGATCGTTCAGTGAAGAGACCTAAGGGAGAAGTGAAGAACGTCGTTCTCTCGATTGAGGGATAGAACTATCAGGTTGACTTCATAGTCTTGGACATGGAGACCCCCAATTATTGAAGAGAATCTCAGATCATTCTCGGACGGCCCTTCCTTAGGACCGCAGGCGCAGCTTTCGATTATGGTACGGGAATGATGAAGTTCCGTTCTCCAGGTGGAGAAGTGAACCTTGAGATGAAGCAAACCAAGTGTTAGCGACCCGATTCAGAGAGTAGCACAAAGTACTCATCTTCAGAGGTAGATTGCAGTTTGATTAACACAGTTGGGATTTGGGGACAGATTCCTTCAAGACAGAGCGAGTCCCTTTCATCTGGAAAGGGCATAGTGGATGATGCAGTTTGCCAGGTGTTGTCTGATCTTGTGGGAGATGCATCAACCTATTCTCATGATGATATAGAGATCCATCCGGATCTGTCAGTTCCATCCTCTTCGGAACAATCATGGGACATAGATGATGAGTCGAGCGTGGCTTTTGCCGATTGTTTGGATATTTTTGACGATCTGACTCCCGATACTTCTGATTTGGTGGCGAGTACTACTCACTTAGCCCGCCTTCATACAGCACGGAACCAGATTCAGATTCAGTTCAACCATATTTGCTTGATGATACCACATTGCCATAACTGAAATCACTACCTCCTACACTCAAGTACACCTTTCTTGCGGGACCTAAAGAGAGATATCCTGTCATCATTAGCTCATACTTGACTTTAGAACAGGAGTCTAGGTTGTTAGAGGCCTTAGAGAGGAACCGCAAAGCAATAGGCTGGACAGTGTGGGATCTCGTGGGCATCAAGCCCGCTCTCTGCTCGCACCACATTTTTACTGAGGATAATGTGAGACCTTCCCCTGAGTTCTAAAGGAGACTTAACACCAATCTAAGGGAAGTGGTGAAGAAAGAGATTGAGAAATGGTGCAAGGCAGGGTTTATATACCCTATTTCTGACTCCAAGTGGGTGGCCCCACTTCATGTTGTCCCGAAGAAGTCGGGAATTCAGATGGTCACCAACGAGGAGAGGGTAGAGATCGCGACACGAGTACCTACATCGTGCGTGTCTGTATTGACTACAGGCGCCTAAATGCTACGACTAAGAAAGATCACTTTCCCTTGCCTTTTATTGATCAGATCTTGGAAAGACTCGCAGGAAAAGAGTTCTTCTGTTTTCTTGATGGGTACTCAGGCTACAACCAGGTGGCCATAGCCCCCGAGGACCAGGAAAAGACCACCTTCACATGTCCATTCGGCACTTATGCATTCAGGCGCATGCCATTCGGGCTCCAGAATGCCCCGGGCACATTTCAGCGGTGCATGATAGCCATATTTGCCGAGATGGTGGGAGATTTCCTGGAAGTGTTCATGGATGACTTCTCGGTCCACGATGATTCTTTTGATACATGTTTAGAGCACTTGGACCGAGTCCTCACGAGGTGCAGAGAGGTGAATCTGGTATTCTCCTGGGAGAAGAGTCACTTTATGGTGACGGAGGGTATCGTGTTGGGGCATGTCATCTCCAAAAAGGGAATGGAGGTTGACCCTGCCAAGGTGGAGGCGATCAAGAAACTTGATCCACCTACCAACATTAAGTCAGTGCGGTCATTCTTAGGGCATGTTGGATTCTATAGGAGATTCATTTAGGATTTTTCAATGATCGCCCGCCCACTGACTGAGCTCTTAGGGAAAGACACAGAGTTCGTTGTAGATCACAGGTGTCTGGAGGCCTTTGAGCTCTTGAAGAGAAAGAATTATGCCTCGCCTATCCTACAAGCTCTTGACTGGTCTCTCCCCTTTGAGATCATGACTGACGCTTCAGATTTTACTATAGGAGCTGTGTTAGGACAACTGCGAGAAGGGATTCCATTTGCAATCCATTAAGCGAGCAAAGTATTAGATCCTACATAGAAAAATTATACAGTGACTGAAAAGGAAATGCTCACAGTAGTATGGGCCTTCGAGAAGTTCAGATCATATATTTTGGGCTCTAAGGTGACAATTTATACAGATCACACAGCCATTCGATATTTAATGGAAAAGAAGGACGCAAAGGTGCGTCTTCTTAGGTGGATTTTACTCCTCCAGGAATTTGATTTGGAGATAAAAGATAAACCTGGAGTGAAGAATGTTGTGGCTGATCACCTTTCCCGGATTGAACTTAAGGATTCTCCTTATTATGAGCGGATTAGAGAAACCTTCTCAGATGAGTCAATTTGTGTTATTGATTCACTCCCGTGGTATGCCAACATGGTAAACTATCTTGTCTCCAAGAAGGTTCCCCATGGTTTGACTAGGAGTAGGATTGATCGACTGAAGTCAGATTCGAAGAGATACCACTGGGACGACCCTTTCCTTTTCTTTGAAGGACCGGATTGTGTTTGGGGAAGGTGTATTCCTCAGGAGGAATACCAGAGTGTCCTCACATATTGTCATTCACTTGAGGCTGGAGGACACCATTCGGGAAAGAGAACCGCTCACAAAGTACTACAATGTGGATTATATTGGCCGACCTTGTTTAGAGATGCTTTTGATTTTGTATGGTCGTGCCCGATTTGTCAAAGGATGGGAGGGACAATTGGACAGAGAGATGAGATGCCCATGCAAGTGATGATTATTTGTGATGTTTTTGATGCATGGGGCATAGATTTTATGGGTCCCTTTCCCAACAGCCAAGGACATGAGTACATATTGTTGGCGGTTTATTATTTATCCAGGTGGGTAGAGGCTATCCCAACCCGAACCGTAGACAACAAGACTATCTGTAAATTTGTGAGAGACCATATCATTGCTAGGTTCGGGGTGCCCAAAGTTTTGATCTCTGATGGGGGTAGCCATTTTGTAAACCAAGATATGACATCTTTAGCTAAGGACTATGGATTTGAGCATAGAATTACTAGTCGTTACCACCCACAGTCCAACGGCATGGCAGAGATTTTGAACAGAGAGGTGAAGAGTATTTTGCAGAAATTGGTTCGTCCCGATAGGAAGAACTGGTCTCAGCTCTTAGACCAAGTTCTGTGGGCCTATAGGACAGCCTACAAGACACCATTGGGTACTTCACCATTTAGAATGATCTATGGCAAGCCATGTCATTTGCCCGCAGAATTGATTCATAAATCCGAATGGGCAATTAAGAAGATTAATTGGATTTGTCACCTAGGAAAGCTTTGTCGAGACTTGAACTTGAACGAGCTCGTGGAAATCCGAAACAGGGCATATGACAACAGTTTGATTTATAAGGACAAAGTAAAGAGATGGCATGATCAACACATTAGGTGCAAAGACTTTGTCCCTAGACAAAAGGTATGGTTGTTCAATCTCAGGTTGAAGCTGTTCCATGGGAAGGTCAAATCTAAATGGATGGGTCCCTTTGTTGTTAATAAAGTGCATGAGAATGGAAGTGTAGAGATAGCTAATCTCACAAATGGTGCACAATCTCATGTGGTAAATGGACAACTGTTGAAGCATTTTATAGATTCAAAAGAGCAGTTAGTCCAAGTCAAGGTCATCAACTTCATGCAGAGCGAGCACAGAGCAGATACATCATATTACTCATCATGAAGAGGCAGCATCAAGATTCAACATCTTAGAAGATTCATTCCTCTTCTACATTCGCCCTTCTTTGTATATTCCCCAGATCACATCGGTTCTTACACTTACTCTTGTCCTATACTTAGGCTTACCAACGGCCTAAGTATAGGGTGAGCCGATGCCCTCCATGTGTATATACTCATCCATTTCTCCTCATAACCTCGTCCGCCCCATTTTGCTCTTCTTCTACACTTAGGCTGACCAGAGCCTAAGTATAGGGGGCGGATCGACTTCTATACTTTTTATTATTTTAGTCATCCTATGCTTAGCACAAGCTATGTCTTTTTCTCGCTTCTTGTGCCATGAGGACATAGCACATGCTAAGTATAGGGGGGCATCTATATATTACATATATACTTTACCCATAGCTCGTACTTTCACGTATTTTTGTATATATTATACAATAATTATGTGGTGAGTAAAAAAATCTCTTAAAAAACTTTTCAAAAAAAAACTTTTTTCAAAAGAAATGTGTGTGACCTTTCTTATCTACCAATCTCTTTCAAAAAAAACCTTTAAAAAAATTCAAAAAAAAGTCCCTTATTTGTTTTTTTAAAAAAAACTTTTTCAAAAAAATGTCCTTTCTTATTTACTTATCTTTTTCAAAAAAAAAAAAACTTTTGAAAAAAAAAGAGCAAAACTTTTTCAAAAAAATCTCTTATTTGCTTTTGTTTGTAAAACAACTTTTCTAAAACTTAAAAAAATCATCATAAAAAACACAAAAAAACTAACTAATAAGTTGGTTTAATCCCTGACACAATTCACTTTCACACTAGACTAGTGGTGTTCAAGAACACTTGGTTTATGAGGAGTTGAGATTTTGAGTTAACCAGCCTTAGTTATTAGGGTCTTGGACTTAATTATTCACATTTCCCTAATTTGAAAGATTTGTGTGCTATATTGCATGCTTAGTCTCTACCTTAAGAATATGATCAGCACCTCACATACACGACTATACTTATGATGAGATGAGTTGAAATTTCACTTGAGGATCTGGGATGATGGATTTGAGTTTGGACTTGATTTAATGATGCTCGAGGATGGGACAAAATCAATGAAGGCTTCATGAAACCTGAGTGTCAGCATCTTTAGCTAGTATGAGAACATGGTTCTTGTACTATCTCTTGATATTTACCTAAGTGCCAAGGTGTGAAATAAATAAAAAAATGTTGATCAGTGTGCGCCAACTCTTGGTAAAAGCAGAGGAGCTAGCCAAAAATATTACAAAGCAATGAAATTACAAAGAAAAAGCTCTCATTCCATACAAAGTCAATTATCAAAAGAGCTTCCACCAAAGGCGAGCGCTCCCAACCATTTCAAAAGTGTCCGCTTGGACCACTGCTATTAGGACCAGGAGTCGGACTTGCACCAAAAAAGGGCTCTGCATCGTAAATGCTACAAGTCTGGGTGTAGAAGGTATAATAGATACTCAAAAAAAGACACACCCCGGTGTATTCCCAGGAAAACAAGTGCAGACGGCTCCAACTTCTCTTGACGGACGCACTGATCAACACCAAAAATATGTGTTGCGTAATAAGGCCCTTGAGAGGATCCTTGTTCCAATGAGTGATGAATCTCGTATTCATCATGATAAAAACCACATATTAAAACCTCTGTCTTAATTAATTCCAATAAAATCACCTTTAATTCTTTGTTTTTATCTTGTACTATATTATCTATAATTAACCTGTAATTATTTGTATTTAATTTCTCCTATTTTTCTGTGTCTATTTTAACACTCAAAAATCCCTAAAAATTAGGTAGATTAATTGTCTATAATTCACTGACCCTTAAAAAGATAAAAAAATACAAAAAAAATCTCAAAACAACAAACTTGGTATTTTTATCCCCTTTAAAATACACCCAAAAGAACAGCTTTTGTACAGATGACCTCTTTTGGCTTTTTGACCAACATGAAAGTTGTAGATCTTGTCGAGACGAGCAACTTTCATGTTTTGACTTTTTCTTAATTTTGCCTCTAACTAATTCTTTTGTATTTATCTTTGTATTTATCCTTCGGAATTTTCTGATTGGGCCATGTGGCGCCCTTTGGGCCGTCTACGTGGCCCCTCCTCCTTCCGCCACCTAACGCCCAATCTGGGCCGTTGGATCCTCTTCTTCTCGCTGCATCTGAGCGCTCCATCCCCGCCGCAATTCTCAGCCCTTGATCTGACTCCTAGATCAGATCATGGCCGCCCACTAGCGCCTGATCCTTGGCCGCTCGATCGATCTCTCATCCTACGCCTCCTGTGTAGCCACGACACCCCGTCGCCATAGCCGCCCGATCCTCTTGAATCCAATGGACCACCATCCTCCACGACATCTATTTGTCGCCAGCCGTCAGATCTCTCCTAAGATCTAATCTTAGCCACCCATTAGCGCCATCATCCTAACCGTTGGATCTCTAGATCCAACGGTTGACATGTCGTCCCTACCTCCAAACACCCCCTTCTCCAGTCGTTACATCACGTAAACCCCGCCCCTTCCTATTTTAGGAAGGACCTCCGACCATCTCCTTCGCATCAAAACGTCCCTCCACGTAGCCCTATTCCCCGCCTTCCTCGCGCAAACGTCCACAACCCTCCTCCATCATTCCCTCACCATTAAAACCACCATTGAAACTCCCCTCCCTGCCATGTCCACCTTTTAAATGTCCCTGCGCCACCACTGAGACCGGTCCACCTTTTTGGGTCTTCACCTAGCTTCCTCCGCCCCTCCGGCGACAGCGGAGGGGCGGAATGTCGAGGCGATAATGGTGTAGGTCTGGTGTCGACCCACGGCGGAGCATCGCCGTGTCCTGGTGGCTCCGGCCATCACTGAGCCCGCTGGCTGGCTGACCAGCTGGGCGACAACCCCTAGGTTCTTCCGAGCCTAATCCCAAGCCCCTCCTCCGCCACATCTCGCTCCGACGAGGTGGTTTGTTTTTACTTATCTTCTTCTATTCATACCCCCGACTATAAACCTCCTCACCCTCATCCGACCAGCTCCTTAGCTCCACCTAGTCACCAGCATCCTCACCGACCCATCCCCTCTTCTCCAGAACCTCTCCCGCTCCGAACTCTCTCTCCCCTGCTCCGCCGGGAAGAGACCTCCGGCCACCGCTCTCGACGCCTCCACGACCGTTCATTCACCTCACAAAACACCCACGCACCCTCACACGAGCTTTTGCTAACAAGTAACACTTGCAGGTACTCTGAATGCTCGGATTTTGCACCGGAGCTCCTTCAAGCATTTCTGCTCCGGCGAGGCCTCCTCGACCTTGACCTCCGACCATCCCCGGACCCTCAGCTCGCCTCCACGATCTCCTCCATCACTTCCACGAGCTCCCCGAACCTCCGCCTTCCACGGAGGAGATCGGTGGAGCAACCAGTAGGTCACCGGAGCTCAGCCTCCTCCGGTGGCCCACGGCGGAGGAAGAAGTACAGTCACCGTCCGATCATCCGGATCGGACGGTCGAGACGACGACACGTGGCATCCCCAGCCTCCACCCGAGCCTTGTCGCCAGAGCTATAGGCTCATGCTTCACCGAACCTCGAGCCAAACCTGCAGAAGAAGCCACGTGTCCCGAGCCTGAGGTACCCTCCCGAAGCTGGGTCTCACGTGTCTTGCACGTGAGGCTTGGGTAAATTGCAAGAATGACCCTGATACTTTAAAGAATTGCATTTAGGTCCCTAGGTGCGTACCTCACACATGCATGCCTGGGTATTTTACAGGGAAGTCCTCCACAGTTTCTGAAATTATAAAAAGGCCCCTGCGCGTAAATGGTGAAATTACATATGGGCCCAGGTAGTTTTTCATAATTGCATTTAGGTCCTTCCAGGGACCTAAATGCAATATTTATCCTTTATTTTGTTGCATTTTTATTACAATTATGCCCTTGTACTGTTTTTAGCATAACTTGAGCATCGTAGGTCCAAATTGCATGATTTTAGTGTCGTTTTGACCCTTCTTTTGTCCTCTTCATCTTAGCATGTCTAATTGTCTTATTTGCTTCTGTTTTAAATGAAGTGAATTTTTATGTGTAAATTGGAACCCTGCTCTCCTGGTCTTGCTCTGATCTGATGACCGTTTTTATTGTTGTGATTAAATTGGCACGTATCTCAATTCTATTATATTGCTCATGATTTTTCAGGTATATTTGTAACCTTGTCTTTAGCATACATGTTCTCTTGCATATTTGATCAAGCATCATCTTCTTAACTTGCATAAAAATATCTAAAAAATGCATACAACATAGCATTGCTTTGTATTTTGTGTAATTTGCATGTGGACATGAAATTGAGATTAAATCACATTGAGCTTCATGAATCAAAATTCAATAGCTAAATTGGGCAGCCGTGTCCCTGTGTTCGACCTTGGTACACTTGCCAAGTATAAATAGTCACGACATTCAAAGATCGTGGTTTTTGCTGAACCAAATTCGCCTCATGTACTACGACATAACTCCACATTATTATAGAGGCAAATTTCGCGTTCATCAATGAGAGGGAGAGAAGAAATGACACAATCCTAGGCCCTCCATCAACTGGCCTTCCATCTACACTTTCAAGTCTGACAACTAAAGAGACGGTGGATTGGATGCAAGAAATATTTATTCCCTAGTGTTGAGGATCGGGTCCTTAGGAGAGTCTCTTGGACTGGAACCTTGGGTGACGTTTTGACTCTACTCTTGTAATTGCGGTCAACACTTAAAGTCATATCCCTACTATATATGTATACAAAGAGAGTCTTCTGATTAGGGAAATTGGATACCTTTTGACTAGAGCTTGGTTCAGCTTTGAATCATAGGATCTCTAAAAACTGAGAGTTCTTGAACGGATCAAGTCTTGTATTCACATGCACACTCAGGGGTTAATCCAACTTATTCATTCTTTATTTGCTCGAGGACTAGCAAAGTTTAAGTATATGGGGTGATGAATCTACGATTCATCATCTCAATATCTTGATCTTAGCAAAATTCTCGAGTAAAATCCCAGAAAAATGTACATGAATTCATTAAATTAACAAAATGTCTCATGTAAATAAAACACAGTAATTATTGTATATTAGATTGTATAAAATAATTTAACAATAAAAAACCGCAAAAATAAAGGAGTTTTTTCACCTGTAAATAGCCCAAAACTTCATCTATTTTTAATAATTTCATTTCAACTCCTTTTTATCTAATTCTTTCTCCAACTTGTTCATAACAATGTATATAAAAATACAAAAATACAAAACAAATTTTACCTCAAATAAATGCCCTAGATCCCAAAGGGAAAAAGCCGTAAAGACCAACTTCAAACCAAATTCATGCTCCGTATGAACACCAAATTCACCAAACTCACTTTGGGTTTCATTAAAATCGGAGCTCATTTGCAAAAGTTGGGTTTTAGGACCTAGATGTACATTGTATATTATGTATATATTCATTCCTTCTTCATTTTTTATTTTATCTTTTCTAATTACTAAAAATACAAAAATATCATGATTGTGTTGTATTTTGATTGTAGTATTTTATTGTATTTTTCTGTTGTAAATATCTCTTACTAAAAAGACAAAAAAATACATATTAGAAAAAGCAAATAAAA
The DNA here is from genome assembly GCA_037367405.1 of Ottelia alismoides. Lineage (NCBI taxonomy): Eukaryota > Viridiplantae > Streptophyta > Magnoliopsida > Alismatales > Hydrocharitaceae > Ottelia > Ottelia alismoides. Next base: position 858,490 of record JAZKJV010006773.1, read on the forward strand.
AATGTACATGTTGTATGTATTCACTTGTAAATTCACCACTATTTTTCCTTCTTTATTTTTGTTGTATTTTAAAGTAGCCTACTTTATATCATTATTTATTTATTTATTTATTTATTTTACATTCTCTACAATAACCACCAATTTTACTCCCATTATTCCACCATTTTTCCAACTTCCCATTCAACTCCACCACCTTAATATCTTCTCATGAAGACTCTTTATATACATCCCATCCTCCTCAATTTGCACTTGATCTATTTTTATGTGCGGAGAGCCTAGTTCCCAGAGTTGAATCGGTGATAACGACGCAACCGCGGTCAAGTGACGACAGCCCTCTCTCCAGTGAGATCCGTTGGCTATTCGGCCAACATCGCAGCCGCACCCGTGCGCTACTCGAGCTCATCGCTCGCTGGCGATTCGAGCGAAGATCGTGCTCTCGTGAGCACACCATAGGCGATTGTCTCCATCGTAGGACACGGCCCGCCGCCCCACCCCTTCTCTCCAAGCGGCGTCGCCGCTGCCCCACCGCAGCAGCACGGAGCACTCCACCGCCAACTCTCCAGGCGATCGCGCACCTCGACCCGCCACCGCTCCTCCCCTCCGCAGCACAGAGGAGTCGCGCGGCCACGCCGACGAGCCGCCGCTGCCCCTCTCCTCCGCAGCTCCAAGACCGCCGACCGCCGTCAGTCCTCCGCCCCCCCTGCCGCTCGCGTAGCCACCTCAGCCTCCCTCTGCCACCCGCGCGACGCGGCCGCGCCTGGTAGCACCACCAGCCGCCGACCTTGTTGGGTTCCTCTCCCCTTTGCATAGCCGCCCATCCCAAGAAGAAGAAAGGGTATTCCTTTTTCCTTTATTTTTTTATTGTAAAAAGTTCAAGTTTATCCTCTTAAGATTTCGTAATTACAATTCTGTCTTGTACATAAGTGGCTTTGTAATATCAGTTTCTATTTTGCACAGAGACCCCTGTGTTTGCATTTTGATTTGGACTTCAATACTGAATCTTTTTATTCAATGAAAAATGGCATTGTGTTGAGTAACTTAGTATCTACCATCTGAATATTTATTTATATTTTTTGTGATATTTGGGTAATTAATTAAAAATGGTTAACTAAAACGCTGCATATTTTACCCAATATGGACTCTTATATTTTTATCTCGCACACATTTGCTCTAAAAATTCCACAAAAATTAGAAATGATGCCTTGATATGTGATTAACTTACGGTCTAAATTTCATTGAAAGTGAAGTTGTCTTGTGCCTGAAATAAATTGTAAAGTGATTTTAGTAATTAATTTTTAATTAAATCCACGTACATCATTTTTGTAAAATTTCAAATCTCCTGCATTCTATATGAAAATACCTATTTGAGATAATTCGCATTCTGATTAATTTGGTATTGTAAATTTATTAGAAATTATTTACTCATTGTCACTCTGATTTCACTAAAAAATCCTTAAAAAATTTATAATTTGTCAAACAACTCCAAAAATATTACTGTAGCTTTCTCTTGCACCATGTTTTCATTCCACTAAATTTTTCATAATTTTTGCTTACTGTTTGTTTGAAAAATTGCGAAAAGATCCATAAAAAGTGTGCATTTTTCATTGTTGCATGTTAACCCTGAAAAATAAAAAAAAATGTGTTTGGTGTTCAAATCTGGATTAAGACTCTAGGAAAAATATAATTTGGTTGAATTGAACTGATTTGACATTAGAATTAATTTGGTTAATTTGTGTGATTTCTTAGTGTCTTAATTCACTCGCATTTTGCATTGCATTTATTTTTGCATAAAAAACTAAAAAAATACCGCTTGGAAATCTAGACCTAAGTTTTCAAATTAAACCCAAGTTGTTCCTTTGCCTCCCTGTGTTCGACCCCGGACTTGCCCGGGATATAAATTAAGCCGAGACACTCTTCACGAAGATTTTCTCTCGGTTCTCTGCGCTGCTGCGGTGGGGTAGCGGCGGCGCCGCTTGGAGAAAAGGAGAGGGGCGGCGGGCCGTGACCTATGATGGAGACAATCGCCTATGGTGTGCTTACGAGAGCATGGTGTTCGCTCGAATCGCCGGCGAGCGATGAGCTCGAGCAGCGCAAGGGTGCGGTTGCGATGTTGGCCGAAAAGCCAACGGATCTCACCGGAGAGAGGGTTGTCGTCGCTGTCACCGATTCAACTCTGGGAACTAGTCTCTCCTCACATAAAGATGAATCAAATGCAAATTGAGGAGGATGGGATATATATAAAGAGTCTTCATGAGAAGTTATTAAGGTGGTGGAGTTGAATGGGAGGTTGTATTATTAATGGAGTTGAATATGAAGTTGGAAAAAATGGTGGAATAATGGAGTTGAATTGGTGGTTATTATAGAGAATGTAAAATAAATAAATAAATAAAATAGTGATATAAAGTAGGTTACTTTAAATACAACAAAAATAAAGAAGGAAAAATAGTGGTGAATTTACAAGTGAATACATACAACACGTACATTTTTTTATTTGATTTTCTAATATGTATTTTTTCCCTTTTTAGTAAGAGATATTTACAACAGAAAAATACAATAAAATACTACAATCAAAATACAATACAATCATGATATTTTTGTATTTTTAGTAATTAGAAAAGATAAAATAAAAAATGAAGAAGGAATGAATATATACATAATATATAATGTACATCTAGGTCCCAAAACCCAACTTTTGCAAATGAGCTTCGATTTTAATGAACCACTTCCGTTGGATAGATAATTTTCTAACTTGAACTTTAAAAGTGAGTTTGGTGAATTTGGAGTTCATACGGAGCGGGAATTTGGTTTGGAAGTTGGTCTTTACGGCTTTTTCCCTTTGGGATCTAGGAGCATTTATTTGAGGTAAAATTTGTTTTGTATTTTTGTATTTTTATATACATTGTTATGAACAAGTTGGAGAAAGAATTAGACGAAAAGGAGTTGAAATGAAATTATTAAAAATAGATGAAGTTTTGGGCTATTTACAGGTGAAAAAATCCTTTATTTTTGCGGCTTTTTATTGTCAAATTATTTTATACAATCTAATATACCATAATTAGTGTGTTTTATTTACATGAGACATTTTGTTAATTTAATGAATTTATGTACATTTTTCTGGGATTTTACTCGGGAATTTTGCTAAGATCAAGATATTGAGATGATGAATCGTGGATTCATCACTCACGCCATGTGAAGCCGTAAAGGTTCAGCTACTTATTATCTTTTCAGTTTTATAGTTGTTATTTTAGGTATATCTTATAACAAGTTCTAAGCACTCTAACCATATAGGAGAGAGAGTACTACCAGAAGAGTATCTCGTACTTTCCCTCCTCCTTTGTAACATGTAGTCTGCACTTTTTGAGATCCTGGTAACCCTTCCTAGATCGCTACTCAGCCAAAGAAATAGAGAGAGGAAGCCAATATACGAAACCAATACTTCAGCTTTCGCTCGGAACGGAATCACCCATGAGCATGCAAGAATCTACTCGGATGCAAACCAATGAGACAGACACCCCATGAAGGCATGGCCTAAGCTCAATACTTCAGACCATGTCGATGTTCCACACAAGTCGGGAACTACCATCGTCGACAAGGCCCTACGCAGCTACGTACGATAGAAGCAGCAATACTTCAGAAATCCAGACGATACACAAGGTAGTTACAGACTGAGATTTGGTCTCTCATCTTTAGCAGTTTGTGTCTCGCTCATGGTAGTGGTTTAAGTCCCCTCCTAAGGTACTTGAAAATAATGAGAGATTTATGAACCCAGAACAATGATAGTTTGTTACGAATTTTAATTAAGGTCAAAGTTTATTTAGTAGTCCAACTGTTTTAATTTTTGAGTTTTCACCTTTTTTTGGATTTGTTTCATACAAGCACCTAACATTTTTGTAGATTTTCATTTAAGTCCTAGGTGCTCAAAATCAAAGGGAGATAGAAAAAAAGCCATGCAAGTCAATTCAATGATGAATATTTCACCATTGAATCTAATGATGCATGCTGATTTAGAGGACTTACATTGCTTCCCAGCTCTCTCCATACGGTATGCAAAACATAATTTTTAAACCTATCTACATGGCGGTGTGCAATCGACAAAATCGCCCTTAACAGTAGCTGCTATTAATCATGAAGAACTATATCTTAGCTTTTTAAAGACCTACCCTAGAGTCTGATCTGGGAAACATCTCGGTGCCCTCTCCTGCTAACGTTGTATGATGTCTCTCATGGTGCGTGAGTTTGAATTCAAACAACTAACATTTATTAATTTGACTAGATCCATACAAAGATAATATAGGAAGAGACATTATTATTAAGGCGTGGACCTAGTTACCGAGTCAAGCAACCTAAATCTAGGAGCCCCATGCACACAAAACAAAGTAAAATAAGGTGGAAAGCTCAAAACAACATGAAACAAAATAAAAGAAGGCGATAAAACACAGAAAACTGTGACGACGCCCCCAGGTGAACATACATCTAGGCACTAAACCTCATTGTGAAGAGTAGAGTCCAAGTTATGGTACATGCCAAAATTGTCTCTCTCTCACCATAAATTACAAAATTGATTTTTTAAACTAATCTATTCTTCTTGCTTCCTTGATACCCTCTTCAGCTGGTCACAAAGAGAAGACCAACCTCCTCCAAACTTGGCTGCGTCGACCTCCTAGGAGGCCATCCTTGCATGGCAGTCCCTCGCATCAAAGTTGCAAAAATATTGCATTAGCATATATAATCAAATGATCTCAACAGATAAACAAATATTTACAACAACGAATAAAGTAAAAATACATCAACGAATAATCACAACAAGTAATCAATCAAATAAATGACTATACAAAAATAACCTTTACAATTAGGCTACGTTCATTGCTCCCCGGCAACGCTGCCATCTCATAAAGACAAAATGGTCACCGGTATTGTGTTCCATAGAAGGCGTGAACACCATCATCGAGATCACCAATGAAGACCTTGGATTTAGTCAACAATTAACCAACAATATAAATTAAGGCAATGAAGAGCACAAGTGAGGTTAAAATTTAGTACCTCTACCATAAAATGCAAAGCAAGCAAACATGTAGAGGTCGAACCATAGAGAGCAAAACATGTAGTCTAAGGTTATTTATGAACAACCAACTAATACAACATGTATATAGATTTATTGTTTTGTGGGTTTTCAATTTTATAATATTTTTTATTTTATTTTTTATTTCATATTTTTATATTAAATTTTAATTTTTCGATTTCGTATTTTCTTTTTATATTTTATATTTATTATATTTCTTGTTTTAATAGATAAAAGAGGTAAGAGAGAGATAATATATATTTTAATATTTAAAATTTTTATACAAAATAAAATATGTTTATGTTTTAGATAATTTTTTAATGTTTTTATGATTTTCAAGAAATTTTGCTAATTTTATAGATTTTTAAAGCCAAAAATACCCAAAACAGGCAATAGAATAAATACCTGAAATTAAAATGGAGACGAAAAATATCAAATAGTGTCAAAAATTCTCTAAATTAATTTTAATATAAATATAATAATATAGAGAAAAAATACAACAAAAAATATGATTTTTTTTAAGAAAATTTTTAATATTTTTATGAGGGTTTTAGGGGGTTTTCGAGTTTTCTTTTATATGTTTTAGTGACTTTTTGGTCTGAAGTTGTAAAATACATAAATAAATACGAAATATATTTTTTCAGAATTTTTCAAAAAGGCTTTATATTTTTTATATTTTTTAAAGTGCAAACAGGGACAAAAAGGCAAGTTTTTTATTTTTTATAAATGCAAAAGAGCTTTAAAATGTAAAATAAAAATATTGGCATAAAAGATCAATACAATAAAAAGCTATGCCTATTTTTTTTGGGATTTTTTTTCAAATTTTGTAGATGCTTGAAACAAATTGAGACAAAAAAGAGAAACTACACTCCTAGTAGGGGTATTTTTATAATTATCATAAAGTACAGGAGCCAAGGTGGAAATTTCATAGAAGAATAACACGCTCACAAAAAGTTGATGTACCCATAAGAAATAAGCAAATCCATGTGGGCTTCGCCACAAAATAACCAAAATCACATGTATAAACACGTGTTCCACTAGCGAGGGCATGTTTGTAATGTCCAAAAGCTAAGGGGTCGGCTGGCAAAATATCCAAAAATATATTAACATTATGAAAATGTTTGAGGATTGAATAACAATATCCAAAAGTCGGAGGGCCTATCTGCAATCTCGCCACCTCACGTGAGACGACACGTGAGTTGATATGGACTAAACCCAAATGCTATTTACTGGAATACATGGGCCTATTTGCAAAATGTCCATTTATTTAAATGCTAACATTTATTTACAGGGTTAAACAGTAATTAGAATAGGAGAGGGTGGATATGAAATGTACCCCTTTTATTGCTCGATCCGACGGCTTTGATCTTCTCACTTATCTACATGGCGTGCATCTTGCGGTCGGTACCGCTTCGCCTTTGGATAGTCTGTATTAGATCAGTAGGGGTTGATCTAACGGTGGAGGCTTGGCTTCATCCAACAGCTGGGGATCTAACTGGGCCTCCGTTCTTGATCCAACAATAGAGGGGTGAAGACGAAGAACGGAGAGGCAGGTTCGCCTAGGAGAACTTCCTCTAGTGAAATCTCACTCCTCCGACGGTCTTTGCTGCTCCAAAGGGGCTAGATAGATGTTCGGAGAGGTCCTCTACTGGTTGGAGGTCTCAGGATGGGCAGAGGGTCACCAGAGAACCCCCACGAGGTCGGGGAAGGGGAGGTGCTCCAGGGACCTCAGGCGAGTTCGATTCTGCCTCCAGGTGCTTCTTTAGATTTTAGGACATGTAAAAATAAACTCATGGGTTGAGGGCAAAGTGCCTCGACCCGGTTAGCCGTGGAACGGGGGCGAGAGACGAAGCGGGTGGCACTCTCTGGCAAACGGCAGAGCTTGAAGAGAGATTCTCTAGATCCACGAGGGATCTGGGGGGACGGAGATGTGAGGAGTGATCAGAAGATGATGAGGATGGAGATGGAAACGGAGAAAACGGTGGAGCGACGATGATGGCGCGTGGAGGAGCTTGCCTGAGCTCAACTCCGACGAAGTATGTGAAGAGATGATTAAGCTAATCTAATAAACTAGAGGTTGATCTAAGAGCTGGAAACTAAAGTTAAGCTTAAATGCAACTAAAATAAAGGATAAAAACACAACTCTTATACATGCGTGAGCGCAGGGAGAAGGGTGGTTGGAGAACCATCGTGGACCACTGCCTTGTCCTAGCCACGCCTTCTCCAGGTGCGAGGGGGCTCTCAGTTGTCACCTGGACCTTGAATCACACAGAAGAATGCTCGACAAAGCTCGAAGGGAAATCAAACTTGAAAGGAGGGATGATAGGATTATTTATAGTCAAGCATGATGAGGGCTTATTTGGTTAGGGTTTCTACTCGAATCGAGGAGTGTTTGACCATGAAAAGGGGCATGCATGATTGAGGATAGATCGCAGAATTTATTTTGTGAAAGAAGAAAGAAGAAAAGATCAATAGATTGGAAGAATAAATTCAAAGAAGATGAGGTGATTGATGTCTGACATGCAGGGTGGCTGGAGACAGAGTAGTTGACCTAGGTCAACAGTTGGGAGGCAGCCATTGGTCCAGATCAGCACACTACACGACAAAGCAGGTTTATTAAATCAAAAATATGATTTTAAAATAGTAATGATTTTATTAATTTTTTATTATAAAATAAAAAATGTTTATTATTTAATGTAGTATTTTAACATGATTTCTATTTATTTTTTGGTGTATTTTTTAGCAATTAATTTTTATTAGTGTTTTATAGATACATTTGCATGTGCTTTGTACATTTTTATTTTTATTTTCTATAATTCATTTTATTATTTTATTTTTTTAATTTACATATTTACCACTTATTTTTATGAGTATAAATATATTTTTATTATATTTTTATGATGTTATTTGTATACTTAAATAAATAGATATTTGTATCTTATAAGTATGTTTATAGGTATTTTACCTATATTTTATATCCATCTTTTTATTTTAATGTGTTTTAATGAGTTTTATCTTGATTTCATATTTTTTAATATATTATATAATATTTATAATATGATAAAAATAAAAATACTAAAACAATAAAGTTCCCTTTTATTTATAGACATGTATAATTGTAGGTATTCTACATAATTTTCTTGTATAGACTTATTTTATTTTCATTTTCTTTTTGGTTTTATTTTAATTATAATAAGTGCATATGTTATAAATAATAATTACAAAAATATAAAATTTTAAATTTGTAAAATAATAAGGAATGAATAAATTGATTATTTTAATCGGGTCTATGTACAATGAGGGGTCAAAAACCTAACCTTCACACAGTAACTCCAAAAAAATATGAAACCAAACCATTAAATAACTTCTAAAAAGTTATATACAATTAGAGTGATTTTGATATGTTTTGAGATCTTATTTGAAAGATATAGGTCTGTGAAGTTTAGTTTTTGGCTTTTTATTTTGCATATAAAATGAACATTGTTTAATATTTTTGTACAAACTCAATTATGTATTTTTATTTACATTATTATCTACAACTTTCATGTACAAAGTTTCTTTATTTGATGAATAAATAATAAAGAACAAAATAGGTGTATAAAATGCATAATAATAAATAAAATAAATGGATTTTTATCCCATTTTGGCCCTTATCTCACCCTACTTTATTCCTTGTCGACCAACTCAATTCTTGACTTGGTCTCGGAGTTTAAGGTCATAAAATATCTTCAATATTTTATTCTTTTTCTTGTCTTTTTTTACTCTATAATTTTGGCATTAAAAACAGTATTATTTACACAATAATTGCAATAAATGATGAATGTTATTTTGTACAAATTGATGCTACTTTCATGCATAGCTAGGGTATTTAAGACCAAAATGGTAGAATAAAGGTGATGAATTGCAGATTCATCAAGTATGATAGGCCCAAAGGACCTGTTCTAGAAGTTGTGACCCATTCTTCTTATCTGGTCGTACTAATTTGTGCAGAATGAATTTCACCTCCCTATTTGAAACTTTAGCCATGTAATTCGTGTGTGGGTGGTAAGGAGAAGCTACTCTGTGATCAATGCCATGATTCTTCACTAGCTTTTTTGCCTCCTTATAAATGAAGTGGCTACCCCCATCAGAAATAAGAATACATGGACTATTAAATCATGAAATAATATGTTCCCTCGGGAACCAGAACACTATCCTTCTATCAGCGATTTGTTCAGGTATAGCCTCCACCCATCTACTAACATAATCCACATCAAGAAGGATGTACTCAAAGACACTGCTTGAAGGGAACAATCCCACAAAATCTATGTCCCATGCCTAAAAAATCTCACAAATGATAATAGGTTGCATTGGTATTGCATGTCACTAACTATCCCTATTCCTCTCTGATAATTTGGGCAACTCTTCACGAATGTGCATGCATCTCTGGTAAGATTCGGCCACCAAAATCCACTTTGATGTACCTTCAACACTATCCTCTTCCTGAATGTTGTCCCCCTGCCTCTAAGGAATGGCACAGAGTGAGGACACTATTGTATTCTTCCTGAGGAATACATTGCCTGTAGATACAATTTGGTCCCTGACGAAAAATAATTGTATCCTACTAATGGTAGTATTGTGCCTCAAAGACTAGCCTATCAACTCGGTCCTTCGGCCAACCCTATGCATTCTTTTGTGTGACCAGAAAGTTCACTATATCTACATACCATGGAAGCATTGTAACTGCAAAGATATTCTCATTTGAAAATCTCTCTGTAATCTCTAGCGTCTACTCATCTGAAGGCTGCTCTGTTTATAATCTGTAGAGTTGATTAGATACCTTGTTCTTTAACCCCAAGTTTATCCGTAATGTCCAAATCAAATTACTGGAGTAATAGAACCCACCTAAGAATAAATTCTTTGGCATCCTTCTTCTCCATCAAATATCTGATAATTGAACGGTCTGTGTAAACTGCAATCTTCTAACCAAAAAGATATGATCTGAATTTATCCATTGTGAATACCATTGCCAACATCTCCTTCTCTATCACTGTATAACTACGCTGAGCATCATTTAAAGCCCGACAATGATGCGATTTTGATAATCAGGATTTTGCGAGCGGTTAAAATGAATTTGTCGATGTAGAGAATCACTCGAAACAAAATATTGATTAATCAAATAAAAATAGCAAACACTGAATAGAAGTTGGTTTCACTATTTATTTTACTAGGCAAGTGTTCATAGGTCGAACACAAGGAGGCAGAAATCACGCTCATGAAAATTTGAATGAAGAACTATTTTTGCTAGATTTTTATCCTTCTTTATTTTTCTTCTTGATGGCGAGAAACCTCTTTTGATTTTTTATTTTTTATTTGATTTAAAATTTTAAATTTTTATTTTATTTCCAAAGGAATATTTTTCAAACAAAATCTATTTACAATATAATGGAAAAAAATAGGGTATATATCTGATACTATATAGTAGATGAAAACCTCGAGCAGTGGGCTCGAGAAAAAGAAGAAAACAAAATAAAATGGTAAGAATTGAGAAATGAAACTCATTAAGAAGTCATCAAAAATAGATAAAAATTAAAATATAAAAAAATACGATGATATATAGTGTCAAAAAGTAAACAATGGTACAAATTAATGTAGAAATGTACAAAAAATACAACTAAAACTATAAAGCTTCTTGCAATTAGGTCCCTATTCAGGGATCTAATAGTTAGAAAAATTAGGACCTTTACAATTTGGTCCCTATATGGGGACCTAATTACAAATAACAAAAAGTTTGAATGTGGACATGAATTCTAGAAGTTTACTGGGTTGAAGATGCAATTTTCACACCATTTTGTGAGCTAATGATAGAGATTAAAGGCAGGCGTACAATCTAGACCGTTGCTGAGGGACACGTGGCGATCAACTGTATCGCGTGTTCTTAAGGTGTTCTTCCCCAATCATGAAGGCGACGATGTCGATTGCTTGATCTCCAACAATCCGCAAGCGTGCAACGATGGTGGAACTCCTCCAACAGGGCATGGAGAGGATTGCCTATCCCTTCTGAGATGGCATGCAATGGGGCAAAGTCGACGAGTGGATGGCGATGAAGGTTCGAATCATGACTAGGGTTTATCCTTCTTGAATGAATGTTGCAGCTTGGTTGAACGTTGGGTGAAGAACTTATATTCCAAATGAAGATGTATATGCTCCAGATGATTGAAAGAACCTGCAATGGAATCACTAATGCTCGATTCCACGACAAAATCGACCAAATATTAAAGTAATTTTGCAGTTTAAGAAAGATTCCACATATAATATGGATGTGGAATTTGATGAAATTGGATTGAAAGTGAGTCAAATTGATTGTGGAATTTGAGTACATGGATGAAGATGATGGTTAGGGCTCTATAATAACATGATTTAATGAGATAATTACGATCGAAAAATGAGGGAATCAAAATTGGTGTGAAGGAAGCACCTGGGAATGAGGTTATCTGAACATCGAGTGATTGCTCGACGACGGGCACTTTACTGGAGTTGAACGTCGCGAGGACAGCGATGCGACACAATTAGCCATGGAACCTATGTTGGAGATGCGAGCCCACGGCAAGCCATTATGCAATTAATGTTATTGAAAATATTATTCTCTGATCTGAAATAAAGAATAATTAATTTGTATAATAGGTTCCTTAGTACAATTAGGGTTATGTACCATGTCCATCTTAATAGTCATATAGTTGTTGATTCATATGTTGAATCATAGAGGTTGGTACTTCAACGAATATCTAAAGAGTTAGATTCAGAACTCATCAATTACCACCAAATGATTATTAAGAGAGGATTTCCAGTCTGAGAAAGAGATGGCAATCGTTTCTCTAAAAGGTTGATATCTGACCGACCTCTTAATGCAGGGCCTCTACATAGGAATAGAGATTCATAGGTGTTGGATTAGTTAGATCAAAGAGTTGACTTAATGAGATCGAGGTAACCAAAGATCTATGTCATATACTATCATGATATAGGCATGCATCCTCTTACTAGAGATAGATGTGTTACTATATGTTTGAGTATGTACATTTGGCAGACCAATAGATTGATGACCTAACCAAGGTCTACACACCACCATGCTGGTGTGTATTTGAGGGCATATGAGTATTACGATCTCTTAACGGGATCATATCGGTTCATTACTGAACTGAAAGACATGAGTTCACTCATGAGATATTGGAAGAATCAAATTCCATGCATGGTCATCTTGCTTTGGAAGCTTCGTTGAATTTGTAAGGTTTGATATAGTATATAATCAATACCTAGGTATGATATATGCTTATGGAAAGTATCTGATTGATACTGACTCCCAATGATCTAAATAAGAAACTTAATGATGAAACCCTAAAGGAGACAATCTAAATAGATCTAAAACTTCGAGTTTATTCTTGGTCTTCTAGTATGCAAGATGTACAGGTATTAGAAATACTTGAGGGTAATGTGATCATAAACGATTGTATAACCATGACACTTCCATTCCTAGGGAGTGATGAAATGGATCTGTATTTTAGTGTCTCATCTTAGTAGAGAAGTGATCTGATCTTTATTCAAATGTTGGACATTGATCTGAATGTGATTCAGATGCAATGAGAAGATTAGATTTGCGATCTTGATTTATATAAGCATCTATGAGAGGACTGCAATATCCGGATTTGAGATGTGATCTCAATATCCAAGTCACTATACGTGGAACAAAACAATTGTACTGTCCTTATCTCTGAGTATCCACAGAGAAAGCGCATTATCCTTGAAAGAGTTCATGGATAATTTCATTGTTGATGTTATGTATCTAAGCATTGAAAAAAATGAAAATTAAATGTGATTTAGTTGTCATGAATAGTATGAATTTGATTCATATTATAAGTAGAGTTATCTAAGATAATTAAATGTGATTTAATTATCAAAGATGTGAATAATGTTATTGTGATTCATATTATTTGGGCACATGAGAATAGAGATCTAAGATTATTAATTGTGATTTAATTATCATGGATATGAATAATGTCGACAGCACTATCCATATTAATCATATATATTTTAATTGTGATTTATAATATATATTAGAGAGAGCCTATTGTAATTTATTTTTGTTGATTAATTATTTATGTGAATTGGATTCACATTAGATAATTACTTTTAAATGTAATTTTTACATTTTATTTTGGATTGTGAATGTGGCTCACAAATCTGCAATAACATGATTGCAATGTTCTCAAGATAATTGAGTTTTATTATTGTGAGATAATATCGGAATGAGATAATGTAATCTCATTAGAAAAGGATTTCCATCCACCAAAGTTGATGGACGACTACTAAACCCAATGGGATTTAGTGGTCCTCGTCCCTTGATTGGTAGATCATTATCTCCTTCCAATTATCTCCAAGATATTTGATTTGATTTGAAGTTAATTTATATTTATTATTCAATATATATTGAATTTAATCAAATTAATTATTTTTGTGTTTTTAAATCTCGGCCATTGAAAGAAGCACAAATCAATCTCATCCATTGATTTTGTGTAGTCCATGGCTTGTGATCCATGGACTCCCAAAATACTATATAAGAAGAGGCGCCCCTTGCTCTTCAAGTAACATCAAGAGACAACACACATATGCTCTCTTTCTATGCATGCTAACTCCCCCCCCCCCCCCTCTCTCATTGTGGTCGTCTACCATGGAGCTCTAGTGAGAGTCGCCATCGCCGCAGCGTCGCCATTATGCTATCGGATTGTTTGGTCGTGGATCTCTGTCTCCTTCGGTGTGCCTCCCTTGTGAAGAAGACGTTGGATCTTATGATGAGATCAGGAGATTCACCTCTTGGATCGTCAACATGGATTGTGAGGAGCACGTATTTCATCAACGCACTCGCAAGCGTCTCCATCATTGGATCAGACTTGAGACAGGAGGTCTCTCTGTAAAAATACTTGATCGCAACCACGCTTCAAGAGGTAACCCTTATACTTGTTTGTGGTTTAGATGAAATGATCCGAGAAGCATTCTTGGATCATGTAGTTTCATTGGATTTTAATTTTTTAAATTATATGTTGCCTCGAGAAACTAATGCAACTAGTCATTCCCGATCATATATGATGTGATCCTCACACTTCTGTGATGTGCTTAAGAATTTTCCCATATCCTTCAACCTCCTCCCCGATGATCCTTGTTGATAAGATTTTTTTAGATTTAATTTGTGAATTTAAGCAATATCATTGTGAATCGTGATTAATCTATATTAAACAAATAAAATTACAACTAAATGCAGGATGAAAATATACAAGATATATAGTGCAAGTAGAGATTCATATCTGCAGGGACAAGCTAAATCCACGATTTTTTTCTAAGTTTTCATCGACAAGTAGATAGATAGAGAGGGTCAGGGCTGATTTATAAAGAAGATGAGATGAAGGGGGTTGAATTTAGAACACATAAAACATGACTCGATAGTACAATGAAAGTAATTGAAATGTATGACATGGGTAGATTTGCAAAATAGAACTTCACTTTGTTTAGATTTGAAACCAATATGCAACAAATATAACTTAAATATCAAAGAAAAAAACAGAAGACAGAGAAAATAAGAATGAAGGTTCTCCCTGTACTAGAAACCATGGGAAAGATTATGGTGGATGATCAAACACCCAAAGGTGGCGCGTGCTCGGCAGGAAGATGGGGCGCGTTGGGACGTCACTTCACCACAGGAAGGTGATGCATGCTAGAGGCATTGTTGTACACGGGCTGGAGGGTGCAGGGACCTATGTAGACGTACTGCTGGGCAAAGTAAAGCCCACATGGGCTACATCAGCTGGGCTGAAGCAGGGGTTGCGTGGATGCACGGGAGGCACGACTGCACAAGGGGTAGAGGTACACTCACAAGGGCGTGTGAGGTGTAAAGGAGCTGTACACATGGTCTGGACTGGAGTTGGGGGTTTCACATATTAGCGCAGGAGAAATTGTTAGCGTGTTGGCGAACATGGATGGGTGCGAAAGGAGATCACGCACAGCCGTAGTGGTGCAGGCTGGAGGCTGCGGTGCGTCCGCAGCAGTGCAGACTAGAACTGGTGTCAATGCTCGGCGATGCAAGCTGAAGGGGATGGTCGTACCTGCAGAGGAAGGAGGAGGGGAAGTCAGGGGCAAGAGAACTTGTGCTAGGGAGGAGAGAGTTGTGTTTGAGGAAGAGGTAACGAGGCACCCTGTGCGTTGAGGGAACTCCTCCCTTTTATGGATGCCATATGTGTCCCTTGTCATTTGAAGAGTCATGCACATAAAAACAAAAGAAATAAATACATACATGCATGGGGAAGTTACATGGGCAAGAGAGTGAAGAATAAAGAGAGTATACATGCATTACATGGGTGGCTTTTGCATGATAATAAAGAGTGGTCATTTTATACTAATATCCCTCCTCTTTTCTTTCCAATAAAATGTGAGAGGTATTTATAGAGTCAAAATGGAAGTGTTAGATTTTTGTCAAACTATGAACCTAATACATTTTCTCTCTTATTAAAATATGGTTGTTTACTTTGTGCAAATAATTATTTATGGATGATTATTAATCTCGATTTTTGAATGATCCCACTATATAAAGAATATATCAATCGACATCTTTGAAAATATTTTGCCCAGATATATAACCATGGTTGTCGATTTATGCTATGATTTAGTTTATTGTGTGTAATTATGGTGGCTTTCTCCATTGTGTGTATAGAATAAGTAGAATGTGAATTGTGTGTAAATGGAGATTATAAATCAAATATTAAGGTTGTACTCCACATAGTTTAAACCTGTTATAACTGTATATAATGTAATTATCAATCCTTCTTTCACGCGAGATGACCCTTGGGTGTTGTCACTACCAGAGGCGGGCGGAGCACGGCAAGAAAGGTTTAGGTCTCGGTAGTTCAGATTGGAGCAAGGAGAGTTGGTTGTAATGATCAATCTTTAGGTCATTAAATAGAATGATAGGTGGAAGTTAGGAAGGGATATAAGGGTAGGCGTGTATTAGGTGCTGAGATGTAGGATTGGGTGGGCTAGATTAGGTTTAGGAAGTTTAGATATGCATGAGTAAATGGATGAAGTTGAGGCATTTGAATAGAATCCAGTCAACTTCTTCTTGAAGAAGAAACTCCAGGTGCTGACACGTATCAGCACCTGGTTGGCAGATTTTATAAAAATATGTATTAAATAGTAAGTAACATAATAAATTAAGTATAAAAATTAAAATGTAAACTATTAAATATATTAATTTATTTGATAATTTATTTTCATAAATAATGTATATTTAATGAAATAAAAATATATTATTAATAAATAGGTATGTAGAGTACTTAATAAAAAGACTTTTGATTTTTAATTTAATAATTTAATAGAAAACATGATATTTTTATATTTTATTAACTAATAGGATAATAAAAAGGTTGTATGTGGATTTTTCTAGATTTTAATAAATGTTTTTAGATATATAAATATATACAAGTATATAGTCTAGAGTTCAATTTCATATACAAATTAGGGTTTTTAAATTTTTTGAAATATTTAATAGTGTCTAAAAATTTCGAAATAATGCATGGATAAAATAAAATATCAAGAAACTAATTAAAAATTGTAAAATAAATAAAACTATAAATAGTGTGTTTTGAAAAGAAGAAGTAGCCCAGAAATCCATTTGTCATTTAGTCCCAAAACTGATATTTTGCAAAACGGATTTTGATTGTAGTGAAATCACCTTCATTAATTATATGATATTATTTTGTGAACTTTAACAATAAGTAGAGTGAAATTGGTCTTTATATGAGAAAGTTCTGATGTTATGATGTTCGGAAGTTGAGAAATTGACAAGTTGAAAGTTGGATTTCTTGGCATATATACAAGATAATATTTTTAACTTATTTAATATTTTTCTATACATTTTTTATAAATACATAAGATAAGAGTTTGGTGAAAAATATATTCAAATGAATTAATTAAAAATCCTTGAAGTTTTGGTATTTATTTGATAATTAGTGAAGAATGTGTAGAGTGTATAAATGATTGTTTTTGTGGTTTTCATCCTTATCTCCCCCTACTTATTTTTTTGTCGATCAATCCATGCTAACTTGGTCTTGGGGTGTTAGGTTATATAAATATACCTTTCATCTATATTTATATTTTATAAGTCATATTGTACATATATACATATCTACAATCTACCTTCTTTTTGTTTTCTTTATTTTTATTCTTTAATTTATTTACATGTTTTTGATGCGTAAAAATGTATTTTAATTCATGAATGAAGTTTTATAAAAAAAATAAAATTAATGAATATTTACATGCATTTGCTAAAGGGTTTACGACAAAATGCATACATAATGTTAATGAATCATGGATTCATCACCTCTCGTCGGCATACTTAGGCGATTTTATTCTACTCACTTTTCCATATGCCTTACTTATTAATTTAGCTCTTATATATTTCTTTATATTTAACATGAGCAATGGCTTCTTATCACTTCTGTATTATGAGGACATAGAAAAAGCTAAGTACAGGAGGTTGTACCGCATATATTCATATATACTTTAGCCATAGCTCATAGTTTTCATTTTTTCAAATTTTTGGGGTGATGGATATCGTATTATTTTGAACTGAGTTTTGTACAAATTATTTTGAAAATTGATTTTAAAACTTTTATATATCTATTTTACATGGTTTTCAAAATTGTTTTACATATGTTTGTGAAAATACATTTAACTTATTTTGAAAATCTTTGTATTTTTTTGGAAATCCTATTCTTATATACATGGTTTATAAAAAAATTTCAATATTTTTTTAAACTTTAAGGGGTTAAATGGAATTAACTTGAAAATAAAGACTAATCTTTGTGTCTTTTCAGTTTCTAGCTTACGTCTTGAGTTGGTGAGAGGGTGTAACGGTTTACTATGCCGTTAGGTTTTATAGTTTTAAGGTTTTTTAGTCTTTGGTCTCTCATAGAGTTGAGCATGGAAGATAGTCTGGATCTAAACTCTATATTTTTAAAGATCAAGTCCATAAAGAGTTCTTTGAAGAGAGTGATGCCTCTTGAGGAAGATAACACTTTGCTAGATGAGTTAGATATGGAGGAACCTATACCTTTCTTTGAGGATGTTCAGTCAGCTGAGTGTCACTTTATTTGTATGTTAGGTAATCCTCTTATATCTAGTTTTTCTCTATTAAGGAAAACCCATACGTTTGTTGTAGAAGTTAAGGGTTGGATATGTCTTCCTATTATTTTGGAGAAATTTAGGTCTTCCCATGTTAATATGTATATTACATTTGAGGAATAATAGCATTATTCTAAGAAATTCATTGTCCAAGTAGATGAAGATTTTTCTTTTTCAGATTATGACACTTACTATGTGACGAAAAAGAAAATGAAGAGTATGGCAACCTGTGATTTCTAACCTCGAAGATTCAAGTCAGATTGTTGATATTGAGGAACTGAAGTTAGTTGTGTTGTGCTTGGGTATCTTTGTGTATCAGTCTTGTTTTATTGTATTATGTTTTTTTATTTATGGTACATGTTATATTTAATAAAAAAATCATTAATTAACTCTTAATTTGTTAACCTGCTTACTTTTTTATTGGGCGCTTTTACCTTACACTTACACTTTTTTCACTCAAGGATTGAACTATTCTTTAACAATTGGTTTATGAGGTTCAGAGACTTAGAGTTAACCTATGTTAATCAATAGGGTCTTAGACTTAAAAAATTACATCTCCATAGTTTGAAAGATTTGTGTGCTATATTGCATATTTAGTCTCTTCTTTTAAAGAATATGGCTATCACTCACTTGCACGATTGTGTTAACGATTGAGATGAGTTGAGGTTTCATTTGAGAGACTAGGATCTAAGATTTAAGTTTGGGCATGATATCATTATGCTCAAGGATGGGATAAGATTAATGAAGGCTTCACAAAACCTAAGTATCAACATTTTAGACAGTTTGGGACTTGGTTCTCATTCTATTTTCTTGATCAAAACATAAGCGCCATGGTGTGATGTTATCTAATTAGTCTGTTGATCAGTGTACGTCAATCCTAGGTAAAAGCAGTGGAGCTACCCAAAATAATAATAATAAATGAAATAAAAATAATGAATAGCTCATTACATTACAAAACTGCATCATTATGAGCTTACATTTAAAAAGAATGCTCCAACCTTTTAAGCATCCACTTGGACCAAGTCTTAGGCTTTTAGAAGTTTGGCTAGTACCTTAAAAAGATCTCTTTATCAATGCTACAAGTCTCGGTGCAAGTATATTAGATATTTAAAAAGACACACCACGGTGTACTCCCAAGAAAACAAATATAGACATATATCTCAATCTCTTTTCACGGACATACTGATTGACACTATAAATATTTAGTTGTGTTGAGTATTGGTACATGAGAGATACCTTATCCCAATGAGAGGGAGAAAAGAAATGACACAATCTTAGTACCTCTATTATATGACCTGCCATCTACGTTTAACTAAAGAGACGGTCGACTCAAGCAATAATAGATTTATTCCTTAGTGTTGAGGCATGGTTCCGTAGGAGAATCTCTAGTATTGGAACTTTAGGTGACATCTTAGACTCTAATCTTGTGAATGTAGGAAATACATTGTCATACCTCTTACTATATATATATATCTGTGTGTGTGTGTGTGTGTACACTGAGAGTGTGATAATTGGAGGAGTGGAATTCCTTTTGATTAGGGCAAGTTTAGCTTAAAGTCTTAGGATTTTTACAAACCAAGTGTTCTAGGTCATTCAAGACATGTTCTTTCCCTTGCACATGTCAGGGGAATTCAGTAAAATCACTAACTATGATTGATTCTTTGTTTATTAGCTCGAGGATAAGATTAGCTTAAGTATAGGGGGTAATAAATCCCATATCTATCAGCATAAAACACATCAATTATCTCTCTTGCATAGGTAAATCAAAAAGATCCATTGATAATTCACTCCAACTACTTATTTATGTGTTGTAATTAAATAACCTGAATTTTGCTATATTGTATAACCTATTATTGTGATAATATTTTATATATTTCTTTCTTATTAGAAAATCAAATAAAAATAGGATAAATTTGTACATAATAAATATAACCTAAAATATAATTCAGAAATATAAAAATGAGAAAAGAAAATAAAGGAAAATAGTTTTCATGATGTAATTACTTGTTTAGTTTTTATCTCTATATAGATGATATTTTCTCTCATTGGCTTTTGCATGAAAGTTGTAGATCTCATCAATATCTACAACTTTCATATTTTTGATTTTTTGAATTTGCCTCCTAATTATGTATTTTCTAATTATCTTTTATTTTTTTATTTTTATAAAATATGATCGGTCCATGTGATGCCTTCTCAACGCACCACGTGGCCAGTCACTCTTTCTCCAGTGTCGTTCTTTCCTTGTCATCGGATCTCATTATCTCTTCATATGGATTATTCATTAGCACCTTCATCATAGCCGCTTAATCCTTTCTGATCACATGAATCTCAGTCGATCTTTCACACCCAATTGTGGGTCGTCAGATCAATATCGGGTGGGTGTTCATCATCGTCAACCTCCAATCCCACTCCGTCAAAGCGACAAGGCCCTTATTTTACCCTTATCTTTTCTATTCGCTACCTCCAATCAACTTCTTCTTCACCACCACTACCAAGTCACTCTCCTAATCATCCTCATCTTCACAAACCATCCAATTGAGTCTCTCTATCACCAGCTGGCAGTGGTTGAAACCACCGCTAGTTGCATTCATCGTCAACCTCGGCATTAACAAAAATCTCTCCTCCGCCTATGTAATGGTCATACGCCCCTTGCGAGAGTCTTCCTTGAGAAATCTTGTTCCTTCGATGAGAGAGAGTGGGATTGAGATTAGGCAAAAATGAGTGGTCGACTCCAGTGAGATCCTTGGTGTTGCCACCAAGCTGCAATGCTCCATGCGCTTGCTCGAGCTTCAATCCCTTACCAAGATTGTTAAGTGAAGACCTACAAAGCATTTGAACTTTGTATCGGCTCGGATTCACCGCCAATGTCTTCTATTTCATCTTCATTTCCAAGTAAGTCTACAAACTTTTGTTTCGCATGTTATTCTCTTAATTTTACAGGCATATTATTCACTTCATATGTCAATTAATCCTTTCTACATCATCACTTTGCACTCTATATTCATCCGTAAATTCCATCGAATCCTAGAATTTTCTGCATAAATGTGTTCACTTTGATCTGCCTCATTGTTTACAACTTCTATAGAATACACTAGGGTTACATTCCCCCACTCTCTTCAAAGCCCTTATTTCACATGTGCACATGTGCATTTTGGTTGGATTATTCTACCAGCCCTACAGGTAAATAGATGGTTCATTGATCTGAGAATTCAAGGAGTCTCCGATCTCGGGCTATTTCTCTAATGAGACACCTTTAAACTAGTGATTTGACGCTCTTCACTTTTTTCTATATAGATGAGCATCTTCGTGAGGTTATTGTGAAGTTGTCTTGACCTTTAGCCCTCGTTGGGAGACGTGGAGTAGAAGTGAGTTGGTCGCTAAAGCACAAGCTCCTCCGCCATTCATGGAGGAAGAAGAAGCAAACCCCGAGCAGCAAATACCCTTGGATCTGCTCCATTTGGATGAGATCATGGGGCTCAGATTTGGCCATGTTTTGCCCGAGCCTAAAACTAGATCTTCAGTTCATGACTTAGGCTTGGACCCCCAAGCCAACCACGAAGCAGAGCTGGATGCCACATGTCACAAACCAGTGCCCGAACCTCCAGTAGATCACATACAACACACACTTTGATGGGATAATTATAGTGAAGCCCTGCTGATTTCCAGAAAGTGCATATAAGTGCGCATCTTTTTGGTAAAATTGCATAATTACCCTGATGGAATTTCGTATTTGCTTGTGAGTCCACTTTTGGACTTATTAGTTGTAAAGCTTAGTATTGTTCTTATAGTTATGCCCCTGGATTAAATAGTGTATAGCTTTTGATTCCTTTGTCCAAATTAAGTGATTGTGGACTCGTTGGAAAGCTTGTTTAATTCTCTACATATTGGCATATTTGGATGACTTATTTGACACTTAACTCCACATTCCACATTAGAGAACTTTATCGACATTTTTGGCTCCTTAAATGAATTGAAGGTTTATATCTTGTGTACTAATTCATCCATTAAAGCCATGAAATGATTGATTCATTGATTAGAATCATTAATCTATTGACTAATATCTTTATTCATGGTTAATTCATCAGTAATTAATTACTTGGAGATATTTTCCTATCAAATACATGAAAATCAAGCTTTGATTAATTTAATGAATTGAGATCTATTCACCTTGTTACTTGAATTTCTTATCATTGATTAATTATTTCATCGATAAATTCAAGAGCTTTGTTGTTATTTGCAATATTGTGTATTGTCTTTGTATCATTGTTTTCATTTAAATTAAAATCATAAAAAAAGTTTTGCAAAATTGCATTTGCCTGAGTTTGAATATGTAGTATCCTTAACCAAGAATATTTAATTCATAAAATAATTAATTAGCAGTTAAATTTAATCGAATAATTTCTCGTGTCCTTGAGTTCGACCCTAGACTTGTCTTGGACATAAATTTAAGCCTAGTCCACTTCACAGAGATTGCCTCTGTGGTTCCTTCTAACCATACGTCCCTTGGGCTAACATGATAATTGGACTCTAGAGGTGGCTCCCATTAGATGTAGCACTTAGCTCCGCTTATCATTATCGTACCATTACTTATGTTGAGGAAATTTCAATTCTGTAAATGCAATTTCCTTTTCCATGCTATACTGCTTCATGTGAACAATTCAGTTCTAACATCTTACTATCAACTTTTATTACTTGATAGCTTGAATAAAGACATTTGAATGTAATATACATAAAATGATTGCTTATTAGCAATAAATAAACATTTGTTTGTTACCTACAAACTGTACTTTGATATTGTCAATTCCTTGATCGTGAGGAAATGTCACTCTAATTCTAAGGCTTTAATAGTTTATTTAACCATGTGAGTGGTGGTTACATATATATATATATATATAATGTACGATTTTTCATCATATTTATCATATATATAGTATAATTTGGACGTATAACTTACAACCAGTATAAAGTCTACGTAGCATGATTTCTAATTTTTTACCATGTCTTACTCCTAGAATAATAGGTCGAACACTCTTAACTATATATAAAACAATAATCTATTCTTAGTTATTATACTTGATGCATACGTGAACCTCTTTGCTTTGCATCCTTCCTAATCGTAAGAACGAAAGGGAAAGATATTGATGTAATAATGTATATTGTGTAGGTCTAAAGTACAAGTGTAGTTTCCTTCTACTTCACGGCAAATATATAAAAGACGTGGTCTTGAACCAATGATGGTGTAGAACTAACAAGAACATGAAACAACGAAAATTAAGATATTTTCAATGTGGATGATATTATTGGTTCTCTACATTTGGTAAACATACAAAATGATTATGGTTTGCTTCAATTTATCGACCACAACTTCCTATAAACATTTTGGATGGGATCAATTTCAAGTGTGCATGTGTGTGCGCGTGCGTGCATGTGTGCATGTGTAGCACTTGAATTGAGGTGACATCTTTCCTTGATTATGAAAAGGTGTTATTTTAGGCCGTTGGATGATGAATGTACGAATGAGATTCAAACCACTAGGTGGTTTTCGCACCAATTAACATTCCTAAATTATTGTGGATTAAATTATTGCTTTTTTATTGAAATACACGTCATTGAACATTCCATATTTAGGTAGAAGTTGAGGAGAATACATTGAGTTTTTCAAAAAAATATATAATAGAATAAAGGCCCACATTTTGAAATAGATGTTATCAATTTATAAACAATTGAAATATTTTACAATTTCGTGTTATAAATGAAAACAGCATAATCATCTATGTTAAAAACGAAAATTTGACCAAAATTTCCGTTTTTGTGTAATTGTTTTCCCTAAAATATTGGTTGCTTTGATCATGTGTTACTTAAATTATGTACATGTGGATAACATTCCTAAATTTATAGAATTTTTGTTACAATTGTATTTCCTAATATATTAGTTGAGATAAATTGTAAATACATTAAATATGTTACATGTTTCATCCAACATTCTGCATAAGCAATTATTGTAAAGTGCAACACTTTTTTGATAAATTCCGCAGGCTCTTTTGTAAATTGCATATGATTTATCTTGAAAAAAAATCTGTACTCTCTTTTGAGAACATTCTGCAAGAGCAATGTTTGTAACCAGTGAGATTTTTTCTAAATTCTGTCATCTCTTTTGTAAAATGTGTGTGATTTTTGTAACATAGATTGCTTGTTATTAATTTATAAATGGTTGTATATGTCTCTCCAACGTGTTTCTCAATATCATTTGTCCATTAGAATTCGTCATCCATTGTAATGTTTGTGTAGATTTTGTAAAATCCATGCTCTCATTGTAACAATTATGTGTAAATCTACAAAATAAAAAGACAATCAGTAATTTATCAGTTATTCTAGGATAACATAAGAAAAAATATATGCATAATCGTAAATCAATTAATCAATATCTAAATTATACTATCAACTATGTAAATTAGTAGAACAACACATAAAATATAATTACCATATGTTGGTATTTATTCCATCTAATTGAATATGTAAACTTCATGCTTTTAGTATTTAATCCACAGTTAATGGGATTTCATCCAATTTGATTTTTGCAAAATACACCAGCTTTCAGGTGAAAATATAATAGAAGCATAACCTTATATAATAAAAAAATTAACGATCTAGGAACCTGGGACAGATTGAATATTGTTAATCAAAAAAATATTTTTATTTAGGTGATATTTCTTCTCATTCTACAGTCTTCAATCTGTAGGCAAAACTCAAAAGAAAAAAATTGAAAAGTGAATTAAAAAAGAATGAGAACTTAAAGTTTAAAAAAAGAAGAAAATTGAATCTTTTCTCATGCTAACATCAATGGGAACCCGTCAAACCCATCCAAACCCATGAAAAGAATAAAAAGATTGCATCTTTTAAGTTGTAGCATGCATATCCGAGATATAGCACGCATATCCGAGACGTAGCACTTGCAACGGAGCACAAAATTGACGGGATCTCTCATCTGGCAAGACGGATCAATGGGTTGAATGCAGAAATCATCTCATGGATCCGATCACATAGGACAGTGGTGAGGGAGAAATGGAGTCCTCAGCGGGAGAAGGATGGATGGGATTTGAGGATTAGAATATTAATTTTGATAATTCTATATACATAATAACTATTTAGAGAAATTCAGGATTGAAATGAAAGTGAGAGATTCATTATTAAAAATAGCAAATCTAATCAGTTGAAGTGGTTTTCGAAACAAACAGGTGGTTTTGATGGGAATTGTTGATCATTATCGGACGACTCCTAAGAGGTGTTGCACGATGAATGAGGAAATGTGTCACCTCAATTCAATTTTTTCCAATATATATAAATCAAACATTTCATTCCTTAAGGATGGCTTGTTATATATTCATGGATGAACTAAGTAGGTCTAGCTACCAACATATTTTTTATCATTCAATCTACATCTGATGAAAATAATTGCTATAAGTTTTTTGGACGTTAAAGAATTTCTATGGGCGCTTATAAAATCTAACGGGATGATGCCAATAATAGACAATAATTTCTTTATTCATGGGTCATGCAACTTCAATCTAATATACAATGAGAATAACTCAGTTACATTATGAGGGTTTTCTTATGAAAAAATTAGTCAACAAGATAATATGATCAATATACGTACGCATACTCTTTAAGTCTCTATAAACACGTTTAAACACTTTATTACAAAGAAAATCATAAATCATACATATAATCATATGAATCCAACACTTACATTTAGAGGTCGTATTTCCGATATGATATATGTTTATACATAGAATCCTATACCAATGCATATTTTAGATCCGATGTGTATCCCTCGAACCCGCACTCACATGGCCATGGCTCCTTCAACATCGTGAGCTCTTATGCTCCTTCAATGTGTCATTGTCATTTCCTATGAAGAAGAAAAGTCTTCTGGCATGTCCTCACTCTCTCTCTCTCTCTAATTCTCTTTCTTTCTAATACTAAGAGGGTGAGCGATGATGTGAGAATTGGGAGGTCATGGGTTTTTATGGTGATTAAAGAGAGAGATTAATGGGTAGTAAAATCTTCTTTAATTGGAAACTAATCTTAAATGGTATTAAAACTCATTCATAAATTGTGATTGGAAAAAAGAGATGTAGAAAAATCTCAGTCCTTACAACCACAACTAGTAAAACTCGTAATGTTATATAGATTTTTAGTCATCGTTTGATCTAGTGGTATTGAAATCACACCCGATCAAATCGGTTGAAAGAAACCAAAATCGGTCAAGTTCCCTCATTCTCAACCAAAATCGAGCAAGTTATTTAATTCTGGCCACTTCTGTTCAAGCAGTGTCATTTTTTTTGTTTTAACCCAATTCAACCTAAACTAGAATAAAGTTCTTATTTGATTTTACAAAATATAATGTTATTGATGTGTGTTGAATCCATGATACTTTATTTCCATCATTAGTCCCTAACAAACTCAACTACAACTTCATGTAAAGTTATGAATATAGTTTATTATATTATGAAACAATAAAAATATTTACTTTATGTGTTTAATTTACAGCACTTCAGGGTGTATAAGCAGAACTCTTTTATATTGCATATATGTGTATGTATGGGAAAAGGGAAGCTACATCGGGTGCAGCCAACTAGCTACACCCTGATCATATTTCTTATTGATTTTTTATTTTGTTAAGGAAGTCTATGAGAATTTACTTATTTTATTAAGTGGAACATGTGTTTCAAATATCATGCAAAACAAACATTCCTAACATGTACACTTAGATAGGATCAATTTCAGCAATTCTGAGACCATTAAAATGTGATCGTCTTGATGGAGATGATAAAAGTGTTGGATTTAGTTGAATATGACATGAGATCATGGTAATATATGGTTATTTAGATCCCCCTAGGTTTCATTTCAGAAACACAAAAAACTAATGAAAAAAATGGTCGCGTGCAGCTAGTTGGCTACACCCGCGGGTGCAGCTTCCTCAACCTCGTATGTATGTATGTGTGTGTGTGTGTGTATGTATGTATGTATATATGTGTGTATGTGTGTATGTGTGTATGTGTGTGTATGTATGTATGTATGTATGTATGTATGTATGTATGTATGTATGTATGTATGTATGTATGTATGTATGTATGTATGTATGTATGTATGTATGTATGTATGTATGTATGTATGTATGTATGTATGTATGTATGTATGTATGTATGTATGTATGTATGTATGTATGTATGTATGTATGTATGTATGTATTTGTGTGTATGTGTATGTATGGATGTGTATGTGTATGTGTGTATGTATGGATGTTTGTGTATGTGTGTATGTGTGTATGTACGTATGTGTGTGTGTATGTATGTATGTATGTATGTATGTATGTTTATGGATACTTTAATTATTTTATTTATAAACATGTATTTATCACAATATTAATATGTTAATTTATATAGATATTTGCATATGTTATCATTTATATTTTATAGTTTTAATTATATGAGTTTTCTCCATTATATTCTATGTATATTTATAAATGTATCCATGTTTGTTTATATTCCTAACATATGACCATGAAGATGTTTACACATAAAAACACATTATTTTCCAAGTGCTAGATTGCATAACTTGTATTTGCACATAAAATTTATATAGGATTGTTACACCCATAATCCTGAATAATTTTGCAATTACAATCATAACCCTGCATAATTGTGAATTACATTTAGGACCATGAATAAGAGTACCATCTTACACACATAGCCTTCTTTTACTTTACTTTGTTAACTCAACCATATGATTGAGTTAATCTAACTAATCAACGGTCACCTACAGCCAATGTGGATCTGACTCTAGTGCTATGAGGGTGAAGGACAACTTGCACGTGGAGGGAAGGGGGATGGTGGAGGACGACGGTGGGCCTGCAGGGGGCAAGGCGTTGTTGTGGGCCTGCAGGATGAAAGACAATGGTGGAGTGTTGCAGCAGGCATGCAGATAGGTAGGTGGGTTTACTTGGGGAGGGATACGCAGAGGTTGATCGGGGAGCTGGGCTTTGCGTAGAGGTCGGTAGGGCAGGCTTGCTCGACGGTCGACAGTGGGGTTAAAGCTCGGTACGGGAGGACCTCAGGCGGGTTTGCTCGGGGTGGGGGTGTTCAACACACGGCGGGGGGTCTTCAATACAGGGAAGAGGGTGTAATGCTCGTTAGGGAGTGAGGCATCGATGCGGGAAAGTGGGGGAGCGTCAATGTCTGGGAAGGAGGAAGGAGCTCTTGCAACCCCCACCCCCACCCATTGCCACCCGACGAACCCTTGCACCGACGACCTCCTAAGAAGCCCCCTCAGCCTTCGCCTTCTTGCGATCCTCACCCTTCGTGTCGACCACCTTCTCCAGTGATCGTCTCCGCCTCCACCTCCCAACCCTTCTCATATGATGAAGAGAGTGAAGGATTTTGAGAATCCTCAAGCACATCACGGAAGTGTGTCGATGCATCATATGCGATCGGGACGACTAGTCGCACTAGTCGCTAGATGCGGTGGAAATTAAAATTTTTAATCAAGTGATGAAACCACATGATCACGAGAACATTTCTCGGATCGTTTCATCAAACCACAAAGTATTACCTCTTGAAGCGTGGTTGTAATCACGAGATCTCTAAAACAAGAGATCCTCCTATCTTAATTCCGATCCACGAAGAATGCACTTGCAGGCGCGATGGTGAGATGTGTTCCTCCCGCAACCCTCGATGAAGATCCACGCAACGAATCCCCTGATTTCGTCCAACGAAATCCGTCGTCTTCCTTTAGATCAAGCAGCCCCAAAGAAGAAGGAGATCCTCGAGTCGTCGAAAGCGAAGATGAGAGACTCTCTTTCTCAATACAAAATGGTCGGCCACCTTAAAGAAGAGAGAGAGAGAGAGAGAGAGAGAGAGTATGTGAGAATGTGAGAGAGAGAGAGTAGTAACCTTGTACAACTCTTGATTATGTACCTTTGAAAGTCTAGGTTATCCCTCCTTATATATTAGTTTGGGATCCAATCGATCTTAATCCATGGGACACATAGATCCTACGGCCAAGTTGATCTATGTGTTAATCAATGGCCATGATTGTTGTTGGTTAAAAACAAACAACATTAATTTATATTGAATCAAAAATTATGTAATACTATTATCAACATAATTTAATTTAACATAAATCAATTATTAAGGGAGAACAATATAATAAAAAGGGGAGATAACAAATCACCCCCTAAGAATGAGGAGGATTACCTTTGACTATGTCATTGGTGACGCCACCTCATTTGGTGGTTTTTATCTCCCTTTTTATTTTATACTATTATTTCTTAATGAATTTGTAATAATGATTATCACAAAATTAATCACCAAATTAATTATAAATTAATTTGTGAATATTTCAATCATGCCATTGAAAAATATGTGAATCATATTCACAACCCAAACTAATTTGTAAATTACATTTTCAATTAATTAATTAATGTAAATCCAATCTACATTATTAATTAACAAATATTATTTACAAAGTTTCTCTCTCCTTAATATATATATATCTATATATATATATATATTATAAATCATATTTATAATATACAAATATTATGGATAGTGCTATCCATATTCTATAATCCTTGATAATTAAATCTCATTTAATTATCTTGGATAAACATTCTCACAATATGAATCTCATTAATATTATTATGCTTGATAATTAATTCTTATTTAATCATCAAGTTCATCTTGCTTGGATACATAATTCATCAAATGAATTATTCTTTAACCCTTCAAGAATAATGTGCTTTCTCCGTAAATACTTGGAGATAAGGACTGGGCGATTGTATTGTTCCATGTATAGCGACTTGGATGTTGAGATCTGATCTCAAATCAGATAGTAAATCTTACGGACCTTCCATAGATTCTTATTTAAATCAAGATAGTAAATCTAACCTTCTCATTGTATCTGAATCTCATTCAGACCAATATCCAGCACTTGGACCATGATCAGATTTCTTCTCTACTGAGAGGAGTCACTAAAATCTAGACCTGTTTCATCACTCCCTCGAAATGGAAGCGTCATGGTTATACAATCGTTTATGATCACATCACTCTCAGGTATTCCCAATACCTGTACATCCTGCATACTGGAAGACCCATGATCAATCTGAAGATTAAGATCAATTTTACACTGTCTTCTTCAGAGTTTAATCACTAAGTTTCTCAATCTTGGTCATTGGGAGTTGGTATCGATCATATGCTTCCCCAAAGCATATATCATACCTTCAAATTCATGTCATGCTTCCAAAGCACGATGACCATGCATGGAATTTGATCGGTCCCAATACCTCATGAGTGAGCTCATGTCTTCCGGTTCATAAGTGAACAAGTATGATCCCTTTGAGAGATCGTATTACTCATATGCCCTTATATGCACACCAGCTCTCCAGTGTATAGACCTTGGTTAGGCCATCAACCTATTTGTCTGCCAAATGTACATACTCAGATATATAGTAATACATTTCTCTCCGGTCAGAGGATGCGTGCTTATGCTGTGATGGCATTCAACATAGGACTTTGGTTATCTCGATCTCGTTAAGTCAACCTATTGACCTGACTAATCTGACACCTCTGAATTACTATTCCCATGCAGAGGACCTGCATCAAGAGGTCGGTCAAATATCAGCCTATGTGAGAAAGGATTGCCATCTCCTACTCAGGTTGGAGATCATTTCTTAATAATCATTTGACGGTGCTTGATGAGTCATCTATCTAACTCCTTAGATATTCATCCAAACACCAGCCTCTATGATTCATTTAATGAATCAACAGCTATATGATCATCAAGATGGCCATGGAACATAACCATAATTGTACAGAGGGACCTTATAGTGCATTCATTTATTTAATATCAAAAAGGGCGTGAAACATCAATAACTTTTATTGATAAACATATATATTATTATAAGAATGGTTCGCTCGGAGCTCACATGTCCAACAATCTCCCACTAGCCCTCAGAACCATTCAGGTACAATCCGCAAACCCATACTCATTACATGCTGGTCAAAAACCTTCTGAGTCAGAGGTTTGGTAAGAGGATCAGCAACGTTGTCAGCAGAGGCCACCTTGGTGATGATGATGTCACCACACTTTTGAATCTTCCGAATGATGTGTTATTTCCTTCCCACGTTCTTGCTCTTTTGATGCCATCTGGGTTCCTTTGTCTGGGCAATGGCTTATGTGTTATCGCAGAGTAACGGGATGGGAGTATCAGAGGAAACTACGCCAAGCTCCAAGATGAACTTGCGCAACCACACCGCCTCTTTTGCAGCATCCGATGCAGCAATGTATTTGGCTTCTGTTGTTGAATCCGCCGTAGTGTCTTGCTTCTTGCTTCTGCAGCTCACAGCACCACCGTTCAACAGGAAAACAAATCCTGATGTCGACTTTCGGTCATCAATATCCGACTGGAAGTCTGAATCTGTATATCCCAAGACTTGGAGATCACCATCTCCATAGACCAAGATGTAATCTTGCGTCCGTCTTAGATATTTGAATATGTTCTTTATTACATTTCAATGTTTCTCTCCATAGCAGGATTGGTAACGACTTACCACTCCAACTGCATGGCAGATGTCTGGCCTAGTACACATCATGGCATACATCAAGCTTTCTACAGCTGATGCGTAGGGGCATCCAGCCGTGGCCTTCCTTTCCTCAACACTTTGAGGAGCCACCCCTTTAGAAAGATGGATACCATGTCCTACGGAGAGGAATCTTTTATTGGAACTATCCATATGGAATCGTTCAAGAATCTTTTTGATGTATCCATGTTGTGATAATCCCAATATCCTCTTTTCTCGGTTCCTGAACAACTTCAGGCCTAAGATGTAATAGGCTTCTCCAAGATCTTTCATCTCGAAGGTATGTGACAGCCAAATCTTCACACTGGTCATCATTCATGTATCATTCCCAATGATAAGGATATCATCTACGTAAAGCACGATGAACACAACAGAGCTCCCACTAAGCTTCTTGTACACACAAGGTTCATCAGGATTCTGCACAAAATCATAACTCTTTACGATTTCGTAAAATCTGATGTTCTAGCTGCGAGAAGCTTGTTTGAGCCCATAAATGGATTTCTTCAGCTTGCATACTTTACCATCCTCAACTATGAATCCCTGGGGCTGCTCCATATAGATATCCTCCTCGAGGTATCCATTGAGGAAAGCTGTCTTAACGTCCATCTGCTAGATGTCGTAGTCAAGAGATGCAGCTATAGCTAGCAGTGTCCTGATGGACTTAAGCATGACCACAGGAGAAAACGTCTCATCGTAGTCGATGCCTTCTCTCTGTGTGTAGCCTTTGGCTATGAGTCGTGCCTTGAAAGTCTCTACTTTTCCATCAGGTCCCCTCTTTCTCTTGAAGATCCATTTACACCCAATGGGTTTTACCCCTTTAGGTGGATCCTCTAGGGTCCATACACCATTCTTATGCATGGAGTCAATTTCTGACTTCATTGCTAGCATCCATCTATCCATGTCATGATTCGCAAGTGCTTCATCAAATGAAGAAGGATCACTATCAATCTCATCTGACACATAGAATCCATACCTTTCAGGTGGTGCACCCACCCTCAAACTCTTTCGAAGAGGCATTGGTGTTTCCTCTTTATTTATTTCTTCAGTCTCTGGTTCAGGAATCTTAGAATCCTCAAGGGATTCAATGAGTTCCTCTACTTCATCTCTATCTTGACCTTTAGGGAAATCATCCTCTAGAAATTTCACATCCCTAGAGACAAAAACCTTTTGGGTCTCATGGTCATAAAGTTCATATTCAATACCATCTTTAACATACCCAATGAAGTAGAACTCACAAGTGCGAGATTTTAGCTTACTTGCGTCCACATTCTTCGCATGGACCAAGCATCCCCAAACCCTCAAGTGTTTAACAATATTCTTGGTACCGTACCAGAGCTCGTGAGGAGTTATGGGTACAGATTTGCTAGGAATCTTGTTCAGGATATATATTGCAGTCTCTACTGCATATCCCCAGAAACTAAGAGGTAAACGTGCTTTGCTCATCATTGAACGGACCATATCCATGATGGTCCTAATGTGTCTTTCAGCAACACCATTAAGTTGGGGAGTTCCAAGGGGAGTGAGATTGGAGACAATTCCATTCTCTTTAAGATATTCCTTGAATTCATCTGAGAGGTACTCACCACCTCGGTCAGATTGAATCTGTTTGATCTTTCTATAGGTTCGGTTCTCAACCAAAGCCTTAAACTCTTTGAACTTTTCAAAGGTTTAATATTTATGACGGAGCAGGAAGATAAACCCGTATCGCGAATGGTCATCAATAAACGTCAAATAATATCGATATCCATTTCTAGTCGCGAAACTGAAGGGACCACATACATCAATATGTATTAGGTCAAGAATACTTTCGCATCTCGTAACCTTGTTACGGAAAGGCATCCTGGTCATTTTACCTCAAATGCAATGTTCACAGGTAGGTAAAGATTGAACATGTAGAAAATCTAAAGGTCCATCATTTATCAATTTATTGATCCTATCAACAGATAAATGACCAAGCCTTTGATGCCAAATCATATTCGAATGATTCTTATTCTCCCTGGATCTTTTAGGGTTTTTATTATCAGTAGTAGTGATATTTATGACACATTCATCAATGCACAAGTCATAGAGTCCACCAGAAGTCAGAACACCTTCAGTAATAAATTTATCATATTGATTAATGATTAACTTATTACAGAACAGGGAGGAGTATCCATGTCTAACAATCTTAGATACAGATATCAAATTCCTCCTGACTTCAGGTACATAAAGACACTCTTTAAGTACTAAGACTCAATCACTAGATTGTAGGACATGCAAGCCCACGACGAGCCATTATGCAATAAATGTTATTGCAAATATCATTCCCTGATCTGAAATGAAGAATAAATAATTTGCATAATAGGTCCCTTAGTACAATTAGGGTTATGTACCATGGCCATCTTGATGATCATACAGCTGTTGATTCAACTGTTGAATTATAGAGGCTGGTGCTTAGATGAATATCTAAAGAGTTAGATTGGGAACTCATCAAGCACCATCAAATGATTGTTAAGAGATGATCTCTATCCTGAGTAGGAGAATACTTATCTGTAAAGGCTGATATCTGACCGACCTCTTGATGCAGGTCCTCTGCATAGGAATAGAGATTCAGAGGTGTCGGATTAGTTAGAGCAAAGAGTCGACTTAACGATATCAAGATAAACAAAGTCCTATATCGTATGTTGTCACGATACAGGCACGCATCCTCTGACCAGAGACAGATGTATCACTATATGTCTAAGTATTTACATTTGGCAGACCAATAGGTTGATGACCTAACCAAGGTCTATACATCGGCGTGCTGGTGTGCATATAAGGGCATATGAGTAATACGATCTCTCAAAGGGATCATACAGGTTCATTTATTGAACCGGAAGGCATGAGCTCACTCACGAGATATTGGGAAGAATCAAATTCCATGCGCACGGTCGTCTCGCTTTGGAGGCTTGACTGAATTTGTAGGTTTAATATATACTTTTGGAAAGTATATGATCAAGACCTAGGTATGATATATGCTTTTGGAAAGTATATGATCGATACCGACTCCCAACGATCGAATGAGAAACTTACAGATAAAACTATGAAGTAGACAGTATAAAGTTGATCCAATACTTCGGGTTTATTCTAAGTATTCCAGTATGCAGGATATACAGGTATTGGGAATACCTGAGGAAGATGTGATCATAAACGATTGTATAACCATGATGCTTCCATTCCTAGGGAGTGATGAAATGGGTCTAGGTTTCAGTGACTCCTCTCAGTAGAGAAGTAATATGATCCTAGTCCAAATGTTGGACATTGATGTGAATGTGATTCAGATGCAATAAGAAGATTAGATTTGCGATCATGATTTAATCAAGCATCTATGGGAGGCCCGTGATCTAGATTTGAGATACGATCTCAATATCCATGTCACTATACGTGGAACAATACAATCGCCCTGACCCTATCTCCAAGTATTCGTGGAGAAAGCGCATTATCCTTGAAAGGGTTCAGGATAATTTCATTATTGGTAATATGTATCCGAGCATTGAGAAAATAGATAATTAAATATGATTTAATTATCATGAATAATATGAATTTGATTCATATTATAAAGAGAATTATCTTAGATAATTAAATGTGATTTAATTATCAAAGATATAAATAATGTGAATGTGATTCATATTATTCGGGCACATGAGAATAGAGATCCAAGATGATTAAATGTGATTTAATTTATCATGGATATGAATAATGTGTATAGCAATATCCATATTAGTCATATATATTATAAATATGATTTATAATATATAAGAGAGAGCTATTTGTAATTTACATTTGTTAATTAAATGTTAATGTGAATTGGATTCACATTAGACATTAAATTGAAAATGTAATTTACATTTTATTTTGGATTGTGATATGATTCACTAATTTCCAATGGCATGATTACAATGTTCACAAAATAATTATGGATTATTTATGTGAATGATTTACAATAAATAGTTGTTGTAAATAATGGAGATTTTCATAAGATATGAGATCTCATGAATAAGGAAGAGGAGTTCCTCCTTCCTATTAAGGAGGATGGACGACCTCCTTGAATTGGATTCAAGGAGTGCTGCCACCCCCAATATGGAAGGGAGGCATGCCTCCTTCCTAAATCTCCCATATTGATTTGTTTTAAATTATTTTATATATTGATGATTTATTCAATATATTTAATTTAATTTAATTAATTGTTGTTGTGTTTTTAGCAACAAATCATGATCATTGAAAGAAAACACAAATCAATGAGAGCCATTGGATTTGTGTTGTTACATGGATTGAGATCCGTGGATCCCAAAATATTATAAAAGGAGAGGCACCCCTTTGCTCTTCTTTACACAACAAGTGAGACAACAAGTCTCTCTTTCTTTCTCTTCACACGCCTACTCTCTCCCTCCCTCTCATGTGGTCGTCCACCATGGATGCCCTAGAGAGGTTCTCCATCGTTGCGGCGTCGTCGTTATGTTGTTCGATGGTTTACTCGTGGAACTCCGTCTACTTCGGCGTGCCTTGCTTGTGAAGAAGACTTCGTATCTCGTGTGTCGAGATCAGGAGATCCGTCGCTTGGATCATCAACATGGATTGTGAGAAGCATGCGGTTCATCCCCACGCTTGCAAGCGTCTCCTCCGTCGGATCGGACTTGAGACAGGAGGTCTCTTCGTTTAGAGACTCGATCGCAACCACGCTTCAAGAGGTAACCCTAATACTTGTTTGTGGTTTAGACGAAACGATTCGAGAAGTGTTCTAGGATCACGTGGTTTCGTCACATGAAAATTTTTTAATTTCCGCTGCATAGAACAACTTGTCCGATTAGTCGTTCTTCGTCGTATTCGATACGACGGTCACGCTTCCGTGA
This sequence comes from Ottelia alismoides, assembly GCA_037367405.1. Taxonomy (NCBI): domain Eukaryota; kingdom Viridiplantae; phylum Streptophyta; class Magnoliopsida; order Alismatales; family Hydrocharitaceae; genus Ottelia; species Ottelia alismoides. The sequence continues at coordinate 895,257 of JAZKJV010006773.1, forward strand.
TTCGCTTGAGGATCTACCATATCCTTCAAGTGGTATCAGAGCCTAAGGTCGGTGGTTTTGGATACGATCCATAAACCGAGGACCAATTGGGTTCGTTAGGGTTTGCGAAAGTTTTCTTGCAATTCATTTTCGCATCTCTGTTTTGAGATTATTTTCGGCACTGTTTAAATTTTTTAAACACAAAAATAATAATTGGATTTTGTTCCCCATTAAATAAGGAAACCATAGGATCTGATTTTACATGATTTCGATTCCGTTTGCATAAGATATGCTCATTTTAGTGAACATGTATCCACAGTTTCGGGGATTGCGAATCTCAACGTAATTAAAGAGTTAATTGTGGATTTGAGATGCCTTGAAATGTGTGGAAACTACTTAAGTTCTGTTGTAAATCAAATTAACAAACTTTAGGAACTTACTTTTTTTAATTTGGATTTAAATTGATTGAGATATGGTATTTTTAGTAAGCGAGGGTCACTGCTGGAAATACTTTCTTAATCAAGAACCTAGTGATTGTTATTTAATTAATTAGTGAAATTAAATTGTTTAATATCCTGGAATAATTGTGCATAAATATTTGTGAAATATTTGATGATAATTATTTCCTTAAATGACATTTCCTTAACCAATATTTGATTAGATGCGATCTAGATCACTAATTGGTTACATGATCTTCATTCCAACGAACATGTTGCTTGAATAGGATTTAGAATTTGTTTAGAAAATCTCATTAAAATATTAATCAAAATTGTTTTGATTATTATTATATGGTATAATTTCGGTTGAAGAACCGACGATCATCTCAAGTACAAATTGATTTATTTGACATTATCCATTCCTGAGGTGGATATGGTGTCTAGTCGGAGAGCATTGGGGAGCGGGTTGCAACATATGTGGTCCGTCCCACTCTCGTCGGTACTGGCCATGACAGCGGGTAGGGACTTGATAATGTCGGAGAAATCAAGATGTATTTTTTTAATTATTAAAATTCAGAATAATACGTATTTGAGATAATACCATAATTCAAGTAACAATGAAATATTTGTTGGATATTTATTGGATCATTAATTTAATATGATTAGATTAATTGGAATCCAATTAAAATTAAAACACACTATTATGAATAGAGATGTTATTTCCCTTGGAAGAATTAATCATAATGAATATGACTCATAATGATTAATTAGAATTTGAATATGATATGGAGGATCACATAAGTGACATCCACGGTCTCCCGTCAAGGCGAAGGGTTCCGTCGCCAGGGATTGTATATAGGAGACGCCTGTCCGAAGTGACAGCTCCGGTATGCTAGCGCATCTAGATCGGGCTCTTCTCTTCTCAAAAGAGTAAGGACGTATGCGTAGTGACCCCAATATCGGGTCCTCATATTATTGGGGCGATATTGGATTGCGCATAGCGAGTTGTATTCTTGTTGACGGTTGGTTCAATTAATGACGGGTCAACATCGCCTTAGGGGTGGTGGGCCCGGGTGTTAAAGACCGAATTGGGAGATGCAAGTTGGACTTGTAAGGCGGAATGTGTTCCCACTTCTTTTTATCCAAGTTGTAGGTTCTCATATTATTGGGATGCAACAAAGATAAGGAAGGAGATCCCAGATCTTGCTTGAGATATAATGGTAAGTATATCTCTTACAATGAAAGTGATTAAGGGAATGGACTTTCAGTGTTGACAAGGCAAGACAACTTTAATATAAAAATTCCTAAATCAAAGTAAAATATTTATTTGTATATATATATATATATATAAAGATGTACATTTATGCAAATTTCATATTTCAGATAATCCTTCATTAAACCCACTCAATGTTATACTCAATGATAACCAGTAAAATATCATGGATTGGACTCATGATCCAGGTATTGTGCTTGCAGTTGGACACATAATGTATGTGGTTGCAATATGCAAGTCTCCTCATACTAATGAGGAATAACAATTAAATAGATAATAGGACTACAACCCTAGGGTTTGTATGTCTCTATAGTCTTGATCTCTCATCGAATGTACTTTGGAAGTGACATGTCGATGATGATCGCAATTATCCATTAATCCTTATAAAATCAATGAATATATTCTGGCATACATATATGCTCTCAACATTTAATCATGAATGACATGGTTCACTGCATCATGCAGAATGGTGGCTCTATAAGAGATGACGTATTCAAATTGTCTGAGTACCTACCTGAACCAATGTTTTAAGAGTTTAGATGGATGTTGATACGATAAGTGTCATCATTCTACTATCTATACTCTGGTCATTCATGATGCTTCATAAGCATATATAAATGTTGAAATACTCTTACAATGAATTCTTATGAATTTAAAAATAAGAGATCCTCTGTCCTGAACAATGGTTGCTTATAGATAAAGGAAGTGCAGTGGAAGCATGGGTCAGACCCGAGTAAGAAGGAAAGTCAAAGAGTTGACCTACTTCTGTGACTTCCACACAACATCAAAAGAGTTGGATGAATGCCAATACTGCAATAAGTTGATGTGTTGATAGTATGACTATCAAGTCTGTCTAGAATCCTTAGAGAAGGACTCGGATAGAGCATCAGAATAATCTGCATAAATCATTGATATTGACTTGCTTATTGAACAAGATGAAGTCTTATAATTGTATCTCAATCTTCTACAACCCTTGCAATGGGTTGCATATGTTTCAGAAGACTGGAAAAATTTGATCGTAAGGTTTATAGTTATCCACATGGATATTGATGCAATTGTTGCAACAATCTCTATTGGATTGATAGACTTGTTAATTTCAGTGGGAGAGCCCTTAGTCTTAGAGAATGTCTCTATGACCATGATATTAGAATACAGTCATAGTTTATTTTCAAGTTTTGGAAATAAACATGAATTCTGAAATAAACCTATCATAAAGAGTTATGATGGATATATTTCAGATAGTAGTCTGGAATCTGGTGGGCTCTACTAAATTAGAAAATTAATGAATGATTCATTAAGATTTCTAATATTGAAATTAAACCTTTAAAAGATCAATATGAGGATGAAGATCATTTAACAATGGTCTGGCATCAAACCTTGGACATTTATCTCTTGATTTGATTAATAGACTAGTAAGAGATGAAACTTTAGAATGTCTAAAATTTCAAAACTTACATACTTATGAATATTGTATTCAAAGTAAAATGTCTAAATACGCCCTTCTTTGGAATGGTGTTAGATGTCAAGGTATTCAGGATCCCATACACATTGATGTATGCGGATCATCTATATCATAGTAAACATTATGGATAAGTGATATCTACAGATCATTATGTATGATATGAGATTTCTTCTCTTCACTTAGAAACCTTTGAAATGTTCAAAGATTTCACATAATTTTGGTTTAGAACCAAAGTTTGAAGGAAGATAAAATGAATTTGATCTAATCTAGGTAGCCTGTACATGTTAGATAAATTCAAAGAATACCTTATGGAGATACGAATATCATTTCTATCTCAATCCTCCTAACATACCTTAACTCAATAGAGTTATAGGGAGATACAATTGGATCATGTGTGACATGATCTTATCAATGATGAGTTCTAGCATAATTATCCCTTAGTTTCCAGGTATATATGTGTGGTAAAGAATACAATGTATATCCTTAATAAGGTTCCATGCAAGATGGAATCTAGCACTTGAGAGTGATGCTTCATTAGGAAAATAAAGGATGGTATTGGATACCTACTTTATGACCTTGAGATCCTTAAAATATCTCATCTCTAAGAACATGATCCTTAGAGGTTGAGACTCTTGAAAATCAAGATGAAAATGAAGTGTAGGAACTCATTTAATCTTGAGAAGATAATGAGGTTCCTGAAATTGGAAACTATAAGGACAATTGAAGATGAAACACTAATACCTCTTTAAATCAGTTTGAAGATGGATTCCATGTGTTAGAGAAATCTGACAATGATCGAACTTCATGTGATGAAGCTTCTGAAGATCATAGCATGGATATATGGATGTTAGCAATAAAAATCTAATGTAGACTTCATATACAAGTGTTGTATATGGACCCTCGAGGATCCACCTCTATGGGTAAGACCTGTAAAGGTGTAAATGGATCTTCAAGAGAAAGGGAACCTGATGAGAAGGTACAGACCTTCAAAGCACAGTTCGTAGCCATGAGCTACACACCGGAAGAGAAGACATTGCTTGCGATGAGACTTGCTCTTCGGTAACCATGCTTAAAAATCATCGGAATATTGCTAACCTTAGCTATACAACTTGACTATTGCATCTTCAAGATGTAAGTCAATATTGCATTCCTCTATGAATACCTCTCTGAGGATATTCACATGAAGTAGCCCCAGGGCTTCATGGTTAAGGAAAGAAAGGTTTGCAAGCTACGGAATCCATATATGGACTCAAATAAGCTTCTTGAAGTTGGACCATAAGATTTGATGAAATTATAAATGTTATGATTTCAGATGGAATCTTGATGAGCCATGCGAAGCTTAGTGGGAGTACCTTTGTATTCATCGTGCTAAATGTAGATGATATCCTAATCATTTAAAATGATATAAGGATAATAATAAGTGTTTTATTATCTGGTTATTCCATAACTTGAGATATGATCTCAAGGATACCTCTTGGATCTTAGTTCTGAAGGTGTTCAGAAGAAAAGAGAAGAGGGTATTGGGACTGTCACAATAGTAGTACACCTTGGACATATTCCATTCTTGGAAATTCCAAGAAAGGCTTCCATCCCTTAAGATATTGTACTGACCTATCTAAAGGGATAGCACCTCAAAGAGTTGAGGAAGTGAATGTTAGAACTGCTTGCACTTGTGCATCAGTTACGAGAAGCTGAGTGTATGCTAAATGTGTATAAAAGTCAGATATCTACCTTGCAGTGGGAGTTGTAAAGTATTGCTAATACTGCTATGGAGAGAAAAGACTTCATTGCAGTAATAACAAAATCTTCATAGATGACAAGATTTTTGAGATAGTGATCTCAAAGTCTTATCTTCAAATGCTTAAGACTTTATAGATAGAGATCTAAAAGGTCTTAATTGTGGATACCTTAAGAGATAGTGATCTCCAGGAATAAGGGTATTCTGATAAGGATTATGAAAATACTGGTTATGGTAATTGTTAAGTTGTAGTGTCAAGGACACTGTAACTAACAAGACTGAGTATTGGTTGCATAAGATGCAACATTCGCATTAGATGCGAGTTCTGTCACTGGGGATATGCAAGTGCCGTAAAAGGACTTGGCGTAGTCTCGCGGGAACAAAGTGACTGATCAGCTTACCTAGCTATTTTCTAAATAGCCTATGATTGTCACATGAGTGTGGGTGTAAATGATTAGCCCATTAATGGCTCTTTGGGCTAGTGGGAGATTATTGGACATGCGAGCCCACGGCGAGCCATTATGCAATAAATGTTATTGCAAATATCATTCCCTGATCTGAAATGAAGAATAAATAATTTGCATAATAGATCCCTTAGTACAATTAGGGTTATGTACCATGGCCATCTTGATAATCATACAGTTGTTGATTCAACTGTTGAATTATAGAGGCTGGTGCTTGGATGAATATCTAAAGAGTTAGATTGGGGACTCATCAAGCACCGTCAAATGATTGTTAAGAGATGATCTCCAGCCTGAGTAGGAGATGGCAATCCTTATCTCTAAAGACTGATATCTGACCGACCTCTTGATTGAGGTCCTCTGCATAGGAATAGAGATTCAGAGGTGTCATATTAGTTAGGACAAAGAGTTGACTTAACGAGATCGAGATAACCAAAGTCTAATATCGTATGTTGTCACGATACAAGCACGCGTCTTCTGACCGGAGACAGATGTGTTACTATATGTCTGAGTATGTACATTTGGCAGACCAATAGGTTGATGTCCTAACCAAGGTCTATACACCCGCGTGCAGGTGTGCATATAAGGGCATATGAGTAATATGATCTCTCAAAGGGATCATACAGGTTCATTTACTGAACCGGAAGGCATGAGCTCACTCATGAGATATTGGGAAGAATCAAATTCTGTGCGCACGGTCGTCTCGCTTTGGAAGCTTGACTGAATTTGTAGGTTTGATATATACTTTTGGAAAGTATATGATCAAGACCTAGGTATGATATATGATTTTGGAAAGTATATGATCGATACCGACTCCCAATGATCGAATGAGAAACTTACTGATAAAACCATGAAGTAGATAGTATAAAGTTGATCCGATACTTCGGGTTTATTCTAAGTCTTCCAGTATGCAGGATGTACAGGTATTGGGAATACATGAGGGTGATGTGATCATAAACGATTGTAAAACCATGACGCTTCCATTCCTAGGGAGTGATGAAATTGGTCTGGATTTTAGAGAAGTAATCTGATCTTAGTCCAAATGTTGGACATTGATCTGAATGTGATTCAGATGCAATAAGAAGATTAGATTTACGGTCTTGATTTAATCAAGCATCTATGAGAGGCCCGCGATCTGGATTTGAGATACGATCTCAATATCCATGTCACTATAAGTGGAACAATACAATGGCCCTGTCCATATCTCCAAGTACTCGTGGAGAAAGCGCATTATTCTTGAAAGGGTTCAGGATAATTTCATTGTTGATAATATGTACCCGAGCATTGAGAAAATGGATAATCAAATGTGATTTAATTATCATGAATAATATAAATTTGATTCATATTATAAAGAGAATTATCTTAGATAATTAAATATGATTTAATTATCAAATATATAAATAATGTGAATGTGATTCATATTATTTGGGCATATGAGAATAGAGATCCAAGATGATTAAATGTGATTTAATTATCATGGATATGAATAATGTGGATAGCAGTATCCATATTAGTCATATATATTATAAATATGATTTATAATATATAAGAGAGAGCTATTTGTAATTTACATTTGTTAATTAAATGTTAATGTGAATTGGATTCACATTGGACATTAAACTGAAAATGTAATTTACACTTTATTTTGGGTTGTGATATGATTCACTAATTTTCAATGGCATGATTGCAATGTTCACAAAATAATTATGGATTATTTGTGTAAATGATTTACAATAAATAGTTGTTGTAAATAATGGAGATTTTCATAAGATATGAAATCTCATGAATAAGGAAGAGGAGTGCATGCTTCCTATTAAGGAGGATGGACGACCTCCTTGAATTGGATTCAAGGAGTGCCGCCACCCCCTATATGGAAGGGAGGCATGCCTCCTTCCTAAATCTCCCATATTGATTCGTTTTAAATTATTTTATATATTGATGATTTATTCAATATATATTAAATTAAATTAAATTAATTGTTGTTGTGTTTTTAGCAACAAATCATGACCATTGGAAGAAAACACAAATCAATGAGAGCTATTGGATTTGTGTTGTCACATGGATTGAGATCCATGGATCCCAAAATGTTATAAAAGGAGAGGAACCCCTTTGCTCTTCTTTACACAACAAGTGAGACAACAAGTCTCTCTCTCTTTCTCTTCACACGCCTACTCTCTCCCTCCCTCTCATGTGGTCGTCCATCATAGATGCCCTAGAGAGGTTCTCCATCGCCGCGGCATCGTCGTTATGCTGCCCGATGGTTTGCTCGCGGAACTCCGTCTACTTCGGCGTTCCTTGCTCTTGAAGAAGACGTCGGATCTCGTGTGTCGAGATCAGGAGATCCGCCGCTTCGATCATCAACATGGATTGCGAGAAGCACGCGGTTCATCCTCGAGCTCGCAAGCGTCTCCTCCGTCGGATCGGACTTGAGACAGGAGGTCTCTTCGTTTAGAGACTCGATCGCAACCACGCTTCAAGAGGTAACCCTAATACTTGTTTGTGGTTTAGAAGAAACGATCTGAGAAGTGTTCTTGGATCATGTGGTTTCGTCACATGAAAGTTTTTTAATTTCTGCTGCATAGAACAACTAGTCCGACTAGTCGTTCTTTGTCGTATTTGATACGACGCTCACGCTTCCGTGATGCGCTTGAGGATCTAACCATATCCTTCATAGATAACGATAGTCTGCACGTCCCGATGGAGACTGCTGCAACACTTGCATCAGATCCCATCTGGATGACTATCTCCCCTTGCTCTAGATTCCTAGTTTCCTGAAACAAATTCAACGAATTGCATACATGAACAGAAGCACCAGAATCTACAACCCAACTTCCTTCTCGTCCAACAAGAAAGCTAGTTTCAATGATGAAAGTAGAGTTCATACCTGCTGGGGCTTTACCTTTGTCAGCAGACTTCAGGTAATCTGGCAGTTATGCCGCCAGTGCCCCAGCTTCTTGCAGTAGTGACAGACATTAGCCTTTTTCAATGTCATTAGTGTGGAGGTACTAGAAGATGAATCAACTCCTTGATTCTTCTTCTTTCTCTTCTGGGTCGGGTCCTTCCAAAAACCTTACTTCCGCCCACGCGTTCCTCTCACTTGTGCAACCATTACACTAGCAGAGGGACCGTCCTTCCTCATCATGTCTTCTACAGACTTCAATGCAGCTAACAACCCAACGTTAGTGAAATCACCTTTGCTCATGTGATAAGACATGACAAAGTTGTTGAAAGACTTAGGGAGCTACAGGAGAATAAAATCAGCCTGCATATCAGAATCCATGTAGGCTCCCAGGGTTTCCAACTCAGAGAGGTACCCAAACACTTTGAGTACGTATTCTCTGACAGATGTCCCTTCCTGCATATGCAGTTTCATCACGTTGTAACGCTGTATGCGGTTTATGTCACCGAACATATCCTTCAGATTCATCATAATCTCTTGGCAATGTTTCATTTCCACATGTTGCTTCTGAAGCACATTGGACAATGACCCAAGGATATAAGACCTTGCCAGATTATGGTCTTCATCATATTTCTCATTATATGATTTATCTTCCGCAGTCTTGGGGTTTGCTATCTTGTACTTGGATAGCACATACGAGATGCGCTCCGCATAAAGAACAAGATCCAAATTTCGGATCCAATCCGAATAATTTGGTCAAGTCAACTGGTTGACCTCCAGGAGCCTGCTAAGTGGGTTCATGGACTTCATTTTCTGAAATTAAGAATGCACTATATTAGAATATATAAATGATTATATATTCGATTTTAAGATATTTGATTAAGGTGTTTTAAATCAAATTTGTCTTGCTATGTCGACTTTGAAAGATTATTCCCTTATTGTCTTTCAAAGTAAGAGATATACTTACCCCTATATCTCAAGAAAGATCTGGGATCTCCTTTCCTATCTTTATCACATTCTAATAATATGAGAACTTGTGACTCTGATAAAACAAAGCGGGAACTCATTCCGTCTTGCAAGTCTAACTTGTATTTCCCAATTCGGTCTTTAACACCCCAGCCCATCACCCCTAAGATTATGTTGACCCATTGTTAATTGAACCAACCGTCAACAGGCTTAATACTCGCTATACTCAATCCAATATCGCCCCAATAATATGAGGACTCGACATTGGGGTCACTACATATACGACCTTACTCTATCGAGAAGCAAAGAACCCGATCCAAATAAATCATATATAAGATCTGTCACTTCGGACAGGCGTCTCCTATATACAATATCTGGCGACGGAATCCTTTGCCTTGACGGAGACCATGGATGTTCCTTATGTGATCCTCCACCTCATATTCAAATTGTAATAATTAATTATCATGAATCATATTCACATAATTAATTCTTCTAAGGGAAATACACATCTATTCATAATAGAGTGTTTATTGGATATAATTAATATAATCACATTAAATTAATCATCAATCCAATTATCAATCAACAAACTTGATTATTACTTGAAAAGTAGGTATAATCTCAAAGTACATATTATTCGAATTTTAATAATTAAAAAAATACACTTTGACTTCTCCGACATTATCGAGTCCCAACCCACTGTCATGGCCAGTACCGACAAGAGTGGGACGGACCACATACGTTGCAACCTGCAACCCCAATGCTCTTCGACTAAGCACCATATCCACCTCAAGAAATGATAAAGCCAGATAGATCATCGTGTACTTTGAGATGCTCATCGGTTTTTCAACCGAAATTATACCATATAATATACATCAAAATAATTTTGATAATATTATAAGGAGATTTGCTAAACAAATCCCCAATCCTATTCATGCAAGAGGGTTTTCATGTAAGAGTTGTCCTACAACTATTGTAGGATAATTTAAGGTTCTTCATGAAAAAAAATGTTTGTTGATGATTTCATGTCAACCAATTAATGATCAAGATCCTTTATCTTATCATCTTCATTTAGGCAAATGTCATTCAATGAAATAATTAGCTCTTTAAATATTTCACAAATATATATCACTAATTATTTCAGAAAATTAACTATTAATTTTCATCATCATGTTTGAATGACTTATCACAAGGTTAATGATCAAGATTGTCAAATTCCAGCAGTGACCCCCAATCACTAAAATTAATTTATCTTGATCAATTTAAATCCAAAAATTGCAAATCAGTTTTCTAAGATTGTCAATTTGATTTATGAAAGATGATATTTCATGCATTTCGAGGCACATCAAAACAATAATTAACTCATTAATCACATTCAGATTTATTGTTCCCGCAATAGTGAATACATGTTTATTCAAAGGGCCATATCTTGAGCAAATGAAATCCAAATTACACAAACTCAGATGCTATGGTTTATTTATTTAATGGGAAACAAATAAAATTGCAAATTTCGTGTTTAAATAATTTAAACAGTACCAAAAAATTCTAATTAGACATATGTGCGAAAATTAGAATGCGACAAAACTTTCGCGTCCCTTTCAAACCCAAGTCGTCCTAGGTCTACGGATCGTATCCAAAAAACATTTTCGACCTATGGCTCTGATACCACTTGAAGGATTTTGAGAATCATCAAGCGCATCACGGAAGCGTGTCGATCGCATCATATGCGATCTGGGCGACTAGTCGCACTAGTCGCTAGATGCGGCGGAAATTAAAATTTTTAATCAAGTGATGAAACGACATGATCACGAGAACATTTCTCGGATCGTTTCATCAAACCACAAAGTATAAGAAATACCTATTGAAACGTGGTTGTAATCACGAAATCTCTAGAGATCCTCCCATCTTAAGTCCGATCCACGAAGAATGCACTTGTGGGCGCGATGATGAGATGTGTTCCTCTCGCAATCCTCGATGAAGATCCAAACAACGAATCCCCTGATTTCGTCCAACGAAATCCATCATCTTCCTTTAGAGAAAGCAGCCTAAAAGAAGAAAGAGACTCTCTTTCTCAATACAAGATCGTCGGCCACCTTGAAGGAGAGAGAGAGAGAGAGAGTAGGCGAAAATGAGAGAGAGAGAAAGAGAGAGTGGTAACCTTGTACAACTCTTGATTATGTACCTTTGAAAGGCTAAGTTAGCCCTTCTTATATATTAGTTTGGGATCCAATGGATCTCAATCCATGGGACACATAGATCCAACGATCAAGTTGATCTATATGTTAATCAATGACCATGATTGTTGTTGGTTAAAAACCAACAACACTCATTTATATTAAATCAAAATTATGTAATATTATCATCAACATAATTTAATTTAACATAAATCAATTATTAAGGGATAAAAATATAATAAAAAGGGGAGATAACAAATCACCCCCTAAAAATGAGGGGGCGTCACCTTTGACTATGTCATTGGTGACGCCACCTCATTTGGTGGTTTTTATCTCCTTTATTTTATACTATTATTTCTTATGAATTTGTAATAATCACTATCACAAAATTATTCACCAAATTAATTCTAAATTAATTTTTGAATATTTCTATCATGCCATTGAAAAATATGTAAATCATATTCACAACCGAAACTAATTTGTAAATTACATTTCCAAATAATTAATTAATTAATGTAAATCCAATCCACATTATTAATTAACAAATATTATTTACAAGTTTCTCTCTCCTTGATATATATATATATATATATATATATCCATTTATAATATATAAATATTATGGATATTACTATCCATATTCTATAATCCTTGATAATTAAATCCCATTTAATTATCTTGGATAAACATTCTCACAATATGAATCTCATTCATATTATTATGCTTGATAATTAATTCTCATTTAATCATCAAGTCCTTCTTGCTTGGATACATAATTCATCAAATGAATTATTCTTGAATCCCTTCAAGAATAATGTGCTTTCTCCGTAAATACTTGGAGATAAGGACAGGGCGATTGTATTGTTCCACGTATAGCGACTTGGATGTTGAGATCTCATCTCAAATCCAGAACTTACGGACCTCCCACAGATGCTTGATTAAATCAAGACCGCAAATCTAATCTTCTCATTGTATCCGAATCTCATTCAGACCAATGTCTAATACTTGGACCAAGATCAGATTGCTTCTCTACTGAGAGGAGTCACTAAAATCCAGACATGTTTCAGATTGCTTCTCTACTGAGAGGAGTCACTAAAATCCAGACATGTTTTATCACTCCCTCGGAATGGAAGCGTCATGGTTATACAATCGTTTATGATCACATTACCCTCAGGTATTCCCAATACATGTACATCCTGCATACTGGAAGATCCATGATCAATCTGAAGATTAAGATCAATTTTACATTGTCTTTTTCATAGTTTAATCACTAAGTTTCTCAATCTTGGGCATTGAGAGTTGGTATCGATCATATGCTTTCCCAAAGCATATATCATACCTTCAAATTCATGGCATGTTTCCAAAGCACGACGACCATTCATGGAATTTGAGCGGTCCCAATACCTCATGAGTGAGATCATGTCTTCCGGTTCATAAGTGAACCTGTATGATCCCTTTGAGAGATCGTATTACTCGTATGCCCTTATATGCACACCAGCTCACCGATGTATAGACCTTGGTTAGACCATCAACATATTGGTCTATCAAATGTACATACTCAGACATATAGTAATACAACTGTCTCCGGTGAAAGGATGCGTGCCTATGATGTGACATCATTCAACATATGACTTAGGTTATCTCGATCTCGTTAAGTCAACCTATTGACCTGACTAATCTGACACCTCCGAATCACTATTCCCATGCAGAGGACCTGCATCAAAGGTCGGTCAGATATCAGCCTATGTGAGAAAGGATTGACATCTCCTACTCAGGCTGGAAATCATTTCTTAATAATCATTTGACGGTGCTTGATGAGTCCTCTATCTAACTCCTTAGATATTCATCCAAACACCACCCTTTATGATTCAGTTAATGAATGAAGAGCTATATGATCATCAAGATGGTCATGGTACATAACCCTAATTGTACAGAGGGACCTTATAGTGCATTCATTCATTTAATTTCAGAAAGGGAGTGAAACATCAATAACTTTATTGATAAACATATATATTACAATAACATTTATTGTAAGAATGGTTCGTCCGGGGCTCACATGTCCAACAGAGAGAACAATGGCATGTTTTGCAAATAGGAATGAACATTAGGACAATTTTGTCTTTTTCAACGGAAAACGTCAAATATAACGAAAATCCTAAATAGAACATAACACATGGTTATGTCATGTATGAGTTAAGCATTACTCAAGTTTTCTCATATAATTCGCGATTATGCAGAGTTATGATTATAGTTGCAAAATTACTCAGAATTATGGGTGTAAAAATCCCGATTTATATTCCAATGGAAATTTTTTAATGATGTGTATATGCATGTTAATGTTTATATGTGTGTTTTCAAGTTTTTAGTTCAATCAGTAATTTCGATCATATTTTCATATATATTCTACACATTTTTCATTATTATGTTTCGATAACCTGGTTTAGCCAATTTCTCTTCATTGTTATAATTTAATATGATTTTAATGAATATCATCATCTGGTTTAGTAGATTCGATTTTATGAGCATGCTCAAATTTACATGTTTGCTAAGATGTCCGGATAAGTCCCGCGTCATTAAAAATTATTGAGATTTACTATCTATCATTTTTTTCTCCTGGTAGTTTATTAAATTTAATGTAATGCTTTGACTAAAGTATTTGGATAGAAAGAGTAGATAGCATAAATGGAAAATCTTTATCGGGAGTACTTTTTATAATTGAAGAAGGTCATTCCAACGTTAACTACGCCAAAAGGGGTTCAAAGTGACACTTTTTTTTTCTAAATTCATCATTATATGAAATAATGATATAATTCATTGTGAAAATAATTTTTATAGTTTAAATTAGCGATGAATATCAAATTTATTTTTTATCATTAATGTCGGAGCATATGGCAATACTTATCGGTCATTATTTTTCAAAAAAAGAATTAGTTTGTTTTGAAAGAAAGAGGATGAGCTCACGAGTTGTAAGTCACTGCAAAAATATTATATAATTAAAGGAAAAAGTTACAAGAAGCATTACATGGAGTCAGTGACGGAGAGAGGGGGGCGGGGGGGGGCTTAGCCCCCCAGCTCTCAACCAAAGTTCATATTTATATTTAATATATGGTATTATATATAATCTAAATACATTATTTAATAGTTAAAATATACATGTTATGTATAATAGCCCCCCATATCTCAACAAAAAATCAATATATATATGATCTAATTACAACAATTAATCGTTAACATTACATGATGTGCATAATCGGATACTGACACATATGTATATGTCCATCATCGTACCCGTTTATAAATCGTCATGGATTAGTTTTTATTTAGCATATGGTATAGATAACGATCTTTCTCTTTTTTCTTTGCATATACACAGATATGGATGGATACCTCTTTAATTTTTTAAGATTTTAAAACGGATATGATTGCATATTTTTTAGTATATACATAGAGATTAATGGGGCTGCACCATTCGGGCAGCCAACATGGATGCCCCGCGCCGTTTTCGGCACTTTTTTATTTTTTTTTCAAAAAATATCGTATATTCATTCCTATATCCCTCCTATATGCCATTCAAATTTCGTCAGAAACAGAGACTCCTACGGCCTCCATCCGGACAATCATTTTTTAACGGTAACATGATTTTTTAAATCGACACCATCTCGATGGAGGTCGTAGGAGTCTGTTTCTAACAAAATTCGATGGCATATAGGATGGATATAGGGATGAATATACATGGCGGTTTTCAAAAAATAAAAATAAAAATGCTGAAAATGACGCGGGAGCAGCCATTGTTGGTTGCCCCAAGGGGGCAGCCCCATTAAACTCATATACATATGGGTTTAATGTGGCTGCCCATAAAGGGAAGCTAACTTGGCTCCCCCCACTCCATTTTCCCTATTTTTTTATTTTTTTTAAATTTCTTCAGTGAATATTCATTACTATATTCCTATATTATGCTATTAAAAATTCGTGTGAAATAGAGACTCCTACGGCCTCCATCAAGACAGTCATTTTTTACGGTAACAGAATTGCTAAAAACTACCCCGTCTGGATGGATGCCGTAGAGTATCTGTTTCACACGAAATTTAAATAGCATAATATAGGGATATATTGATGAAAATCCACG
Organism: Ottelia alismoides; assembly: GCA_037367405.1. Classification (NCBI taxonomy): domain Eukaryota; kingdom Viridiplantae; phylum Streptophyta; class Magnoliopsida; order Alismatales; family Hydrocharitaceae; genus Ottelia; species Ottelia alismoides. The sequence continues at coordinate 910,772 of JAZKJV010006773.1, forward strand.
GAAGAAATTTTCAAAAAAAATAAAAAATTGGGAAAATGGGGCGGGGGGAGCCAAGTTAGCTCCCCCTCAAGGGGCAGCCCCATTTTACCCTATACATATATGAAGACATGCATATTTATATCTGCATGTTTGCAACCCTATTTTTATCTGCATTTAAAATAGTATGCGGATACATGTACACATGTCAAAATATGTATAACACATATGATAAGGGATTGGTAGACATTTATATATATTTTTCATCCATATAAGTAAAAAGTATTGTATAGTGTTACTTGTTTGAACATATTAAATTTAATGACATTACTTAATAGAGTTTAATGGGGTTGTCCCCGCGCCGTTTTCGGCGTTTTTTTATTTTTTTGAAAAATATCGCCATGTATATTCCTCCCTATATCCCTCCTATATGTCATTCGAATTTCCTCAGAAACAGAGACTCCTATGGCCTCATCGAGATGGTGTCGATTTAAAAATTCTGGTTACCGTTAAAAATGACTGTCTGGATGGAGGCCGTAGGAGTCTCTGTTTTCGACGAAATTCGAATGACATATAGAAGGGTTATAGGGATGAATATACATGCGATATTTTTAAAAAAAATAAAAAAATGCCAAAAACGGCGCCGGGGCAGCCCCATTAAACTCTACTTAATATCACATTAATAAATATGTATTTCAATGATGTGAAGAGTTTTGTAGGGATCTTTTTGTCAATACGATGTTTATAGATATTATTTATGTTCGATTATAAGTTTATATGGGTATTTTTTATAAAATATTTTCCCAATATTAGTTTCAATCAATTACGAAATTATTGGAAGCTTGCCTTATAGATTGAGGTTGTTTCCACATACCCAACCTCATAAATTAAAACTTCCGTTAATGTTCTACATATCCTCCGAATTTCTCTCAAATCCGATATCATTTCCTATTTATCATAGTGGTTAAAAGTCTAATAAATATTTAAGCAACTTAAATCTTATTTAAAAGAGAACCAGACTCACCATTTATATAAAATAGCAAATGATCGTGGATTTGAGCGAAAATCGAAGTATATGTATAACATTATTCGAAGATTTATAGGTTGGATTTTTAGAAACAAATTTCAACAAAGTAGCTTTTGTAACTCACATTACAATAGAGGAGCCCCTCCTGAAATACTAACAACTAAAATGACAAGGTAAATTAGATAAATAATTTACCTCTTCCCCACCCCACCTCCAAATAATTTAGCCCCCCCAAGAAGAATTTTCTGGCTTCGTCCCTGCATGGAGTTCCAAAAGTTCATGAGAGCCATACGCTGGGACACTACATTTTCCAAATAAAGTCTCTAATTTTTAAAAACGATCTCGTTTCTCGCCAACCATAAGGCCTACAGTTAGTCTTCGCTTATTTTTTTAGTTCTAATTTTATCCACTATTAGTTACTTTTTTAAAATAACAACGGACAATGGTTGCCGTATGGACCATCACTAGATATAGTAACGAATAAGACATTCGTTGCTAATTTTAAGTAAAAAAAATACTTTAATGATAAATAATTTTGTCATTATATATGACGAGTTTTTAAAAAACACTAGAGAGGCTTCTTATTATAGTGCAAATTCTTATCATCAAGTTTCCTTTTTCTATAAAGACAAGTAGAGATTGAGTTAGAGATATTATCAATCGGGATTTTTAGAGCACGACCCCAACAAACTTTGCCAATTTCGATATAACTCCTATAAAGTTCATATATATTCCATCATCAATCATATGGTACTGCTTGGAGAAGCCACATTTCTCCTGAGCCTTTTAATTGAGTCAGTTACCCATTACGCTCGTGGGTACGCGGACTTGAATAGGATGTGCTTTGGTAGGATTTTAGGACTTCGAATCATTTATAATTGGGATTGAGTCGGTTACCATTTGTTGTCCGTCTCCATTAAATTTCTATGTAACTTCCTTTATAGATAAAAAATCAGCTTGTGCTCGAAAAAAAAAAAAGAATTGGGATAAGCCTGACACGTTGTTGAATGAGCTTGGGTATAATTTTTTATTTTTGAACCCAAATCAGATCGATTGAGTCGAATATAGATCAGAGTTTAAAAAATCGGACCGAACCAGTCGGTTGGACTGGGAACCGGCCCCAATCTGATCGGTTCGTCGGTTTTGTGTAATTAATTTCAAAAAAAAGGAAATAAAAAATTGGGTCGGATAGGGTTGACCCGGATGATCGGAACAGATTGACAAAGATTGACCTAATTTTGATGGTTTGATAAATTTTCAAAAAATAAAGATTTAAATAATGAAGTGATGGGGTTTTGTCACTTGTGCCCTTCTTAACTTCTTCGATATAAGTTATCTCCCTCTCTTTTTTAGAATATATGTTGTGTCAATACTTTCTTGGAGTAATTTTCTAGAAGCAATTATAAATACGTATATAATTTATTGAAAATGTAACTAACTTTTGTATAGTGATACTCTAAATAGACAATCATGTTATTCTATTGAAAGATTTGACATTTTAAATGACTAGCTCACTGATGTGTAAATACATACTTACATATATGTATCCGATTTTATAAGTTCAAAAAACCGGTTCGACCAGTCTGACCAGTAAATTAATCCTGATCCGATTTTTTTTCCCGATTCGATAGGAATGATGACATCATGCTGACATCATTACCGATCCAACCAATTTGAACCGACGGTCCGACCAATTGGACCAAATCAAATACTGATCGGTTCAATATCCGGTCTGATTTTTAAAATCTTGATATTGATTATATCTTAATAAATAGTAGATTTAAGATTTATCTTCAAACAAATTAAAATAATCAAAATAACCTTTTACTGCTTACTATCATAATTTATTAATTATCAATTATTTTTCCATTCTTCCTTGTAAAATTAAAGATATTGATTTCGAAATAATAGAAAATTTTAATATAATATTCGTACTTTCTCAATTAATACTACTACTACATATTTCAGATTTACTTGCTATATATTCTAGTGTAAGACATCTGAATGTGAGATAAAGTATATGAATTAAACTCTGGGTGAATAGTCTGCGCGCTTGGTGGGCAGGCTTGGGCTTCGAAAGTGAAGTCTAGCCTGATAATAAGTGAGTCAAGCTCGACCAGATAGTAAATGGGTTTGATTGGCCTTGGACTTTGAAACTTGAGAGCGTAGTAAAGACGAGGTTTACATGAGTTGTGGTGCAACTGGCAATATTTACATGGGCAGTGTTGCGAAAAACCCTTGTTAATTTAGTATTTTTGCCATTATTTAGTTTCTAGTCAAAGGAAGATGTTTGCCCCATTATCTGCAATTCTCTTGTACTTCACTTGGATTCCGGTAAAAGTTCACGAATGGCTTATGTTGTGGCTATTGTATATTATAATCCATCTTCTCATATACTTTAGACCTTCAAAATGACGAAACTCGCACCGAGTCGACGACCATTTCAACATTGGAGTGGGTGCATCTTTGGAATGTTAAAAGCCGAAAGGACAATTATTCTAAGGCCAGCTGGCTGTAATATTAGGCGCGTGCACCAAGTCAATTTTGAATAATTAATGGATCAGAGTATACAATAATGGTTTGTGTGTCCTGCTCCTTGGAATATAATGGTTTGGTAGATCAGCATGGGCCGTGCCTGGGGTCAAGCTCAATTTTTTGTGTTGGTTTTGGGCCAGATTGAGGTCCATTATTTTTTTTTGGATTCCAAGTCCAAGGCCAACCCAATTATTATGGGCCGCCCATTAAAGTTACAACTGCTTGGATTATTATAATTATGATCTTCCTGAATGTCTATTTGACTAATAACGTTGAGTTAATAATATCAGTGATTCAAGATGTGGTTAACAACTTACTCTAAATAAAAAATAACCTCTAATCACAGCATCAAATATCTTCAATAATAATAATAAGATAAGAAATTAGAAAAATTAAGGAAAAAATAATAGAAACGTACCCTCTTGAGATTTTTGTTGAAAGAGAGAGAGGCAAAGAGAGGTTGATGTGTGTCCCTGCTAATCCAACACGCGGCGGCAGGGGTCAGGTTTGGCGGCGACGGTGAGGTGGCAAGAGGGGTAGTCGAGGTCCACGGTTGGAGGTGGGTCTGGTGGCAAGGGCTATGGCTTTCATGTGCAAGAATGAGGAGGGAAGGGAGGGGTCTTTCTTCATGCGGGAGAAAAGAGGAAGGGGGTACTTGCATCTTGCCTATGGGATTGGAAAAAACCCCCCTGACCTAGGTCGGGCTCGCAGTCTCTCTTTCGAGTCGAGCACATGGACCCTTATCGGGGCTCACATATGGGTTGGACTTTCTGGCCTAATGGGATGGGTCGCACTGAAATCGAGTCTACTAGCCCAATTAATAAACGAGCGGAAAATTTTAGCATGAGTCCGACCAAAAATGGTTTCAGGTTGGGTAGGGCTAGGTGGGACGGGCTTCAGGCTGGACCAACCTTAGTGATGCAAACAGACGGATACGGATACAGATATATGTATTATTGTATACTTATCTGTTTTCAAATACGAATACAGATGCAGATACGGATATTGATAAATATTAAAATTATCTTGCCATATCCTTACAAATCGGATACGGACGTAAAACGAATAATGATCTCATACAAGTAATTTTAGAAATATTCTATAGAATCGACTTAAATATATACGAATTGGATGGAAAACACATGATATAAACTTACTAAATGTATTTGTATAATAAAACTATATAAATATGATAAAAGAAGGTATAGAATTATGTTATATAGGGTTAAAAATAAATCTATGACTATATTTATATACGAAAATGGATATATGGATACATATACGGATGTTTACGGATATCAAAATGATATCCATATCAATATCCAGTTTAAAACAGATGCGGATACGGACATCAAAATCTGTATAAAACGGATACGATAATGGATCGAATACGAATGTTTCTGTAACGGACCCGATCTAAGCCCAATGCTTATCCCTAGTTTGGTCCAATCTATATTCGTGCTAAAATATCGGACCAGAATTGCTTGTGGCTATGTGGATCTTTACACCATTAATTTCCCATCTTTAATTAGACCAACTGGAGGACATGAGATACCCCAGACAGACATGTTGAAGTTTAAATCTATGAATCGGACTAAATTCGCCCTTTTTTAGAAGGGAATGCATTGGAAAAAACTAAACTATATACTATAGTACCTAAAGTACCTAACCCTTTTCCGTAGATTGTCTATGAGCAAGAGTTAATATTTATTTCGTTCCATTCGAAATAATGGAACAATTCTGTTCGTAGGAACAAATAGAAGCAGATTAATATTTATTTCGTTCCATTCGAAATAATGGAACAATTCTGTTCGTAGGAACAAATAGAAGCAGATCTATTCTATACCCGATAAGTATAACCCGAGCTCGGAGAAGGAAGAGATAAGAGGGTCCTATGGAGAATATGGTCAGAAATCCATAATAGAGTCCGACCACAACGACCGAATTTATTATCTTCATGCATAAAGGTATCGATTAAAAAATCCTATTACCATTAAAAAATGATTGTCTCGATGGAGGCCGTAGGAGTCTCTGTTTCTGACGAAATTCGAATGACATATAGGAGGAATATATGTATGAATATACATGGCGATACTTTCAAAAAAAATAAAAAAAAATGTCGAAAACGGCGCGGGGGCAGTCATTGTTGGTTGCCCCAAGGGGACATCCCCATTTTTCTCATATATATATATATATATATATATATATATATAAGAGAGAGAGAGAGAGAGAGAGGATGGGGAGCTTGAACCATTGTGCATGTAATTTTACATGCACCGGTGCTTATATCTTCCACACTTTTTTACATTTTTGAAAAATACCATCATTTATATTCATCTATATATCCCTCTAATATGCCATTCGAATTTCGTCAGAAACAGAGACTCCTATAACATCCATCTAGAACAGATCGATTATAGCAATTCTAAGACCGTTAAAATTACCTGTTCTAGATGGAGGTCATAGAAGTTTCTATTTCTGACGAAATTCGAATGACATATTGGAGCAATATATAGATGAATATACATGGTGGTATTTTTCAAAAAAGTAAAAAAATGTGGAAGATATAAGCACCGGTGCATGTAAAATTACATGCACCTTGGTGCAAGCTCCCCATCCTCATATATATATATATATATATATATATATATATATATATAGGAAAAATGGGGCTGCCCCCTAGGGGGTAGCCAACGTGGCTGCCCCCACCCTATTTTTCGCAAAATTTTTTTATTTTTTTGGAAAAATATCACCATGTATATTCATCCCTATATCCCTTCTATATGCCATTCGAATTTCGTCAGAAAACAGAGATTCCTACGGCCTCCATCCAGATGTCATTTTTTTAAGGGATATTTACACCCATAACCCTGAGTAGTTCCGTAATTACCCCAGATACCCTCGATAACCATGAATTACACTCAGAACCCCGAATAATGTTTAACCTTTACATGGCATAACCCTGTGTCAACTTCCGTCAATTTATGCCGTTAACTTTGACAGATTTCATATATTTTAGACAATTTTACCCCTCCAACAAAATCACATTCCCAAAAAGAACCCCCGTCTCCTTCCCCAATCGCCTGTTACCTCCACCGCCTGCAATCTTGACGCCCCCTTCCCTCCCGGAGCAACTGCCTGAACGATATGGTTAGATCCTCAAGCGCATCACGGAAGCGTGAGCGTCGTATCGAATACGATGAAGAATGACTAGTCGCACTAGTTGTTCTATGCAGCGGAAATTAAAATTTTCATGTGACGAAACCACATGATCCAAGAACACTTCTCGGATCGTTTCGTCTAAACCACAACCAAGTATTAGGTTTACCTCTTGAAGCGTGGGTGCGATCAAGTCTCTAAACGAAGAGACCTCCTGTCTCAAGTCCGATCCGTCGGAGGAGACGCTTGCGAGCGCGGGGATGAACCGCGTGCTTCTCGCAATCCATGTTGATGATCCAAGCGATGGATCTCCTGATCTCGACACATGAGATCCGACGTCTTCTTCACGAGCAAGGCATGCCGAAGTAGACGGAGTTCCACGAGCAAAACATCGGGCAGCATAACGACGGTGCCGCGGCGATGGAGAGCCTCTCTAGGGCATCCATGGTGGACGGCCATGAGAGGGAGAGAAAGAGAAAGAAAGAGAGAGAGAGAAGAGAGAGAGAGAGAGAGAGAGAGAGAGAGAGAGAGAGAGAGACTTGTTGTCTCACTTATGTGCCTAGAAGAGCAATGGGGTGCCTCCCCTTTTATAGGGTTTTGGGATCCATGGATCTCAATCCATGTGTCAACACAAATCCAATGGTCCACATTAATTTGTGTTTCTTTCAATGGCCATGATTTGTTGCTAAAAACACAACAACAATTAATTTAATAAAAATCAAATATATATTAAATATAATTTGATTTATATCAAATCAATCTCCATTAGAGATAGGAAAGGAGGCAAGCCTCCTTCCATAAGGAGGGTGGACGGCCACCACATTCCTAATGGAATTGTGGCCGTCCCCTCTCCTCATTAGGAAGGGAGCTTCTTTTTTCCTATTACATGAGATTACATTATCTCATGATTCTCTCCAATATTTGCAACAACATTTGTTGCAAATTATTTCACAAAAATACATCCAATTTATTTTGTGAACATTGCAATCATGCCATTGGAAATTTGTGAATCATATTCACAACCCAAAACAAAATGTAAATTACATTTTCAATTCAATGTCCAATGTGAATCCAATTCACATTAACATTTAATTAACAAATGTAAATCACAAATAGCTCTCTCTTATATATTATAAATCACATTTATAATATATATGACTAATATGGATATTTCTATCCACATTATTCATATCCATGATAATTAAATCACATTTAATCATCTTGGATCTTTATTCTCTTGTTCTCAAATAATATGAATCACATTCACATTAGTCACATCTTTGATAATCAAATCACATTTAATTATCTCAGATAACTCTCTTTATAATATGAATCAAATTCATATTACTCATGATAATTAAATCACATTTAATTATCCATTTTCTCAATGCTTGGATACTGATGAATCTCGGATTCATCACTCTAAATCTCATTTATTAAGCTTAAGTCCCTAAAAATCAACTGCATTTCTGCATTTATTTCGCATAATTAGCATTTGTGCATGATTTCATAAGAATTGCATTTTAACATTAAATTCTGCATCAAATAAGAAGCCAAAAAATCCAAAGCCCAAATTGACCTGTAAATAGCCTGACTTCCCCTATTTTTAACTCCTCCATGCTAACTCCGAATGCCACAAACCCACCTCCACTGTGTACATATCACTAACAAGAATAAATGAAAAATACAAAAAAAATCACTAACTCAAATAAGTGGACCAAAAACCCAAACCCTAGTTCTAGGATTTTCGGACTAAAAGCCACATATCTTCCCCATCTAGTGTCCGATTTGATCCTACTCACTTTTGAACTAATGCACATTCAATTACCTTCAAAACAAGACCAAGTTCAAGTGAATCGGAGCTCGTATGTGAAAGTTGGGTTTTGGGCCTCTTTTGTACATTGTATTTTCGCGGTTTTGACCTTGTATTTTATGTATATATTTTATTAATTAATAAAAATCCAAAAAAATTAGAATTAGGTGCATTTTATTTATCTTTGAGTTTTCCATATTTTTCCGGATTTTTATCTTGTTTAAAAAAAATGACAAAAAAATTAGAAAACCCAAAAATCAAGGTATTCTATGTACATGGGATGCCCCAAAAATGCACTTTTCACATTTGACCGAATTTGGCTTTGATGTCTTCATGAAAGTTGTAGATCTCTTCGAGACGAGCATTTTTCGTGAAGAAACTTTTTCGATCCGAGGTCATTTGCTATTTTTTATCTATTTTACAAAACATTTAGTTTTCGATTTATCTGGTGTTGACACGTGGCAGCCCCAGAGGCCGCCACGTGTCAGTGTTTTTGGGTCTTTATTATATCGTTTTTATAAAATAAAATAAAAAAAATCTAAAAAAAAAAAAATTTAAACCGAAGCACGTGCATCGCACGTGCCCCCAGGCACGTGCTCCGCACGTGCGGCGCACCCGCTCCCTCTGCCCTTAATCTCATCGCCACGTGTCGCTATAGGAGCCGTTCGATCTCGTTTGATCGAACGGCGCCTGTGCGTCGTCCTCTACCTCCAACAAACCACCGCAATCATCGCCGCCGCCTCTCCGATATCTCCGCCAGCCGCTCCCCTTTCGCCGGTCAACCTCGCAACCAACCCAATCGCCTCCCTCGCCTATTTAAAACCCTCACCGGCCCCCATCGCTCGCATCCGCCGATATACCTTCTTTCCAGGCCAAGCCGGTGGTGACAGCCCGGCCACGGCGACTTCGCGGCGAGATCCGAGGGCCCCCCCAGCCCTCGTTGCAGAAGTGGCTCCGCCGCCGCTCTCTTTCTGCTTCTGCTCCGGCCTTCGGCACCGTTGAGCCACCGACTCTTCATCAGCTTCGCAACTTCCGCTCCGCCATACGAACCACAGCAGCAACGCAGCCTACGACCGCCCCTTCACCGCCAACAACATCGCCAACGCCCTTGGCCCGCGACTCCGGCCATCCGCTTCATCTTCCACGACTGCCGCAAGCTTCTCCATCACCGAGCTTCACCTACTCCGCCTCACCAGAGCAGCTCCTCCGCCTACGCCACCGTCATCAATCTCCGACGTCGACCGCAGCCCCGACTCCGCCGTCTCCGTCATCTCCTCCAGCTGCGCCTTCATCAACACCCACCAGGCTTCTCCGTCTTCTCTGCCTGGGCCGTGTGTCGGCCGCTACCATCAACTCCTCCGCCTTGCTGCACCGCCCGACCACCGCAGGAGGCGGTGGTTCTCCTCCGCCCTCTCCTCCGCCGCATCACCGGGCTCCGCCAGGAGAGGCCGAGCTCCCTCCTCCGCCTCGCAAGATCGCCAGCAGCCGGGACCAGCCCAAGGTTCTCCCACGTGCTCTGCACGTGCGGAGGAACCTTCCGCAGCACGCCACCCAGGGGTCACGTGCTATGCACGTGACTGCCTGGGTTAATTATAGAGAAGCCCTCCGAAGTCCCTCATATTGCACACAAGTCCCCGCGTCCAGAGGCACGTGCATTGCACGTGCTCATCTGGAACATTTGCAGAATTCGCCCCTTTACGTTTGGTAATTGCACTTAGGCCCCCACTGCACCTTTTATTCATTTATTTTATTTATTACATTTGCATTCATACCCCTGTGTTCCTCCTTTGTCTTGAAACTCTTATTTACATTATTTTATTTATCCAAAAATTGCATGATGTTCTTTACTTAATTCTCTACATTTGGATGCATTGCGACTATTTTTGTGATTAATGGTTAATGAATAAATAAAGATTTTGTGGAAAATTGCAGACTTTGCCCATTTCTTGCTCTTTAATTTTTATATGATTAACCGTGACTCTAAAAATTCCTCAAAAATCAAATATTGTAGAGATTATTTTGATTAACATTGTGCCCAAAAATCTTTGCATTTGCACGCATATTTTGTCCTGTAAAAATCATTTTGCACATTTTAATGTTTGATTTTTAATAGGTATTAAACCCCACATTTTCGAGGTTTAGGATTTCTCTGGGATCCATCACCTAGTGATAGATCTTAGATAATTTTATTTCTTAAAAATAAGAAGGTTTAATATTTATTATAATTAAATATTGAAAAACATTCTGTTTGCATTTAAAAATCCATAAAAAATTCATATTGCATCCAAAAATTCCAAAAATTACAGTGCACTCATTTCATCATATTTTACATCTCGGCCAAGTTTCGTATTTTTCGGACATCATTTGAACACAATTCACATTTTAGTCCATAAAATAGGCCGAATTTGCATATTGCACCCTCTATTGCATTGAAAAATTCCAAAAAAAAGACTGCCTTGAAAACTGAACTCAAAATTGAATAGACATTAATCTAAGTTGTTCCTTTGCCTCCTTGTGATCGACCTTGGGACTTGCCCAAGTAAAATAAACATAAAAACCACGTGATTGAATTTAATTAAGAATTTGTGGTTATTTTCTTGACTGTTCTCGAAAGCCGCCTACAACGAACGACATATTTATTTTCACGCACGAAGATTAAAAACGTTTTCTTATCACGGCTTTTCGCGGGCTCGTCAGATGGCGCCGTTGCCGGGGAGGCAAACGGCTTAGTTTTCTGTTTTGAAAATTTTTGTTCGGTTTTCCGAATTCGGGTAGTCTGGCCCCCGAATTTGTTTTTCAGCATTTCTTTTATTTATTTTATTTTTGATTATTTTCTGAGTCACTCTCTTACATCATCTCTCTTATTTTTCTTGCGAGGTACCCGGCGCACGTGGAGCGGTTTTTTAAGAAACCGACGCATCTTCACCGACAACCGAAGAAGCCGCAATTAATTTAAGATCGAGTCGAGTCGTGAGAGAGCGTAGAGTCTAGGTTTTTAATTTCTGCAAATTTTCATTTCTGCTCATTTACAGCGGTGTCCGTTTGGACTCTCGCGTGTGTAAAAAAGACCTTGAACTTTTTTCTGTGGTGTGTCGTGGCCTGTTTCACTCTCCGGTGAGGGTGGGGCCCGACTTGAGTGGCGATTAGGATAGACCTGCACATACGGCTCTTAGAGCATTTTTTATCTTTGCTTGTGCTCGTAGGATCTTAAGCCACACTTCACTTTAATCAAGACGCACATAGATCGTTCAACTTAGCCAAAGTTAACTCAATTCTTCCCGCTAATAGAACTTTCTGTTTAGGTGCGGTTTTCATCGGCTTGCACGCATTTAGTATAATTTTTAAAATTCTGTATTGCATTCCACATGGAGATTGCGAGGAGGCACTGTAAGTCTTCTAACTGAGCATTCATCATAGTTTTCCGCGTGCATCGGCTTTTCTCGAATTCCTCTCTCTTGTTTTATCACATAAATCTAAAGGAAATTGGGACCGGACGGTAGACGTGTATTTGTGCTCATCTAAATTTTTCAGTGATCACCTCATTAAAATTGAGACTGCTAAATATAGCCGATCAAAATAATCCATAAAATCAAGAATTTCTGCGGGAGAGCAACCCCGACCTTGTATGTTCTATTTTTCTGAGTGAGCGAGAGACGACACTTAAGGCTAGAGCCCAAATCCGAAATCTCAGCTCACTAAATTTTTGCCAAGATTGATTTATCACCAACTAAAATTGAAAAGATAATAGCCAAACTCTTACGGCTTCATTGTGTGCGTTGGTGAACCCAGGGTTTGAATTGTGTTTGCATTGGTGTGCGTGAACCGATTTCAAGATCAATAGCCGCACATTTGATTTCTCTTGACTATCCCGTGCAATCATCTCTCTCCTTTCTTAATTTAAAATTCACAATGGAATTCTTGTCCAATAACTCTTGCAGACCCAACCCCTCATTCCTTTCAGCTCTTTCAAAAATAGCCGAACATTTATCCGAGAATCCATCAGAGCTTTACTATGAAAATGAATTCGTATCGGTTAGACCCAAAACACCTCCCCCTCAACCACCAATAAATCCATCTCCTTCTGCTAATCTGACCTACTTCATGAATGACAACCCTTTATATTCAGAGCAGACAAACCAAGAAATGATTGAGGGCTCTACTTCTTCATTTAATCCTCTTTACATTGATCATACAATTCACCCCTCATATTCGGTAAATGTCAATCCATCATTCATGGGAGAAGATAACCACATGATCGAATTGAACACTTATTCACCTCTTCCATCATTCTTGAACACCAAAGAAAAATCATTACCTTGGATTGAACATAATAACCCCCTCTTCACTCATACAGAGGATTGGACCGACCACAAAAGATCACAACTCTCCTTGGACCAACTCCACTTACCTAGACCATATGAGCAGCCACCTTCCATGATTATTGAGGAGATACTTTCAGAAGATGATGATCGTACATCGGATATTTCCGGAGATCCCTCCCCTAGTACATATAGAAAAATAGAAGAGGACATTGAATTACAAAAACATACCCCAACTGCTCCCATATTTGGCCAAGAAGAGATTCTGGAGAATATTTTGAGGATGAATAAGAAATTTGATTTAATGGAGGATAAATTTCAAGAACTTGCCGATCGTTTAATCTCTGGTAGCTCGGCTATAAAAATGGATGAGGAAATGATTGGATCTGAAATTGAAAATTTTGAGGATATTCAGGGACCTATGGACAATTCTGAAAATGACTATGACGTTGACCCTCACCCTGAACACCAGAGCCCCTCTTCGTCTAAAGAACACCCCACACCCCCACACCAACCAGAAAATACCAAAAAAATAGAAATATTTGAAAATCACAAAAAATTTGAAAATTCAGAAAATTTCATAAAAATTGAAACTGAAGATGATCTGCGAAATTTGGATCCGACTATACGGGAAGCATTAGGAAAGAAATTGATTTTTGAACTTCCCTTTCTACAGGCCATTGAACACTTCCCCGATCTTAAAGGATTTGTATTGGACAAATTAACGATGAAGAAATCGGGCAGAATACGAACAAAGACTAAAAGACATATCCTGTCAATGGCCTCCTCCTTGGTGTTGAGGAGAAAAACCAAGAGCCGCATAGTGAAGCGGTTGCCCAGATTTGAATGTGTACTCAAAGACATAATTTTCACCCATGCTCGGATTGATGACGATTCACCAATTAATATCCTCCCGACCTCTGTATTCCATGAACTCAAACTCGGACCGATTCGGAAGATACGAGAAATTGTACAATTAGCGGACCGATCGATAAAGCGGCCGAGAGGAACCATTTCTGTCATCATGAAATTCCAAGGTGCTCCGTTCAAGGTAGAATTCACGATCATTGATATTGAGCATCAAGGAGAATTTACCCAGTCTCCAATCATTCTCGGAAAGCCATTCTTGGCATTGGCCAAAGCGAGTATCGATTGTGAGACTCGGGAAATCAATTTCACAGCATTGGAAGCACTTAGATCTGACCATGTCTTTGAGGAACCACGATCTCCTGAGGCAACCCACGAAGTCCCCGACAACCGTAACCATGAAGCGGTAGAAGAGCCCTATCCCGCAGCCACACCTGAGATAGCGGTTGTTGATGAGATTATTGGTTTAGAAAATCTCCCCCCTGCTCCATTCCCAGCCGCTCTCACCAGGGAGAATCATGTATATGAATCATATGATCCGGAGACTTATGCATGGGCACACCCTGGGTCAACCTACTCTGACTACATAGATTACATCAACTCGACTCAGGAATGCACCAACATCGAATCAATGGAGAAAGAACATTCAGAGACTCTCCCCAATATTCAAATCCCCGAGGATCTTAAAATAGACAAATCTTTCTACTACGATCCTGAGACATATGCATGGTCACACCCTGGAGCAACATTCGCTGAATATCTTGACCAAATCATCCCAAATCGAGAGTGCTCAAACATAAGGGAGACTAAGAGCACGCACGCAGATCGAGCACCGACCAAGGAAACTTCAAATGGCTATTCATCTGGATATTCAAGTGAACCGACACCTTCACGGCGAAATAAAAAGAGAGTCACTTTTGACCTTCCGGAAGAGGTATCGTCTGATGGTCCCTCATCAGGTCCGGAAAGGTAGTCTACATGAGTGAAGTCTGTTCGGCAGCCCTAAAGCCATATCTTCGTAAGGATCCAAAATTCAATTCTCATTGGACAACTCCCGTTCCTAACTACTACTCATCCAAAGCTGATGCTCCTGCCCTCTTCAAATACACTGGAATTCTTTCGTATGAGCTGACTGAGACCGGTGCTTCTGAGCTATCATCTGAGGACAAATTGATTGACCCCAAGAAGGAACGAATTCTGAGGAAACAATTAAAGAAACAAAAAGATATGCAAACTTGGAGTATGTCCACTTTCAAATACTACTCCTCTGAGGATAACTCTGATGATGGATACCTTTCATCTGACTCAAACACTTCATCTATTATCCATCATGATTTTTCTGAGGAGGACACTGATTATAGTTGGGAATCATATGCTCCATCTTCACCTCATCATTATGATCTCCCACCGCAGGCTCACAAGAAGATCAGCAAAACCGCCTTAATCATTCGGCTACCCACCCTCCCTCCCGACCACATCGGTCTCCTTGTACAGCTTCTTCCTCTACTTAGGCCAAGGCTTAAGTATAGGGGGGACCGATGCCATCTGTTTATACCATCCTTCTCATACTCCTAACCGCTCCATTTTCACCCTTCTTCCATACTTAGGCTGTCCACAGCCTAAGTATAGGGGGAACCGACATCCACCTGTATATCCTCTCCTCATTCACATATCATAACCGCCTCTTGTCCGCTTTACTTCCTAACCCATTGTATATAAATTTTCCACTCCCTTACGCTTAGCACGAGCTATGTCTTCATTACGCTTTTTTGTGCTCTGAGGGACACAGCACTCGCTAAGTATAGGGGGGTCTGTATATATACTTTGTATATATTTTACCCATATCTCGTACTTCGCGGGGTGGGTACTAACTTGAAAAAAAAAAGAAGAAGAAGAAGAAGAAAAAAAGAGTTTTGCTACTAACACTAACTTGCCAAAATATTTGAAAAAAAAGAGGCTTCTTATTCATTTTCTGCATAAAAAATCCCTTGCATAAAATGTCAAAAAAAAAAAATTCGTGTCTGCATTACACACACCTGCACTTCATCCAACATTACATGCATTTGCATCTGTGAAAAGTCATTGGGTCTGAACCAAGTTATGAGCCGAAACCGAGAGTGGTCTGGGCTTGCCTTATCTACCTAATTTTCGGAGGAACTTCACCGAGAAATAGGATTTTAAAGAGCTTCAGGTCTTTTGACTTAATTCTTTAAGTTCCACATGACAATGTGCAGCGTTTGACTCTTAGTGTCTAACCTGGTCTCTTCATTCTGGGTACCACTCTGGAATAGGGAATTAATTTGCACCTCTCTCACTATGCACTTAGCTCAAACCCAGACGGGATGTTGGAAGACTATGTGAGTTTCTTTTCTTGGTAGCGTGGAAATCTAAAGACCGGAGTACGGGTTGAAATAAAGCTTCGAAAAGGGATGGACGGCTGGGCACAATTTTTTCCTAAGACCCCAAAACATGTACGGAATAAAAAGATGCTATATCCGTAGGGGCAAAACAAGATCCAAGCAGAACCACCAAAAATTCCAAATACAAAGAAGCAGTCTACCAAATAAAAATTCGACCAAAAAGGTCCAAGCTTCAAGAAACCTGCAGATCTTGGTGGAGACTTGGCTACACTGGCCATCTTCACAAGGAGAGGTGACTACACTGGCCACCCCCTCCAGTTCTTTTTCTCTTTCTTCTAGCTTCTCCCCCATTTCGATTGTGAACACAGCATGACAGACCTTAGAAGGAAATACCTGACTCCCCGAGGACGAGTTACTGGAGAGGAGAGGAGCATGGTAGTCCGGCATTCTGGATGGGAAGAGCTAAAACCCTTCACACACACGAGTCGGTTATTCAGTATTCATAGGGTATACTTTGGGAAGAGGATTGATCTAAGATGACTTCTGAGCCGAAACTGTAACAAGGATGTGTAGAACTTGAGGGCTGTTGATTTTAAAATTCTAAGTCTCACAAAAGTTCCGCCACACTATTAATTCCAAAGGTCGAGTTTAGTTTCATTCTCACCTTCAGCTCATGGTCTTGGTATAGAACCCAGTCTCATTTCACTTCATGGCATGTCTTTTGATGCTCAGGGACGAGCATGGTTTAAGTATAGGGGGATGATGAATCTCGGATTCATCACTCTAATCTCATTTATTAAGCTTAAGTCCCTAAAAATCAACTGCATTTCTGCATTTATTTCGCATAATTAGCATTTGTGCATGATTTCATAAGAATTGCATTTTAGCATTAAATTCTGCATCAAATAAGAAGCCAAAAATCCAAAGCTCAAATTGACCTGTAAATAGCCCTGACTTCCCCTATTTTTAACTCCTCCATGCTAACTCCGAATGCCACAAACCCACCTCCCACTGTGTACATATCACTAACAAGAATAAATGAAAATACAAAAAAAATCACTAACTCAAATAAGTGGACCAAAAACCCAAACCCTAGTTCTAGGATTTTCGGACTAAAAGCCACATATCTTCCCCATCTAGTGTCCGATTTGATCCTACTCACTTTTGAACTAATGCACATTCAATTACCTTCAAAACAAGACCAAGTTCAAGTGAATCGGAGCTCGTATGTGAAAGTTGGGTTTTGGGCCTCTTTTGTACATTGTATTTTCGCGGTTTTGACCTTGTATTTTATGTATATATTTTATTAATTAATAAAAATCCAAAAAAATTAGAATTAGGTGCATTTTATTTATCTTTAGTTTTCCATATTTTTCCGGATTTTTATCTTGTTTAAAAAAAATGACAAAAAAATTAGAAAACCCAAAAATCAAGGTATTCTATGTACATGGGATGCCCCAAAAATGCACTTTTCACATTTGACCGAATTTGGCTTTGATGTCTTCATGAAAGTTGTAGATCTCTTCGAGACGAGCATTTTTCGTGAAGAAACTTTTTCGATCCGAGATCATTTGCTATTTTTTATCTATTTTACAAAACATTTAGTTTTCGATTTATCTGGTGTTGACACGTGGCAGCCCCAGAGGCCGCCACGTGTCAGTGTTTTTGGGTCTTTATTATATCGTTTTATAAAATAAAATAAAAAAATCTAAAAAAAAAAAAATTTAAACCGAAGCACGTGCATCGCACGTGCCCCCAGGCACGTGCTCGCACGTGCGGCGCACCTGCTCCCTCTGCCCTTAATCTCATCGCCACGTGTCGCTATAGGAGCCGTTCGATCTCGTTTGATCGAACGGCGCCTGTGCGTCGTCCTCTACCTCCAACAAACCACCGCAATCATCGCCGCCGCCTCTCCGATATCTCCGCCAGCCGCTCCCCTTTCGCCGGTCAACCTCGCAACCAACCCAATCGCCTCCCTCGCCTATTTAAAACCCTCACCGACCCCCGTCGCTCGCATCCGCCGATATACCTTCTTTCCAGGCCAAGCCGGTGGTGACAGCCCGGCCACGGCGACTTCGCGGCGAGATCCGAGGGCCCCCCCAGCCCTCGTTGCAGAAGCGGCTCCGCCGCCGCTTCTTTCTGCTTCTGCTCCGGCCTTCGGCACCGTTGAGCCACCGACTCTTCATCAACTTCGCAACTTCCGCTCCGCCATACGAACCACAGCAGCAACGCAGCCTACGACCGCCCCTTCACCGCCAACAACATCACCACGCCCTTGGCCCGCGACTCCGGCCATCCGCTTCATCTTCCACGACTGCCGCAAGCTTCTCCATCACCGAGCTTCACCTACTCCGCCTCACCAGAGCAGCTCCTCCGCCTACGCCACCGTCATCAATCTCCGACGTCGACCGCAGCCCCGACTCCGCCGTCTCCGTCATCTCCTCCAGCTGCGCCTTCATCAACACCCACCAGGCTTCTCCCGTCTTCTCTGCCTGGGCCGTGTGTCGGCCGCTACCATCAACTCCTCCGCCTTGCTGCACCGCCCGACCCACCGCAGGAGGCGGTGGTTCTCCTCCGCCCTCTCCTCCGCCGCATCACCGGGCTCCGCCAGGAGAGGCCGAGCTCCCTCCCTCCGCCTCGCAAGATCGCCAGCAGCCGGGACCAGCCCAAGGTTCTCCACGTGCTCTGGCACGTGCGGGAGGAACCTTCCGCAGCACGCCACCCAGGGGTCACGTGCTATGCACGTGACTGCCTGGGTTAATTATAGAAGAAGCCCTCCGAAGTCCCTCATATTGCACACAAGTCCCCGCGTCCAGAGGCACGTGCATTGCACGTGCTCATCTGGAACATTTGCAGAATTCGCCCCTTTACGTTTGGTAATTGCACTTAGGCCCCCACTGCACCTTTTATTCATTTATTTTATTTATTACATTTGCATTCATACCCCTGTGTTCCTCCTTTGTCTTGAAACTCTTATTTACATTATTTTATTTATCCAAAAATTGCATGATGTTCTTTACTTAATTCTCTACATTTGGATGCATTGCGACTATTTTTGTGATTAATGGTTAATGAATAAATAAAGATTTTGTGGAAAATTGCAGACTTTGCCCATTTCTTGCTCTTTAATTTTTATATGATTAACCGTGACTCTAAAAATTCCTCAAAAATCAAATATTGTAGAGATTATTTTGATTAACATTGTGCCCAAAAATCTTTGCATTTGCACGCATATTTTGTCCTGTAAAAATCATTTTGCACATTTTAATGTTTGATTTTTAATAGGTATTAAACCCCACATTTTCGAGGTTTAGGATTTCTCTGGGATCCATCACCTAGTGATAGATCTTAGATAATTTTATTTCTTAAAAATAAGAAGGTTTAATATTTATTATAATTAAATATTGAAAAACATTCTGTTTGCATTTAAAAATCCATAAAAAATTCATATTGCATCCAAAAATTCCAAAAAAAATTACAGTGCACTCATTTCATCATATTTTACATCTCGGCCAAGTTTCGTATTTTTCGGACATCATTTGAACACAATTCACATTTTAGTCCATAAAATAGGCCAGAATTGCATATTGCACCCTCTATTGCATTGAAAAATTCCAAAAAAAAGACCGCTTTGAAAACCGAACTCAAAATTGAATAGACATTAATCTAAGTTGTTCCTTTGCCTCCTTGTGATCGACCTTGGGACTTGCCAAGTAAAATAAACATAAAAACCACGTGATTGAATTTAATTAAGAATTTGTGGTTTATTTTCTTGACTGTTCTTGAAAGCCGCCTACAACGAACGACATATTTATTTTCACGCACGAAGATTAAAAATGTTTTCTTATCACGGCTTTTCGCGGGCTCGTCAGATACATAAATCAACAATAGAATTATCCATGAACTCCTTCAAGGATAATGCGCTTTCTCCGCAGATACTTGGAGATAAGGACAGGGCGATTGTATTGTTCCACGTATAGTGACATGGATATTGAGATCGTATCTCAAATCCAGATCGCGGGCCTCCCATAGATGCTTGATTAAATCAAGACCGTAAGTCTAATCTTCTCATTGTATCTGAATCACATTCAGATCAATGTCCAACACTTGGACCAAGATCAGATCACTTCTCTACTGAGAGGAGTCACTAAAATCCAGACCCGTTTCATCATTCCCTAGGAATGGAAGCGTCATGGTTATACAATCGTTTATGATCACATCACCCTCAGGTATTCCCAATACCTGTACATCCTGCATACTGGAAGACTCAGACTAAACCCGAAGTATTGGATCAACTCTATACTGTCTACTTCATGGTTTTATCAGTAAGTTTCTCATTCGATCATTGGGTGTTGGTATCAATCATACACTTTCCAAAAGCGTATATCATACCTAGGTCTTGATCATATACTTTCCAAAAGTATATATCAAACCTACAAATTCAGTCAAGCTTCCAAAGCGAGACGACCGTGCGCACGAAATTTGATTCTTCCCAATATCTCATGAGTGAGCTCATGTCTTCCGGTTCAGTAACTGAACCTGTATGATCCCTTTGAGAGATCGTATTACTCATATGCCCTTATATGCACACCAGCGCGTCGGTGTATAGACCTTGATTAGGTCATCAACCTATTGGTCTGCCAAATGTACATACTCAGACATATAGTAACACATCTGTCTCCGGTCAGAGGATGCGTGCCTATATCATGACAGCATATGATATAGGACTTTGGTTATCTCGATCTCGTTAAGTCAACTCTTTGACCTAACTAATCTGACACCTCCGAATCTCTATTCCTATGCAGAGGACCTGCATCAAGAGGTCGGTCAGACATCAGCCTTTAGAGATAAGGATTGCCATCTCCTACTCAAACTGGAGATCATTTCTTAACAATCATTTGACGGTGCTTGATGAGTCCTCAATCTAACTCTTTAGATATTCATCCAAGCACCTGCCTCTATGATTCAATAGTTGAATCAACAGCTGTATGATCATCAAGATGGCCATGGTACATAACCCTAATTGTACTAAGGGACCTATTATGCAAATTATTCATTCTTCATTTCAGATTAAGGAGTGAATTGCAATAACATTTATTGCATAATGGCTCGCCGTGGGCTCGCATTTCCAACAATCTCCCACTAGCCCAAAGAGCCATTGACGGGCTAATCATTTAAACCCACACTCATGTGACAATCATAGGCTATTTAGAAAATAGCTAGGTAAGCTGATCAGTCACTCTGTTCCCGCGAGACTACGCCAAGTCCTTTTACGGCACTTGCATATCCCCAGTAACAGTGCTCGCATCCAATGCGAAGGTTGCATCTTATGCAACCAATACTCAATTTTGTCATAGTGTCCTTGACACTTTCACTCGATTAATTATTATAACCAGTATTCCCATAATCCTTATTAGAATACCTTCATTCCCGGAGATCTCTATCTCCAAAGGTATCCAAAGTTAAGACCTTTTAGATCTCTATCTACAAAGTCTTAAGCTTTTGAAGATAAGACTTTGAGATCATTATCTCCAAAATCTTATCCTTTATGAAGATATAGTTATTACTGCAATCAAGTGTTTTCTCTACATAGTAGGACTTGTAACACTTTACTACTCCCACTACATGGCAGATATCTGGCTTTTGTACACATCTAGTATACACTCAGCTTCTCATAACTAATGCACAAGTGCAAGTAGTTGTAGCATTTACTTCCTCAACTCTTTTGAGATGCTATCTCTTTAGATAGGTCAGTACCATATCTTAAGGGTTAGAAGCCTTTCTTGGAATTTCTATGAATAAAATATGTCCAAGGTGTACTACAAATGTGACAGTCCAATTATTCTCTTCTCTTTTCTTCTGAACAACTTCAGAACTAAGATCTAAGAGGTATCTTCGAAATCATATTTCAAGATATGGAATAGCCAGTCTATAAAACACTTATTATTATCCTTATATCATTTTAAATGATTAGGATATCATCTACATTTAGCACGATGAACACAAAGACACTCCCATTAAGCTTCTCATGGCTTATCAAGATTCTATCTGAAATCATAACATTTATAATTTCATCAAATCTTATGGTCCAACTTCAAGAAGCTTATTTGAGTCCATAGATGGAGCTCTCTAGCTTGCACACCTTGCTTTCCTCAACCATGAAGTCCTGGGGCTACTTCATGTGAATATCCTCAGAGAGATATTCATAGAGGAATGCAATCTGGACTTACATCTTGAAGATGCAATAGTCAAGTCGTGTAGCTAAGGTTAGCAATATTCTGATGATTTTAAGCATGGTCACCGAAAAGCAAGTCTCATTGCAAGCAATGTCTTCTCTTCCATGTGTAGCTCATTGCTACGAACTATGCTTTGAAGGTATGTACCTTCTCATCAGGTTCCCTTTCTTTTGAAGATCCATCTACACCTTTACAGGTATTACCCATATAGGTGGATCCTCGAGGGTCCATATACAACACTTGTATATGAAGTCTGATCATTGTCAGACTTAACTGACACATGGAATACATCCTCAAACTCATTCGAAGAGGTATTAATGTTTCATCATTAATTGTCCTTTTTAGTTTCCAATTTCAGGAGCCTCATTATCTTCTCAAGATTAAATGAGTTCCTACACTTCATTTTCATCTTGATTCTCAAGAGTCTCAACCTCTAAGAATCACATTCTCAGAGATGAGATACTTTAAGAATCTCAAGGTCATAAAGTAGGTATCCAATACCATCCTTTATTTTCCTAATGAAGCAGCACTCTCAAGTGCTAGATTCCAACATACATGGAACCTTATTAAGGATATACATTGTAGTCTCTACTACACATACATACCTGGAAACTAAGGGATAATTATGCTAAAATTCATCATTGATAAGATCATGTCACACATGATCCAATTGTATCTCCCTATAACTCTATTGAGTTAAGATGTGTTAGGAGGATTGAGATAGAAATGATATTCATATCTCTATAAGGTATTCTTTGAATTTATCTAACATGTACTTGCTACCTAGATTAGATCAAATTCATTTTATTTTCCTTCAAACTTTGGTTCTAAACCAAAAAATAATGAAATCTTTGAACATTTCAAAGGTTTCTTAGGTGAAGAGAAGAAATCTCATATCATACATAATCATTAATAGATATCATATATCCATAATGTTTACTATGATATAGATGATCCGCATACATCAAAATGTATGAGATCCCGAATACCTTATCATCTTACAGCATTCCCAAAGAAGGGTGTATTGGACATTTTATTATGAATACAATATTCATAAGCATGTAAGCTTTGAAATTTTAGACATTCTAAAGTTTCATCTCTTACTAGCCTATTGATCAAATCAATAGACAAATGTCCAAGGCTTGATGCTAGATCATTGTCAAATGGTCTTCATCCTCCTATTGATCTTAAGGTTTAATTTCAGTATTTAGAAATCTTAATGAACCATTCATTAATTTTCTAATTTTGTGGAGTCCACTAGATTTTAGATTACTATCTGAAATATCTTCATCATAACTCTTTATGATAGTTCTATCTCAGAATTCATGTTTATTTCCAACATTTAGAAACAAACAATGAGTGTATTCTTATATCTAGGACATAGAGACATTCTCTACGACTAATGGCTCTCCCACTGAAATTAACAAGTCTATCAATCCAGCAGAGATTGTTACAACAATTGCATCAATATCCATGTTGATAACTATAGTCCTTAAGATCAAATTTTCTGGTCTTCTAAAACATATGCAACCTATTGCAAATGTCATCAGAAGATTGAGATACAATTATTTGACTTTATCTTATCAAATAAGAAAGTCAATTTCAATGATTTATGTAGATTATTTTGATGCTCTATCCGAGTCCTTCTCTAAGGATTCTAGACAGACTTGATAGTCATACTATCAACACATCAACTTATTGCAGTATTGGCATTCATCCAACTCTTCGGATGACATATGGAAGTCATAGATGTATAGTCAACTCTTTGACCATACTTCTTACTCTGGTCCAACCCATGCTTCCACTGCGCTCCCTTTATCTATAAGCAACCATTGCTTAAGACTAAGGATCTCTTATGTAAGAGCATTTCAACATTTATACATGCTTCATTAAATTCATACAATATGAATATTATGAAGCTTCATGAATGACCAGAGTATAGATAGTAGAATGATGACACTCATCATCTACATCCATCTAAACTCTTAAAACATAGGTTCAGGTAGGTACTCAAACAATTTGAATACATCATCTCTTATAGAGCCACCATTCTGCATGATGCAGTGAACCATCTCATTCATGTTAAATGTCAAGAGCACATATGTATGCCACAATATCTTCATTGATTTTATAAGGATTATTTAACAATTGCGATCATCATCGACATGTCACTTCCAAAGTACATCCGATGAGAGATCAAGACTATAGAGACATACAAACCCTAGGGTTGTAGTCCTATTATATATCCTCAATATTATGAGGAAACTTGCACATTGCAACCACATACATTATGTGTCCAATCGCAAGTACAATATCTGGATCATGAGTCCAATCCATGATATTTTACTGGTTATTATTGAGTATATCATTGAGTGGGTTTTAATGAAGGATTATCTGAAAATAAGAAATTTGCATAAATATATAAATATATATATTTTACTTTGATTTAGGATTTTTATATCAAAGTTGTCTTGTCTTGTCAACACTGAAAGTTCATTCCCTTAATAACTTTCAATGTAAGAGATATACTTACCATTATATCTCAACAAGATCTGGGATCTCCTTCCTTATCTTTGTTACATCCCAATAATATGAGAATCTGCAACTCGGATAAAAAGAAGCGGGAACACATTCCGCCTTGCAAGTCCAACTTGCATCTCCCAATTCGGTCTTTAACACCCAGGCCCACCACCCCTAAGGCGATGTTGACCCGTCGTTAATTGAACCAACAGTCAACAGGAATAGTACTCGCTATACGCAATCCAATATCGCCCCAATAATATGAGGATCTGATATTGGGGTCACTACGTATACGGCCTTACTCTTTCAAGAAGCAAAGAGCCCGATCCAGATGCGCTTGCATACAGTAGCTGTCACTTCGGACAGGCGTCTCCCACATACAATCCCTGGCGACGGAACCCTTCGCCTTGATGGGAGACCATGGATCTCACTTATGTGATCCTCCATATCATATTCAAATTCTAATTAATCATTATGAATCATATTCATTATTATTAATTCTTCCAAGGGAAATAACATCTCTATTCATAGAGTGTTTTAATTTTAATTGGATTCCAATTAATCTAATCGTATTAAATTAATGATCCAATTAATATCCAACAAACATTTTAATAGTTACTTGAATTATGGTATTATCTCAAATACGTATTATTTCGAATTTTAATATTTAGAAATACATCATGATTTCTTAAGCATTATACTAACCCTACCCACTGTCATGGCCAGTACCGACGAGAGTGGGACGGACCACATACGTTGCAACCCGCAACCCTAATGCTCTCCGACTAGACACCATATCCACCTCGAGAAAGGATAATGCAAAATAGATCATTTTGTACTTGAGATGATCATCGGTTCTTCAACCGAAATTATACCATATAGTAATAATCAAAACAATTTTGATTAACTTATAATGAGATTTGCTAAACAAATCCCAAGTCCTATTCAAGCAACATGTTTGTTGGAATGTTGATCATGTAGATCATGTAACCAATCTTGATCTAGATCACATCTAATCATTTGTTGGTTAGGGCAAAGTCATTTAAAGACATAATTATCATCAAATATTTCATAAATATTTATGCATAATTATTCCAGGAAATTAAACAATTTAATTTCACTAATTAATTAAATGACAATCACTAAGTTCTTGATTAGGAAAGTATTTTCAGCAGTGACCCTCACTTACTAAAAATACCATATCTCAATCAATTTTAATCCAAATTAAGCAAAGTAAATTTCTAAAGTTTGCTAACTTGATTTACAACAGAACCCAAGTGATTTGCACGCATTTCAAGGTGTTTCAAATCCGCAATTAACATCTTAATTACGTCATGATCCGCAGTCCCCGAAACAGTGGATACATGTTCACTAAAATGAGCATATCTAGAGCAAACGGAATCGAAATCACGCAAACTCAGATCCTACGGTTTCCTTATTTAATGAGGAATAAAATCCAAATATTATTTTCGTGTTTAAACAATTTAAACAGTGCTGAAAATAATATCAAAACAGAGATGCGAAAATGAAATGCAAGAAAACTTTCGCAAACCCTAATGAACCCAAGTCGTCCTCGGTTTATGGATCATATCCAAAACTACCGACCTGGCTCTGATACCACTTGAAGGATATGGTTAGATCCTCAAGCGCATCACGGAAGCGTGAGCGTCGTATTGAATACGACGAAGAACGACTAGTCGCACTAGTTGTTCTATGCAGCGGAAATTAAAATTTTCATGTGACGAAACCACATGATCCAAGAACACTTCTCGGATCGTTTCGTCTAAACCACAACCAAGTATTAGGTTTACCTCTTGAAGCGTGGTTGCGATCAAGTCTCTAAACGAAGAGACCTCCTGTCTCAAGTCCGATCCGTCGGAGGAGACGCTTGCGAGCGCGAGGATGAACCGCGTGCTTCTCGCAATCCATGTTGATGATCCAAGCGGTGGATCTCCTGATCTCGACACACGAGATCCGACGTCTTCTTCACGAGCAAGGCATGCCGAAGTAGACGGAGTTCCACGAGCAAAACATCGGGCAGCATAACGACGGTGCCGCGGCGATGGAGAGCCTCTCTAGGGCATCCATGGTGGACGGCCATGAGAGGGAGAGAAAGAGAAAGAAAGAGAGAGAGAGAGAGAGAGAGAGAGAGAGAGACTTGTTGTCTCACTTATGTGCCTAGAAGAGCAATGGGGTGCCTCTCCTTTTATAGGGTTTTGGGATCCATGGATCTCAATCCATGTGTCAACACAAATCCAATGGTCCACATTAATTTGTGTTTCTTTCAATGACCATGATTTGTTGCTAAAAACACAACAACAATTAATTTAATAAAAATCAAATATATATTAAATATAATTTGATTTATATCAAATCAATCTCCATTGGAGAGATAGGAAAGGAGGCAAGCCTCCTTCCATAAGGAGGGTGGACGGCCACCACATTCCTTATGGAATTGTGGCCGTCCCCTCTCCTCATTAGGAAGGGAGCTTCCTTTTTCCTATTACATGAGATTACATTATCTCATGATTCTCTCCAATATTTGCAACAACATTTGTTGCAAATTATTTCACAAAAATAAATCCAATTTTTTTTGTGAACATTGCAATCATGCCATTGGAAATTTGTGAATCATATTCACAACCCAAAACAAAATGTAAATTACATTTTCAATTCAATGTCCAATGTGAATCCAATTCACATTAACATTTAATTAACAAATGTAAATCACAAAGAGCTCTCTCTTATATATTATAAATCACATTTATAATATATATGACTAATATGGATATTGCTATCCACATTATTCATATCCATGATAATTAAATCACATTTAATCATCTTGGATCTTTATTCTCTTGTTCTCAAATAATATGAATCACATTCACATTATTCACATCTTTGATAATCAAATCACATTTAATTATCTCAGATAACTCTCTTTATAATATGAATCAAATTCATATTACTCATGATAATTAAATCACATTTAATTATCCATTTTCTCAATGCTCGGATACATAAATCAACAATAGAATTATCCATGAACTCCTTCAAGGATAATGCGCTTTCTCCGCAGATACTTGGAGATAAGGACAGGGCGATTGTATTGTTCCACGTATAGTGACATGGATATTGAGATCGTATCTCAAATCCAGATCGCGGGCCTCCCATAGATGCTTGATTAAATCAAGACCGTAAATCTAATCTTCTCATTGTATCTGAATCACATTCAGATCAATGTCCAACACTTGGACCAAGATCAGATCACTTCTCTACTGAGAGGAGTCACTAAAATCCAGACCCGTTTCATCACTCCCTAGGAATGGAAGCCTCATGGTTATACAATCGTTTATGATCACATCACCCTCTGGTATTCCCAATACCTGTACATCCTGCATACTGGAAGACTCAGACTAAACCCGAAGTATTGGATCAACTTTATATTGTCTACTTCTTGGTTTTATCAGTAAGTTTCTCATTCGATCATTGGGTGTTGGTATCAATCATACACTTTCCAAAAGCGTATATCATACCTAGGTCTTGATCATATACTTTCCAAAAGTATATATCAAACCTACAAATTCAGTCAAGCTTCCAAAGCGAGACGACCGTGCGTACGGAATTTGATTCTTCCCAATATCTCATGAGTGAGCTCATGTCTTCCGGTTCAGTAACTGAACCTGTATGATCCCTTTGAGAGATCGTATTACTCATATGCCCTTATATGCACACCAGCACGCCGATGTATAGACCTTGATTAGGTCATCAACCTATTGGTCTGCCAAATGTACATACTCAGACATATAGTAACACATCTGTCTCCGGTCAGAGGATGCGTGCCTATATCATGACAGCATATGATATAGGACTTTGGTTATCTCGATCTCGTTAAGTCAACTCTTTGACCTAACTAATCTGACACCTCCAAATCTCTATTCCTATGCAGAGGACCTGCATCAAGAGGTCGGTCAGACATCAGCCTTTAGAGATAAGGATTGCCATCTCCTACTCATGCTGGAGATCATTTCTTAACAATCATTTGACGGTGCTTGATGAGTCCTCAATCTAACTCTTTAGATATTCATCCAAGCACCAGCCTCTATGATTCAATAGTTGAATCAACAGCTGTATGATCATCAAGATGGCCATGGTACATAACCCTAATTGTACTAAGGGACCTATTATGCAAATTATTCATTCTTCATTTCAGATTAAGGAGTGAATTGCAATAACATTTATTGCATAATGGCTCGCCGTGGGCTCGCATTTCCAACACTGCCTCCATCGCTTTCCCGTTCGCGTCTGTTGCCTGCAATCACCTGTCACCATCGCCTGCAACCACCCCCCCTTCCCCCAATCGCCTGCTCCTCCGCCCGTGCTTGCAATCCCCTGCCACTATCGCTTGCAACCCCCCCGGCATCCCCCTCTCCCCTCAATCGCCTCCGCCTCTGCATGCGAGACTGCGCACATCCTCTCCCCGCCTGCGAGCTCCAGCATCGAGCCCCACCCCGCATCTGGCTCCTGCTCCCCGTCCGCGCTGCACGCGAGATGCGCGCCTCTGCCTCGCATCATCGTCCTGTTGCACAGTCTAGACCAGCTCGCCTGCCTCCCCATCCTCCCCCCCGGGCCTCCGCCTCGCATCTTCGTGATGCTGCACAGTCCAGACCATCCCGCCTGCAACCCCCCCCCCCCCTCGGACCTCCTCGTGCAAAGCTACGTGCCTGCACGGTCTAGACCTGTACCCCCGGGACCTCCTCGTGCAAAGCCAGCCCCCCCTCGCCCGGGACCTCCTCGTGCAAAGCCCCTCTCCGCATCGCATGTGCCTCCGCCTTTCTCCTGCTGCACGGTCCAGATCAGCTTGCCGACATCTCGTGTAAAGCCCCCGTGCAACTGCGCACCTGACCGGGACCTCCTCGTGCAAAGCCCCTCTTCACGCCACATGCGATACGCATGTCTCCTCGTGCAAAGCCCCTCTCCGCGTCGCATCTTCCTCCTGCTCCCTGCGCGCCTGCCCGGGACCAACCCCACCCCCGCCCGTGACCTCCTCGTGCAAAGCCCCTCTCCTGCTCCCCGCGCTCCTGCAAACCCTCTCCTGCTCCCCGCGCGCCTGCAGATCTCCAGCCCTCCGCCTGTCCCCGAACACCTCAACCGCCTTGTGCAAAGCTCGACCTCCAGACCCGGGAAGCCCCCCACGGCCGTCCGTGCTCGAGCCTCATTCTGGAAGCCCCCTCTGAACGCCCCCATCTCGCAACTCCTCCACCGCCCGCACCTCCTCCACCGCCCACGTCGTGCCGACCTCCTCCCCTTCCTTTTTTTTCTTTTATTAATCTTAGACATTAGATCAGTAATGGGTTAGATTAACCCTGCTATCCGGTTGAGTTAATAGACTAAACTAACAGAAGGTTATGTGTGTAAAACAGAGCGGTTATTCGAGGTTCTTGATGTAATTCATGATTGTCGAGGGTTTCTGGGGTAATTACGAAACTACTCAGGGTTATGGGTGTAAATATTCCTTTTTTTAACGGTCGCAGGATTTTTTAAATCGACTCTGTCTGGATGGAGGTCATAGGAGTCTCTGTTTCTGATGAAATTCGAATGGCATATAGGAGGGATATAGGGATGAATATACATGACAATATTTTTCAAATAAAAAATAAAAAATTTGCCCCAAAATAGGGCGGGGCAGCCATGTTGGCTGCCCCCAGGGGGCAGCCCCATCAACCCCATATATATACATATATATATATATATATATGTATGTATGTATGTATATATATATATATCTATGTATGTATGTATGTATATATATATATATGTATATATATAGGGAAAAGGGAATATGCACTGGCGGGTGTAGCCAACTGGCTACACCCGGCCATTTTTTTCATTTATTTTTTATTTTTTTTAAAAAAACTTATGGGGATTTACTTAGTTTATTGTGTGGAATATGTGTTTCAAATTTCATGCAAAACAAACACTCCTAGCATGACCATCAAGATATGGTCAATTTCAATAATTATGAAACCGTTAAAATGTCATAGCCTTGATGGAGATGATAGAAATGTCGAATTTAATTGAAATTGGTATGATATCATGGTGATATATAGTGATTTAAATCCCCCTAGATTTCATTTCAAAAACACAAAAAATCAAAGAAAAAATGGTCGGGTGCAACTAGTTAGCTCCACCCGTCGGTGCAGCCTCCCCAACCCCATGTATATATGAGGCGGTGTCTCACCACTATTACTGTGAGCCACCACTTTAGAGCATTGGATTTGAATCTACGATCTATATCAAAACCATGTTTTTTCCACCAAAACCACCATCAAAAATGCTTCCGTCTCATCATCTTTGACAATTCTATTTGTTGACGCAAGTTGTTCCCATTAAATTCGGAAATTTATGAACGGTATCTGTTTGGAATTTATTTTCTTTCCATTTTTTATCCATCCGAAATTTGTGTGGATGTTCTATTCATAAGTCTGGCATTTACATTACTCACGCTCAATTGAACACCAAGCACCATTTCTAGCAATTCGATATGATTTATACGTAAAGGAAGTTGTTTATTTCAAACCCACCAATAGAATTTCAAATAAGCCATCCGTTTTTGTATTATTACATTGTTTATTAAATTTATATTTGTAAAATACTTATTAGTTTTGTATAATATGCAATTTTATTGTAATTTAAAGCCTATTTTCTATATTGAACAATGACATTCTAAACCACAGTCTCATATTTTGGGTGATTCCAATGTTTCGAATATTTAAATTTCTATATTATTGCGTGTAATGATACATTTTAAATCAATTCCCATTTCAATAATTTAAAATAATAAAAAATGACATCAATTGTAAAGCTCATTCCACAGAAATTTGTAAAATCTATCGTATAATTTTAAAGTTAGCCTA